>CAFUXE010000105.1:27044-86888 GCA_903364295.1 Serranus cabrilla | reverse complement strand
TTTTTTTTTTTTTTTTTTTTTTTTTACAACCATGAACCTTACATGTAGTTATAATGATGTTTAGAAGCTCTGTTCTGCTCTGTACTGTGAAACACTCAAATGGGTCGTTTGAACAAATCCTCACGGGGGTTGTTTTGGGTAGTATTGACAAACCTAGTCTGTTGGATTGAACCTCAAAAAGCGTGCATGTGCCACTCAACTCTGCTCAAAGATGTAAAGTTTGAGGTTAGGAAAGGTTAAAATGCATGTACCTTCATGTCAATATCCAAGAGCCACACCATTTTTATTTTTACAACAATACAGCTGCCAACAAGTGCTTCAAACTAAATGGAGGAAAAGTTGATCATTACGGCCAGCAGCCAGCTGAATCTCCGCCATATTCCTTTAATGAGCTACTGGGACAAGATGCATGGAAAGACTGCAGTGGATGTGTGGAGATTGAACTAGTATAGTAGTCTGTATGTGTGAACAGCTTTACACCAACCTCCCTTTTCACATGATATTGTGAGAATCCAGCTGCTGTTATGCTCAGGAGCAGGATGAAGGATGAGTTTTAGTTTAAACAGCATTTTATTGGTCGCAATAAAACTATTAATGAAGCAGTATCATAAACATTGACTTCTCCATCTGCGAGAACAAGAACAGAAAATTAAAGGGAAAAAATGCTGATATAAAGCCGGTGCTGCAGAAGGTGCTGTCTGATTTCCTGCCATAGCCTGATTACCCATAATAATCACTTCTTCTTCTTGGTTTATGACTGTAAACAGGGTGAAGACGGGTGAAGCTCTTTGCTCAGCAGCACCTCAGCAGCTCTCTCTGGTGTAGTGCAAGCTTTGTTCCACTTTCCTCACCCACATTCCCACATTCAAACTACCAAGTTTCCAGGATAAAACCTTTTTTTCTCTCACCATTAGGCTACTGCTGCCACGCTTCCCTGTGAAGTGTGACAACTTCGTTTCATTCTGACAGATCGTGGCGCAATACGCGCTTCCCATAGTTCAGAGAGCTTCAGAGGAAGGGTTTGAACTGAGGCAGCCGGTCTCGTTTTCTCGTCTTAAAGCACTTTTCGGCAATCAGACTGCAGCCACACCGGCACTTTTGAACAGCTGTTTGAAGATTGACGTGCTGTCTCCGGAAGAAATTGCTGCATTTTTTGCTCCGCTAGACCGAGGCCTTCCTTACTGAGCTACTCACAGGAACAGCAGGTGATGTCACTGTAAGCATTTATAGGGCTTTGATCATTCAGACAAACACACACACTACCCCCCTACTTGTCTTCATCTTGGATCATAATCAGGGGATGCCCAACCCCCCATTTCATTTCAAATATTTTCATTGGCATTGATTTGGGATGTAAAATGATGCGTGAAAAGACAAGCTGTGTGGGTGAGGGGAAGGTAAATGAAACAAGCTATAAATGTTGGGATTTTTTTCTAAGCTCATGGATGAGGTGGTAGCTGATGCAATGTAGGAACAGTCTAGTCAACACTGCTGTCACTCTACAGCTGCTTTGCTGACTGCATTTGATGGATTTTTACCGTTTCTTTTATTGCATTGCATAACAAACCCAGTCCTATAACTTTTGGCATTATTGGAATAATAATAACTTTTTTTCTTTGTTCTGGTTTATATTCATCCTCCACCTCAGTTGAACTTGGTTTATCCTGAACTACCGCTACCAATTATACTTCCACTGTGCCCTGTGATTTTATTAGATTGAGTTATTTGGCTGCTGTTAGTCAACACATACAGAGTCCTGACACACCGTAGTTCACTTAAGTTGAATGTGCATGGATTTAGTGAGGGAAGCCACTAAAATATTATTAGTATTAGAGCTGTTATGAAAACTTCTTTACACAATATGTAATGCAGAAAATGCTTGGTAGGCCTATAATTTATTAATAATTTCTACAGTCAGCATTTGATTGAAACTACAGTAAATATGTAAATTTTGAAATTTAAGCTATCCCTGTTTATTCCTTATTTCTCAGTTATACTTTAAAGAATTGGCTGACAATAATACAATAATATATAATAAAGTATAATAGCTCAAAAATGACTATCTGCCGCTAAATTGGTTATCAATTAATTCCCCCCCTCCAAAATCAGTATTATACAGTGTAAAAAGTAGTATTAATCTACAAATAAAATGGTATTGGAGGTACAGATGGTGAGTGAAATAACAAACATTTCAATGGACCTGCAGTAAATATTTAGTGATCTTCTGTTGAGTCTGATTCAACTCGGTGTCCATTTCTGCAGATGTAGTATGAATTGTTGAGTATATCATCACATATAAAACATTTCTGCATTCATTCATTCATTGCAGTCGTGTGTAGCGTTTGCTTCACTTACTCCAGTAGTGCAGGAAGGGACTTTTCTATACTGCAATCAAAGTCATATTTTACCTTCAGATCTGATTTATATTGAATAGTGGATGTCAGCCTTCTAGGAAATGTGACACACTGCTAATTGGTGGCTCGCTTGCGAAGCTGCTTGTGGAAATGTGATTTGCAGTAGTAGCTTTTAACTACCGATGTGTGACTGGCACACGAGTTAAGTTCCTGACGAACACGACTGGCTGGGTGAAAAACAACTTGCATGTTAACTGTGTAAAACTGCCTCTGAGGAATCTCACGATGTCAACAATGTCAGCAGTTTTAATTGTACTGGCAGCAGTTAAAACTTCTAAAATGGTTGATAAAATATCAACCAAGATTAGATTATGATGGAATGAATAGAACACATTCATGTTCAGCCTTTTCCCTTCAGGATGAGGGTCAAAGAGGGTTATTGAGTGTTTTCAGACCTTTGCACTTCATGTGGATGTGGTGAATGTTTGAGAAGGCGAAAAGGATCTCTTGGTGACTTTTGAGGTTCTGCACACAGCTTTATTATTTGCTTCTTTTTTGTGCTGCTGAATCACGCACAATATAAGTGAGGGGCTGAGCACAGTTTGTCTCATTTCTCTGTAAAACTGGTACATGACCTTCCTGTTGTGTTGTGATGGCGCTGATTGCACAGGATCCTGTAAAACCTTTTAGAAATGTGAATTGTTCTTTAAAGCACAGTGTAGTTAGAATGGGCTTGCTAACTAGTAGAAAAGATGTCTGTTTCCACTTTAATATTTGCTCAGAATACCTTACACGTTCCGTTGACTTAACATGTCATTACTATTGATTCTTTTCTTTCAATTCTGTGGTGTGAGCATATGAATAGACCCTTGAAGGAATGCAGCTTTGATTTACATTTTAATGAGGAATATAATTAATAATTTTGCCTCTGCTGTTTGGTCTCTGCTGCTCAGGTGAACTGGCGCTTGTCATTAGTCTCTGTACACAGCACTGATGTGAGTCAGCAGGCTGAAACAAGTTGATAGATTTACAACATGTTTTCCATTATGAAGCTGAATAGAGCTCTTTCTGACAGATCTCAGAGTGTTGCTTCTGCCCACTTTGTTCCACATTACGCACTCGTATTGGACTGTTGTCAGTTGAACCCCGAGCTATCATCCTGTGGCCCGATTGTCCCCTCACTGACAAATGTTGATAATTGCCTTCCAGTGGAGATGTAAAAGCTCTCTCCGCTGAGCTCATTGATTCGCTCTTCATAACCAGTGGTGGGAAGGAGCAGCGTGCCTCCGGCTCTCTGGCTCACCACGGCACAGTAAAGCTTGGCACAGCAGGCCGAGGCGGCCGTGGGGAGACGTACGGAGGGATGCTTGCAGGATGAGGGCCACTGAGATAACTGATGCGCTGATCATTATGTAAGCCACATCTGTCCTCCATCCCCTCGGTGGCACCCAGCCTCCTACGCTGAATGCAGCCAAACCCGGCAGCAACATGATGAGACAAGGCTCTGAGTTCTGCTACAGAGAGGAAGCCAGGGGGGTGACAGGGTGAGGGAGGGGGAGGTGGACACAAGCCAGGCTGCTTGTTGCAATAACACAGAACATAATGGGGGGGTAACTGGGAAAATGTTGATAGGAGGGGTGTGAATCTTTTGGATTGCCAGGATTCAATTTGATTTTAAATCATGAGGTCATGATTTGATTTGAAATGGATTCCTTGGTTCAAGTTGATTCCTTGTTCAAAATCAGTTCTCATGTACTAATTTAAGGATGTACTCCAGTCTGATGTGCACTAGTAAAGTTAGTGTGGCAATTTATGGCATGAAAGCAGTAAAGACAGAGTTTGCCAGAACAAAATGCTGCCTGTTACACAAAATTAGTAGGCTTTGGCTCGCAGTTTTTCCCCCAACAAAATCTACAACCTAAACGACAGAATAGACAGTTTGTCAATGCCACCCATAAAGACAACTATGAGTTTTCACGGATTTTTGCAGTACAGAGTGTTCTAAAAATAGCACACACGTCATTATATATACATGTACAGAGTTGTAAAAAAGGCTGCAGTTTCGGTTAATTTATGCTACACAACCACTGACCAAGGTTTAGGGTAAAAAAACAACCTGGTAAGGCTTTAAAAAAAGACAGTTTAAGAAGTAAATAAATATACGTAAATGCCAGAAGTAGTTATGCACATTATGTAAAAAAAAACCTGATTAATGGAAGTTATCTAAAAAATGTAAGTTACATTAAAAAATGTAATAACTGAAATAGTGTAATGAGGGACTTGATATATACATTCAAAATACACATGTACAGGTGGATGGAAACATTTTGCTTATCTTTATTATCTCCATTGTTGAAATTTTCACTTGTCTCTCCTGACCTCTCTGCAAGGTCAGTGATGCGCGTTTGAGAACAGCGTCCCAAGAGGAATTACCATGCTCAGGGATGCTACAGCAGGTCACGTTGTTTCTATCGCTGTACCTTGACCTTACACTGGCCTGAAGGACGGTCCCTCTGTTCGCCATTAGATCCAAGGACCATGGGACAACAGGAGAGGTTTTGGACGAGACAGAAGCTGCTCTTTGAGCTGACAGCGCCACAACTCAACACTTAATGGCCAGCATGCAGTATTTCCCTGCTTCCTCATCCTCAGACATGATAATAAGGAGCTTATTTGAACAGCACTTTACTCAGATGGGTTTGGACTGCAGCCAGTTGAAGCGGTGATCGTGGCAGTGGTAACACAGCTGTAAATTACAACCGAAAGCCCTGTACACATCCATCACACTGTGTCTCCTGTTAAAATTCATGTTTTTAACCTTAATGACATGATAATATATCTTGCATAATGTTGACTGAGATGCCGTGAGCAGATTAACATGTGCCCTGTCAATCAAATTTCTCCAGGCTCCATGTTTGGTACTATTTAAGAGGAGACACTACAGGTGAATAGGTGTTTTTTTATTTATTTATAGATATCATCATGAAACCCATTTTGTTATTACCTTGGGACAATCTTTTGCCTGTGATGACGTGTGTGATACTACGCTTGCAGTAATAATCGCTGCAATAGAATGCAAACTTTAAGGGAATTTAGAAGAAATACAGTAAAATATACATCTGAATGTTTGTTTTGGATGTTTTCTTTCCACTATTCTGAGAGGATGTAGGGAATTATGTTTTTCTTAGTCTATTTAAATTGCAGCTTAATAGAGCACTTTCCTGTTTTGCAGCAGACTGGTGACGGTATGGCAAGAGCCTGTTGTTTACATTGGTGGCAGTTGAGATAAACACTGACTTGGTGTTTCTCTACAAAATAAACATCCTGCAAGGGGTGGAAATGTTCACACAACATGAAAGTCTTCAAATTGCCAGTATTTTTGTGTCTGTGTCATGCGTCCAAGAATTAAGCACAGTTCTGCGCCTGCAGAAGGCAGAGAAGCAGCCATCTGTCATGGCCTTTGTCCAGTCCGCTGCCTGGTATCTGTGGCCGCAGCAGAGCTGCAGATAATGACTCCTGTTGGGAGATGAGACGCTGTGTGGCAGTCCTGCTGAGTTCCTCTTCCACGGAGGTCTCTGTGCCCCAATCTCCGCCTGGAGATCCTCAACTTGAGAGGGCAGAAATTTGGAATATATCTACAGTGAAAACTCCCAGTTGGCTTTTCTATAACTCAGTGTTTCCAAGGGCTAAGAAAACACCAAACAACAGAATGGGTTCAGCAATTCAGTCACTGCCAAGAGCTGTTTTTCTTAACAGTGTCAAAAGGTTTTTTTTTCTTGAAGATTTTTTTACTTTTTGTTTCCTTTGCCCTTCGACTAATATTTTGCTACTTACTTTGTTTTTCTGTGTGTTTCTACTAGTTCTCAATTGTCTGAATGATCACACCTCAAGGATGGTATTTATCTGAAAATTTCCTTTAACTGCCCTTGGTCGACTTGTTGTGTAGAGAGAGATGGCAAAGTATCAGAGAAAAGTTAAAATGTTTGAAAATGACACATCCCACTGTTGTGGTGCATTTTCAAAACTACAATAAGTTATGGCACCGAAGATGACCGCTTGCCAGTAACGACATTGCATGAGATGCTATGATAAATCTTCGTGCTACAGTTGGATTGATCTGTAACTGATGTGGTGGTGGAGGTGTAGGCTGGTTGTGGGTACCGTGGTACAGTGCACTATTTTTAGAAAGTTAGGACTGGTAGCTTATGTTTCTGTGTGATGGGCCAGCATGGCCAGGGCAAATTGACTTGTCTGTAAAGTGGTTGAGGAGAGAAAAAGGAGGAGGGTGAGGTGGAATAGGACAGACAGGTAATTGCGCCTCTTGAGGTCGAGGTGGATCTGCCTGTGGTCTGAAAGAACAGAAAGGGAAAGATAAAAGAACAGAGAAGCTTCCTCAGCTCACATAGAGCTTCTGTTGACTCTCAGCAGGAGGAGAGGAAACAGAAAAAGGAAGTATGGACCCAAGGTGGTGTGATTCATCCTCATCAGAGAATGAATGGGCAACACTGTTCTTATCAGACACACTGTGCTGTTAGTAATACCCTCTATGCCCCAGGCAGTCCAAAGACCTCATAGACAGAAGAAGATAGATTTTTTTTTAGTTTGATATGTATTAGTATGCGGACAATATCAGCAGGTCATCAGTACTGGAAGGTAAAAGCTTTGAAGCTAGCATCGCCAGAAATAAAAATGATGCAATATTACAGTGATTGTAAAAACATTTTCAATTATTGTATTTAATGTCTGCAGCTGCTAGTTGGCCATCAGGGCAGTAGACATAATAAAACCTGCTTAGGTCCACTACGCCTGTATATGGCATCAATATACTCCAATTACCATTTTTAGAATACCTCCATAACACGGCAGTCTGCAGTCCGCTTCATCACTTTTGTAGCTGTCCAGCAAGTATTATATTGATCTTGTGCATAACAGTGATGAGGTTATGCATGCATTACACAATGAGCAGGCAAACCAAAAATCAAATTGTAGACCTCAGAGGGCATAGACAATCAGCCATTGGTATTGGTGAAAAATCAGTTATCGTGCATTCCTACCATGTAGGAAAATGCAGTGTTGCTTTACATTCAAGAAATCGCACTCAAGTTTCCCAAAATGCAAACTTTTCCATGACACCCCAAGAACCTCTCTCCAATATATATATATATATATATATATATATATATATCATTCATTGAGACTTAATAAGCATGAGTATTGACCAGTTTTAATAATACAACTTGAATGGGAATTTCTCTTTTCTGTTTTCAACTTTGTGACATTATGTAGAGTAGCTACAAGAAGAAAGCCACAGTCACCAGCCAGTGATGCAGGTGTCCACTTCACACCTCAGGGCTTTATTCAAGTCTAAATGCTGAAAGTGTCAGGCAGCAGGCAAGAAAATGAATTTGTAAACGAGAGCAAGGGGAAAAAAATTACTTGTATTACTCTGCAGAGCTCTTATTTTTTCTCCTTCCTTTCACCAGCAACTTTGAGGTGATCATTCATGGGTGACAGCGATATTACCTGGGCACTGTACCTCTAAAAATAAAAGACCACTCTGACAACATTCTGGCAGCCAGCTAGTATTTGCACATGATTTTTGCCTTAGGTGGCATTGGGACCTTGGTGTAGTCGGCTTGAATGTAACAAAAGCCAAACCAAGGACGTGTTTGATATTTTTTATGCAGACATCTTTTAATAAAGATTAAAGCAAACAAATCTCCAGACAACTTCAGAAAAGCTCTGCAACTGATGGTGGATAGTGAAGGAATAGGAAAGAAAGAATAACAGAAAGGAGAAGGAGTGGGTAAAAATATTCTTCGGATCAGATTCAAAGAAATCATGCATTGGAGAAAACAACTCCATCCATGTCTCTGTGGCATGTTGGGGCTGTATTTCTGCGTAATGTCCCACAACAGCTGCTGAGAGCCTAAACCCACAGCGGCAGCACCAATCCTACCCTTTCTGACCGAACAGCAAACATAATCTGCTGTTGGGCAGATTAACAGAAGACCACAGCAGCATGGAAATGAGGTTAGGCAGCCAGCGTTTCAGAGAGGCTCTTCATAATCTGTAAATCCCTCCATCGAGGTCACCAGAGGGGAAACTGATGGACTGACAGCAATTCCAGTGCCCCCCATAATGGCCTAATTCAGGTGCTGTTCACATTTCAATGCTGAATATGCCGTAACTACTCGGCATGCAGCCCCATTTCATCCTTCACACAGTTCCTTTTCTTGTGGCTGAATTTAGAAGACTAAATCAGTATCAAGTGGCAAACTCCTGGGGTGAAAAATAAAGGCAATGTGTTAGTGTCAAAAACTGCAGTTCCTAAATGGCTACTCCTAGGCTGGCTCCAAAAGCAAGGCAGTCCTCATAGACACCCATGTTTCAAAGCACAACTTTAATGCAGTAATAGACATGTTTACAGCCTGGTAAAAACAACAGTGGTGTAGTAGTTAGCACTCTTGCCTCACAGCAAGGGGGTCGCCTGTTAGTGTGGAATTAGCATGTTCCTCCCGTGCTGGTGTGGGTTCTCTTCGTGTAGTCGGGCTTCCTCCCACAGTCTGAAAACATGCAGTTTAGGTTAAATTGGTGACTTTAAATTGCCCATAGGTGTGAATGAGAGTGGGTCGTTGTCTTTCTCTATGTGTGTCAGCCCTGTGATAGACTGTCCAGGGTATACCCTGCATCTCACCCAAGATGGGAACTGCTAAGTTCAGATAAGCTGCTGAGGATAATGATTGAATGAATGAATATACAATTTGGAGTTCCAAGGATACTTTGACATGTAGACTGCCATGGTCAGGGATTTAACCACTGACCTTCCAATCAGGGCATCTCCGCTCTACCATCTGAGTCACAGCCACCCACCACGAAACCAGTTTTGGTTCTTCAGAAACCTATAGGAGACTACAAAGATCTGTTATATGGTCTATAATCAGTAAATGCTTTGAGGCCTTAATCAGTTTGTGCACTGGTCACTGGCTTGTTGTTGCATTCAGATCAAATCAGATCTAATTTACTCTTACTCTTTAATTATCAGGTTTTGGCATTTGCACTGCCACTGGTCAGTAGCATATTGGACCCTATCATGCCATGGCCATGGAAAATACATATTTCTGATTGGCTAGTAGATAAAATAATGTAACACCCCACTTCAAAGTAAACACAAGTCAGTTATTTTAACCTCTGTTTTGAGTCACTTTCTTCTATATCTTAAATTGCAGGTAACGATGGCAACAGTACTTGCTAGAGTTGCTGGTGACCATTTCTGTAGCTCTGCAAACAACGATTCACCAGTAATACTCACTTCATGCTGTGATTTGTTAGCTGTGTCGAGAAAGGAGCAGAAGGTTTGACCTTTGCACATTTTATTCCTGACGAGGACCGACAACATGCTGTATGAACTAGTTTTGAGCAAGTATATAAAGTGGAAACATGCAATGAAGCTAAGGTCTGCTTTGGCGGTAACACTGAAGACAGCTGCTGATATCTATTTGTAGGTCGATTTTGACAACGTGCATGTGTCTGTCTCATTGTTTTATGCATATACATCCAGGCATTTGTTAACTGACACTCTCAGTCTGTCTTTTGTGAATCTGTGTGCAAACACTGACTGGCATGTGGCCTTTTGACTTCAGTTAAACAGACCACTAAAAGGCTACATTAAATTTAATGAGGCTTCACACTGCCAGGTTACATGAGTTACATCCCTGTCCTCTCAGCTCTCCTCACACCTTTCTCTTGCTGCGTCTACATTGTTAGCCGAGCATTTGTTATGCTTTAAAGATACATTTCTGCTTTGCCCTATCATTTTATAAGACATTTTGAGGCCTGTCAGTTAATGAGAGCATGCTGGATGGAGAAGGCATAGCCTGTGTGGTTCGTGGTGTCGTTCCTCCAGTGTCCTATCAGTGTGTTTGTGCTGTGTCTTGAATATTAATAGAGCGGAAAAGTGCTCAGAGTGGAATGAGTTTGTGGCTGCATGGAGCCTCAGTTTTCTGATGATGGTGATTAGCAGAGTAGAGGAAGGCAATACTCTGCTGTGTAGCACAGCAGAGAAACAGATGACTGTTTAGTACTGCTTTATTTTCAGCTCAGTTTCAATACTTCATCTGGCCTAGCGTGTTCGAGTTTGCTCAGACTGCATTCTGATGAGCTGACTGAGAGAGAACTGGATGTGTCTTCTGAATAATTCTTACATTACATTTAACACATCTCAAATGTTACATTGTTACATTGTGGAGTTTTTATGGTAAACAAATTATTATTATCACCTTGTCTAGTTTTTGTATGGAAAATGGAAAAAAAAGACCATAGAAACTTTTCAAGCTACTGCAGCATAAACAGTCTCAGTCCATTGTTGTACTCAGTATATAGCAGTCTCACTTTAACCAAATGTAGATAGATTTTCCCTGTGTAACAAAAGGTTCAGAGCAGGATATTGTGACATAGCTCTTTGAACAGATCCCTCACAATAAGCCTTTTCTTTATTCCCATGAACTATTGCACTCACAATCAAGAAATATCTTGCACATCTCACCCATGATTGTTCTTCACAATATGCAATGTGATACTTATCATTATCTAAATGCATTAGATTTCATATTATTAACTAAAGAATTACAGGCTCGAGCAGTGTTCAGAGAGGTTTGGGTTTCCTAAGTATATCTGTCTATTTCTCCTTTCTTTTCATTTTGTGAACAACAATACACCTTCTTTTTCACCCGATTAAGTGACAGCCCTAATGTCCACCTTCAGTTCACTCCCAAAACCCACTGTTGATAAACCAGAATTGCTAGTTCTTAAGCGCACAATGAATGCCACAGTGTTGGAGTGGAAGATGTGGGGTAAGGGAGGGATTTTAGATAACAATCAAACCCTAAATTGTAGCTCTCATTGGTACTTTATGCCACACTTTGGACTTTAATGTCTGCACCAGGCAAACTGTACTATACTTTTTAGTAGAGCCCAACCAATATGGGATTATTGTGACCGAAGCTGTTTCTGATTTTATGAGGGGGGATTTCATTGATAATTGGTATGGTGGCTGATATAGTATTTTTTTTTTTTAGCTGGAATGAAAACAGACCTTTTTATATGGATTGTGCACTGATTTTTCTGTACTCTGCAAATGAACCCAGAGACTCACTTTCTCAATCAAGAAACTTCAAGTGTCAATTGTTGACTAAAAACATGCCAGGCAAAGTTTTCATGAAGGCAAATATGGGACAGCATACACACCGATAACGATAGGCCTTTGACATGCTAATATCAGCCAGCCGATTTATCTGTCAGTCTCTACTTTATAGCCATGTTAGGGCTATGACTGAATGTGTGGCAGTCAGTTGGTCCTTCCTTGTGGCTCAGCCTTGGTGAGATAGTGAAATGTCTCTATAGGAAGGTTCGCTGTTTTTTTATGCATTCATCCCTTCTTAAGGATCAAGTGTAACCCCCTGACTCTTCATCAAAAACCATGAGGGCCAATGACTGAATACCTTTAACACTAATGATATACCCATTAGCGCTTCATGTTTAGTGCTAATTAGCAAATGCCAGCATGCTAGCACACTTAACAAACAAAACACGATTAACATTGTAAACATTATACCTGCTTAAAACCAGCATGTTAGCTTTGTTATTAACAGCATGTTGGCATTTACATTCAGTTCAAAGACTTCTGTGCATGAATACATCCTCACCGAGCTGCTAGCATGACTGCACACTCGTACTGAAGGAAAAACATGAGCCTTGAGTGTTCCCGTTTAAGCTGTGCTCGGGATAGCAGTGTTGTTCTGTTGGTTGGTCCGTCCATCACTTTGGTCCTGAGTGAATATCTAGACAAGAATTGGATTAAGTGTATTTGGCACAAATCATATTTGCTACATTTATTCATTAACACCCAAGTATGAATGAATTGTAACTCTGGTTTCCCACCAGCCTTATCCAAATGAATAACCACACAGCTGCAATCACTGGTTAGCTGAGTTTATTTTGAGCTTTTAATACAGTCGTTCAGCCAGTGAGCATCACAGTTTGTGCAAGTCAGTTCGAGTGGTTATTGAGGGAGAATGTGTTGTGAATTCAAGGTTTTCAATTGCAGAGTCCTGTTACTTGTCTTACCCCACTTTACTACACACAAGTGATTGCATCCCCCATCTGTTCCTCAAGATTATTCTGTCTTTTCTATACTCATCCTCTCTGACTGTCAGTCTCAATTACTTTCTTTAGGTTCAGTACCCGCCCCCGTTCTGCTTCCACAAAACTAAACATGTGCGCACATTAGCTGGAAAGTTTTCCTCTCTCCTTGTCTTGTTTTTCAAGGTCTTGTTGAGCAGCAAGGAAAGCCCCAGAGGAATATCATGGCGACGTGCGCTGAAATTTTAATCAGGAGGAAATGGGGCGGCACAATCTCGCTTCTTTTTAGTATAAATTTGCACAGATGGACTCTTGCTGCTTGTCAGGTCCTTGTATGACACACTGAGGGCATCTGCCTGTGACAGAAAGAGGAGAAGAATGGTGGATGGGTCAAGGAGAGAGGTGAGGGGAAGGAGAAAAGAAGAGGGGAAGAAGCAGTAGGGAGAGCTGAATAAATTATATATTCGGCTCTTATATGCAGCATCTCTGTGTCTATGCAGAGGCCAACCAGGGGATGAATAAAAGGATATACATTCAGGCTGAAACACAGTGTTCAAGGTTCTCCCTGTTCCTGCTTGAAGGATGCTGTGTGGAGGAATGCTGTAGAGTTGAAAATAAAAGCTTTCATTTGATCACCCTGTAATGGAGTGTGGATTTTTAGTTTGATAAAATTCAGATTGTTGACAAAAGATTTAAGCCAATGTAGTCCACCTATGCCACTTTGATATATGTGATGGGAAGGGTCAACAGATTTTTTTTTTTTTTGCCGACATCATGATTTCACACTTAATGCCTGACCTTTACGAAAACTTTAACCTGAACCCCAAAACCAAGTTTTAACCTTAACCTTAAAGTAAAAAACTGAAAATGGACAAAAAAATATTCTTGCTGTCTTCACTTTCAGAGTCAAAAGATTGAAATACAGGACAATCAAACACACCAATAGTCCTCAAACCAAACATCTCTGCGTATATTTGGGCTGTACCGAATGTTCAAAGCGTCCAGTGAGGTTTTTGAATAAAGCTTTTCATTTCTCATCATATTTTATGATGATCAACGTTTGGCCTCAAACTTGTGACAGCCAGCCACAATATAAACAATCATCTCTGCATAATGTTTTTCTGTTCTACCATTTAAAAAGTGTCAACCCTTATTTATTTGTGGACTCAGCCCGTCTAGCCTCACACTCTCTCTGTTTATTAGACACCCCGTGGTCCCTCCACCTCACTCCTTACCCCCTGGGAGCTGGGAGACTTCCTGGGTAGGAGAGCAGGTGGGAGCTCCAGAGATGGACCTTCAGTTCGCCGCTGTAGCAGCTCAAATTCAGCCAGCGAAAAATCCCAGCTTGGGGTGTACAGCCAGCGGCTCTGCTGGGTCTAACCAACATAAGAACGTTTGCTGATCCAGTGTGAAGCCGGGTCGATCAAACCCCTGGTGCTGGGTTTTTGCACTGACTGAATTCCAGCTGCTGCACAGGCTAAATCAAGGTCCATATCTGGAGTTGATCACACAGTTGGATCATCCCGCTCCAAAATCAGTATCGGCATCTGTCTCAAAAATCCCATATCGGGCGGGCTCTAGTTTAAACCGAATGAAATGAGGTGTAACAGATGTGCAGCATTGAAATGTTGATACAGAATTAAAATGTCAACGTCATGCATGGAGTTTCAAACTGTTCGATACAGCCCATCTGCATATACTGTACAATTTGTTATTCAGTGTCATATTCCTCCAAGCCAACAGTCTGATTAATAATTCACAGTATTTCATGCAGTCAGTGGTGCCATTTGTATTTAAAGTGTTTCACTAATTGCCTCCTCCCATCGAGCTAATTATTTCTCCATTGTGCTGTGATCCTGTAATTCACGATGCCGAGTCACTGAAAGTCACTCGGTGTGTAGAATGACTAAGTAGTCGAAGAAACAAACTCCGCTTTTGTATGCTGAACTGCAGCTTATCTGTCTGTATGTGTGTGGTTGTGTGTATAAGGCCTCCGTGGAGTTGTGCGTCACAGCATTGATATTCTCCTCACAGGACCGTCAAGCATGAAATAGAAGAGCACACTTTCTGTGGATAAACTCTCAGTGCAACGCTGCTGGATAGTGAGAGTCTGATGCTCTGGAGAAATCTTTTCACTGACACTGATACTGACAGAGCACTGGGGAAAAACCTTATTGTGCGCTGCACTGTTGTATAATGCATGTTGTGTTTTTTAAAGGTGCACAGCGATGGCTTTGCAAAATTTAGGTCATTGACAACCAATTGTTTATATTTCACATCACTGCTGACCATTATACAGTGTTTCCTACAGGTTCAGTTTTTAGATTTGGCAGAGCTTTTGCAGCATTATGTTGGGAGGTTGTGGGCTGGTGGGGTTGTCCACTTGAGATTCAGCTGAAAAACAGAGTTGCATTCACAGGCTTATTTCTAGCTTTTCAGCTTTCTAGCTAGGCATCCAAAAACATATTTTTTTCCCAGAAGTCCCAGATGTTTTTAGATGTATTAATAAAGATAAAGATATCTTGCAGGTAATGGAAAGCTTGCCATGGATTATAAATTATTCACATTTTATTAGTAAGGTTATTGTCATGTGACAAAACAGAGAGAGAGTTTTGAGATGGGGCCAAAGTCCTTTAAATATGCTTTGCTTTGAGTTTAATTTTCTTATAATATGGCTCATGTATTAGGTGTTTTTTTTCACAGTTGATTTTCAAATCTCGAGGGTCCTTAAAAGCACAAGCTAATATGATTCTCAAAATGATCCTTAATTGTATTGTTATACATCTCTGATTCTAGACAATGTTGGGATGCTGTGTAAAACACAACAGGACCTCCAACCTAAACGACAGAATAAGCTGTCTATATTACACATATGAGAATTTGTCAGATGTGGCTTGTGGTTCAAAGGGGCTTTCAAAAAATAACACATCAGGGCAAAAAACGTCCAGGTTAGGCATTATAAAAGACAGTTTAAAAACTAAATAAATGTATGTAAATGTTGGAATTTAAGTAGTTACAAGGCTGACGTGACTACCGAAAGTTACGTAAAAAAAACATAGGTTACTGTTGTTTTCACATGGGGCACAAACCCTGTTCCCCTGGGTGAAAGTCCATCATTTGTTTGACCGTTTTACCTTCCTCCCTCCTGTGGCTTCCACTCTTTAAACTCTCAATCACTACTACTATGTATGTGTAAAACATAAATAGAAGTCATATTTTGCTGCCTATATTGATGTTTTTGAGGGGAGACCAGTCCGGTAAAACATTTAAATAAAATGCATCAAATTCTATACCTAGATTGTATTTGTAGGTGATTATGTGGTATGGTCCTTTAAAACAGCCTCCATTACTGTGCTCATATGCATGACAGCATTCCTCACTGTCTTTCCATGTGCTTGTATGTGTCCACAGGGGGTTCACCGGGTGGGGAAGGATTCTCAGGTTGGACGCAACGGCGTGCGGAGGTTAGACTGGCACAACTACGAAGTAATCAGAAGAGATGCCTCTCGATCCGGTAGGTCCAAGCCTCCTTAAAGTTCCTCTGGATGAGACCTGCATGACATATTCATAATGTACACAATCCTCACAGTTATGCAAAAATCCCATATACTGAAAAAAGATGCAAACACTCATACATTCATATTCAGATGAACTGCTCTAATAACACCATCCTATCCCTTCTGTGTGTGTTATTGCTCTCCAGCTCTGCAGCAGCGGTGTAATTCTCTGCTTTGAATGCAGTTCTGCTGTTATAAATACAGTTTATTTCAACTTCAATCATGACCAACTCAAATGTATTTTCTGTTCAGGGAAATCAGCTTCTATACAAACACTGTATATTAGTTGAAATGGGATTTAAATGAGCCGTTAAAGGCTAAAAGTTATCATTCACACGTTACCTTTTGGAGGGAAAGTGGATCATCTCTGCTTAATGAAACACGTTTCTGTGAATGATGAGGGCTGTTTTTGTTCTCTGGGTGCCACAGGTCCTTGATTTTCCTGTTAATAAATCTGGAAAAAATGTTGCTGTAAAAATATAAAACCTTTTTTTTTAGTAGTTCATCCATTAGTTCATATTTATTTCATCATGTTTCATCAGCGGCTTCCTTGCTTTGAATGTCCAAGCTTTGATTTATACGGACCAGGGTTGTAAACAAATGTTTTATTCATATTTAACTTCAGCTTTAAACCACAAATGGACATTGTGTTGTGTCCCTCAGCCAATACACATTTCATATGCTCAGTTAAAGATGTTTTATTGTGTCTGTGTGTTTGCTTCTTTTGATATTTGTATTTGTTAAGTTTTTTTTGTTAAACTTGAATCTGACATGCCACTTTTTGCTCCAGTTTTTCCTTTTTTCCAAGATAAAATCGGCCATATTTTTTTACATTTATACTGGCTTTAATTATTAGAGACTGGTCTCCCTTCAAAAAAGAGAATATAGGGTGTTTGTTGAGTTTCAATGGCAGATGTGCGTCTAAGGACGCAAGGGAGCGGCAGTTGATGGGATGAACAAACTGTGGCCTTTCACACAGGAAGACGGGATTTGTGTCCCATGTAAAAACAAAAGTAAACGTAACTTTACTTAATTTACTTTTTTCACGTAACTGTGGCTCACGTCGTTTTTTGCTCGAAACCTAGGTCACCGGTTTTGTAGCCCACCGAAATTGCAGCCTTTTTTACAACTGTGAACCGTATGTGTACGTAATTATGATCAATACGTATCTTCTCCCAGTAAAAATAGCAGTATGAGAAATCTTTGAGTTAAGAACATCGATAGTCTGCTCTGTACTCGATGGGATTTTTGTTCAGTCTGTGATCTGTTTACTCTTGAGCAAAACCTCTTCATCTGGTTTTGTTTGAGGACACTCCCAACCTTTAGGTTACACTACTGTCAACTCATTGCCAGAAATTATTGTTTAACTTTGATTTGACTCATTTTCTAAGTCAAATGAAAGTGACAAACTTCTGATTTGTATTTCTATTTGCCCCTTGGCAATTAAACTTGGCTCTGGTTTTCAAGGGCGTCTAGACTTTTAACAACTGCTCTAGAATTTGCTTGTCTACAGAAGAGACAGTGTGGTAGAATGGATGCACTGAGGTGTTGTGCGTTGTCTAATCGTGAAACCTGTGTGTGTTTGATCCAGGTAACGGGGAGCAGGGCAAAGCGTTCCCACTGACAGACGCTGACAGGGTGGACCAGGCCTACAGGGAGAACGGCTTCAACATTTACGTCAGTGACCGGATCTCACTCAATCGCTCCCTCCCAGACATCCGCCATCCAAAGTGAGTCATTGTGTGAGTGTTTGAACTGGAGGGTGTGTGTTTGTGTAGGTGCAAAGCTTCAAGGTAAACATCAAGGTGTGGCTACGTTAAATGTGGTACTCCTGCCAGCATGTTAATGTGAAGTTAAACTAGAGGAGCCGTTTTCAGATTGGCAAGAATATGAAGAATTAGTTCTGGAGAAATCTTGACTTACTAATTGCTTTACACTGACAACATACAGTAAGCTGACAGTATTATACAAACCTCATGATGCAACTACAGTGTTTGATGACTCACTATAAGTATTGATATCTGCCTACAGTTGATCTACAGACATCAGCCTGGTTATTTTGCCTCATTGGAGATATCTTGACTTACTCATTTCTTTATACTGACAAAATAAGCTGAAAGTGTTATACAAGTGTCATGACGCAACCATTGCAATGGATGATTAACTAGAATTATTGATAACTCTCTCAAATTTATCCAGAGAAACGCCTGTCTTGTCATGTGTGTGTTTTGCATCATTTACAACCATGACTCTATCACTACCATTGATTTGTAATAACATTTTAGATCATTAGATTTTACCACTCAATGCAGTTTCTACTAAAACATGTTGGTGATTTTTTATCCCATTTCAATCTTCCACATCAGTCATTTTTATGGACTGTGCAATGGTGACCAGACAAAAGTAGTTCCTTTTAGAATTCCCGGTAAAGTGCAAAGTAACCTCGGGCAGAACTGCCATTTTTCTACAAAGGAATAAATCTCCAGTGTTTGTATGAGCAGTTTCATCTGAATAGGGGCAGGGACGGGCCACAGAGGGCCAAGAGTCTGCAGGTTTTCATTCCAGCCAAAGACTGCAGCAGGTTATTTCACAGATTGGCACTCCATCAACCGGAAAGGAAAAATGAATCACCTGGTGCAGCCGTTGGTTGGATTGAAATCCTGCAGACTCCCAGCCCTTAGTGACAGATGGTTGTTGTTCACCAGAAATAAGGTTGACGATTGAACGAGAGGCCAGCTAAAGCACCGCACTGACCTGGGAAATCTGTTTGTATGGATGGAGAGCGAGAGTCAAAAAGCTCATGCAATTCTGAGTTTTCTGATGATTTTAAGAAAGAGCTGTTGATTTCTGAATGTGGTTTGTAGGAGAGAAATGTGGGCATGACGGCTTGCATGCATCTACTTTGTGTTATAGTTTGACTGCCAAATCTAAAGCTCAAGGACTTCTTGTAAATAACTTTGTAACCTAGGGATTGAAAGGTGTTATACATTCAAATGTCCATACAAGTACCTTCAGAATAATCTTCATGGCTGTAGAAGTGGGCATGATTGCTGTGAGACCTGAATCCAGAAATATTTAAGACTCAAATTTTGACCAGTCCCAGACCAGCAGATAAAAAAATAAGAGAAGCTGAAAGCAGATGAATGAATGACAAGCTTACATGGATTTTTAATTTGCAAACCCATCCATTGAAAAAATGTTCAACCAAATAGCAGAAAATACAGTTTGCATAGTTTCAAAAACAAAATCTTCAAATGCTGTGCCATTTTTTTGTGTTTTAATACACTTAAGACTGAAAAAAACTTTATATTTCTACCATTTCAAACATTAAAAGCATCAAATATCACAAATCTGAAGCAAATGATGAACACATTGTGTGCTATCAGTACTTTGATTGGACCAGTGGTGACGATTCCACCCTTACACCAAACACTTCTTTTAGCAAAGTTTACTCCTTTAATTTTCCATGCTGGATCACTCCCAACTCATCACAACAGGCATTGTTTGGAACAATTGTTCCAATTAACAACCTGCCCAGTCTATTCACAGGAGACATGTTGCTTTACACTGACAGAAGCTGATTACACACCACACAACACCTATGTACTTTTAAACCGTGTTCTTGACAGCAATTATCAGTATCATTGATGTCCCCCTTTCTCTGCACAAGGTGTGAAGAAGTGATAGATGTGTGCTGTGTAGTACTGGAGCAGCTATGATATGGACTACAAGGGACTAGGGTTAATTTTAAAGGATTATTTTAAAGGAAGAAAAAGAGTGAAGAGAACAGAGGACGTATAAAGAAAAGTAATGCCACACCACCATACTCCAATTTCACATTTCGCATTAAATTCTGTTTATTTTGTGGATATTTGAGGGTGACACTGGCGTCAAGGTTTGTTTTACCATGCAGCAAACTTTTTTAATAACCTTTTTTTACTTTTTAACTGATAGTATTAATCAGTCAAATGACTTAGTGTTGGTTAATGGATAAACAGTTTGTATTTTCCAAAATTTCTTTATGTTACACCTTTAAGTTTCTAACCTTAGCTGTGGTCATGAACTTTGACTAGAAACACTTACAATACTTGTGTTTCTATCCAATTATCATGTGCACTTTGAAGATTTGCATGAGAAAATCTTGATGGAAACACAAAAGTCGGGGAAACTTTAAAAAATGCAAATGTTTTTACGCTAGCTTGAAGTGGTTTTTGTCTTTTTAGAAAAGTAGTTATTTTGCTAAAAACAGGAGATGGAAATGCTTTTTCCCAATAAGTTCTGATAGCCAGTTAGCAAACATTTAACTCACATGACTGATCAGCTGTTTTCACTCTGCCGGTCAAGACGAGCTGATATGAAAGAGCAATTTTCCCAATTGAATCCAATTCCTGAAGACTTCTCTCTCTTGTTTTTTCTCTCTTGTGCAGTCTGTACTTCTACTGTTTACTGACAGATTAGCCTACAGTGATACACTGCCATCGTCTGACCAAAATACGTTTATGCAGCTTTCTTTATTTGCTCTGAACCCGTTGATGGAAACCTCCATAATTGTCATTTCTTTGATGTAACATTTCAAAAACCTTCTTCAAAATTAGCTTGGACTTAAATTGAAACGCAACTAATATTAGATAGTAGATACAGGTATCTGGTCTCAACCTTATAGACTCATCCTTCTCTTTTAGAGGAGTCGGTTGAGGTGGTGTGTGATCACGATGCCCCGTGGAAGAATCTCTGACCTGGAAA
The DNA here is from genome assembly GCA_903364295.1 of Serranus cabrilla. Taxonomy (NCBI): domain Eukaryota; kingdom Metazoa; phylum Chordata; class Actinopteri; order Perciformes; family Serranidae; genus Serranus; species Serranus cabrilla. The sequence continues at coordinate 66,094 of CAFUXE010000105.1, read as the reverse complement.
CACTTAAAGGTCCCCAAGGAAAAGCTGGAGGATGCTAAACCTGCTGCCAACGCAATCAAGAGTAGCTGCAGAAAAGCCATATTATATAGATGAAATAATGCTAACATGCTAAACATTCGAAGGTTAAGATGGAGAGAAAAAGCAGCTTTGACTTGGCTAAATCATACCACACCTTTACATTGTAGGGCTGCAACTGACCAGCAGAGTCAGTAGTTTTATAAAATAGATAAATCTACCAAACCAGAGTCACAGAGACTTCACTCTCTCAACCTTCAACCTCTTTTTTATGTTGAAGAACAGGCTGTAAAGACATGATGAACCACATGGACCTGTGGCTACAGTACAGACTGCTGGATTTCTTCCTCTGACTCATTAAAGTGCAAAATCCTGAAAATAAACACACCAGCAACACTATAAATACAGTCTGCTGAACGGCTTCAGATCTGCTGACCCGATTCATCACAGATCAGCCTTTAGCGTTTTCCCTCTACCTGACAGGGGTCTTCTTCTGACCCCGCTGTCACTTTCATGTGGAAAGCAGTTTTAAACATTTCTCTCTCTCAAGGTCTCTCCGGGACAACACTTCATGTTCTCTCACCCTTTTCCCCGTCATATTTATAAATCCCCTGCATCCTGTGATATGAAGTGTTTTCCATCATACAGCCATCCTCCAACAACATTGCAACACATACTGCAGCACCTTCTTCAAAAGCAGCTGTGGAGCCGATGTGCAATAAAATGTGAGACTTTATGATTTCCATGCCTTCTGGACAGCAGCGTTTTCTCCCCAGGATTCTGAGGGTGAACAAAAGTTATTTGTTCATTTATCGGCTCTTTCCTCTACGCACAGCACTGATGTTAACAGAGAATCCAGGAGAGCACAGACATGAGAAATATCCAGTCATAAAGCTTGAAATTAGCCGTAGCTGTTTATGATGATAGCACAGGTTGAGCTACTGATTGTAGAACTTTACAAAGAAATATGGACCGAGTCACGCTTGGATCCCTTTTACTAATATTTGTTGGTCTGACATTGCCAAATAATGTAGAAAAATCTTAACTATTTGAATTATTAAAAATAAACAACTATGAGCAGTGAATAGAAACAATTGTAAAACTGTTGTGTGTGTCAAATGCAACCATTGCTGTTATTTTTGATGTAATAATTGTTTTAAGCAGCTCAAGTTGACCAAACTAGATTTCTACCTAGTGAAGCTTTAGTATAGTTTAACTTCTAGTGTAAAGTTCTCAAAGTAGCTTCTCCAACACCGTGAGGAACTGCAGTGTTCAGCACTACCCGGGTTTGGTTCATTTTGCAGCCCTGGAGGTTGCTGCTTGGTTTCAATTGAAAACCATCTCTTGGCCTAATCATCCACAGACGAACAAAATCTGACCCGAGGCGAAGGACTGTTGTGCCCGACGCTTAAATCTTCCCAACAGCACCACAGAATTGACTTGTCAGTGCCTCTCTCGGCCTCCAATGCTTTACAAAGGACAGGCAGGGATATGGGTGGTAGACTGGAGGGTGGAGGGGGGCAGGTGGGTCTGTTTGATCGGTCAAAGTGACAGCTGAGTGACAGCTGTCTGACAAGCAGGTGCCTCATCAGTCCTCAGTGGGCCCAGACCTCCCAGCAGCATTCATTCATTCATTTCACTCCCGCTCTCTGTCTGAATGACATGATAGAGACAGAGTGAAAGAGAGGCAGCCAGACAGACCTGAGAGACTCAGAGATAATTACTGTGTCTACAGATTCCCCTCCGACTTCTCGGAGAGAGCAGGAGAAAGAAAAGAGCAGGGGAAGGAAGGGGTAGCCATCAGGAGGTATGCTTCATTACATCTTATTAAAAGAGCAACACATTGTTCAGGTTGAGCTGGTAGAGAGTGCCGCAGTACACTGAAGGAAAGGGCAGCGTCCCTGGTTCCTGAAGACTCCCTTCCCTGCTGTCAGCTGGCATTTGGAAATTTAAATCAACCGCACTTAATAATTTCATGAAACTATATGGGTGTAACGGTTAAATGTTATTACCGTATTAAAAATAACATTTAGTTGAAAAGATAGAGTAAATCTGAATGTAACTGACTGAAACTAACTTCATTTTTTAGCTATTTTCTAGCTGTTACCATGACAATCTGCATCAAAATGTATCTATTAATTAAAAGGAAACCAATTTAGTGCCTTTACAAACACTAAAAAGACTTGATCAAAAGGCCAATAGCTGTTACCATTTCCACATACAAAGCTACATTTATTTTATTATCTTACATATAATTATATTATAAAAATTTGCAGATCTTTAAAGTGTTACACGCTCTTGCACAACCCACACTGAAACACTTTATAATACAGAAGGATGGGAGCAGCTGGCCAGAGGGGACTGTGTTGTAAGAAAGCAATTTGGGCAACCTCAGTCAACACCACCCACTACTAGGACAGTCTTGGTATTGGATTAATACAGAGCACTAATTACTGAACCTTTAAACATATACTTAAGGGATTGCTTAAAGCAAGCCACACTTGCAATCATGAGTAATCCTACTGCCTCATCTTTGCCAATGCCACTAATACGCTCATTGTTTTTTTACATATATTACATCACTTTAGTGGTGCTTGCTGGAACATTGTATTGACGCAGCAGGCCACTAATTTGTAATAAAGGACTGCAAATGAAAAGTAGTTAATCAGCTAACTAGAAGAGAAACAATGGGACATTTTGATTAATGTGCATTGTTTCTGATAAATGAATTAATAGTAAATATGCTTGTTGTGTAGTCTACAGAACCTAAATGTAAACTCTTGCAAAATGTTTACTTTGATTAAAGAAATAATGTAATGTAAACAGCCAATTATAACCATTTAGATTTAAATACAGTAGTTCCCAGATGCTTACGTGATAATGTTAACATTTTATGTCATGCGCATGAACATGCTATCCTTAAGTATTTATTATTAATGCTAATGCTAATCTTTAGCATGTAGTGTTTATTGTCTATGTCGGTATGCGTTTTTATCATATTACGTTAGCATCAGTGCAGCTGAGGCTTGATGTTAATTGGGTCATGTAAAGCTATTCTGGCATTAAGTATTTAATAACTTGGTTTTATAATCAGCCGGTGGTGCCTGATGTGAAGTCATGTAGTGCCGCCAACATGACCCTTTCCACTAGCATGGCTAAAAATATGGTTATTATTTTTAGCCAGGGTGACACACTTTGTTCAGTCTCCTCTCTTAAATATTTCTTTGTTTCCATGTGTTTGTAGCTGTAAACAGAAGCTGTATGCAGAGAAGCTGCCCAACACCAGCATCATCATCCCGTTCCATAACGAGGGCTGGTCGTCGCTGCTGAGGACCGTCCACAGCGTGCTCAACCGCTCTCCGCCACAGCTCATCGCAGAGGTCATCCTGGTCGACGACTTCAGTGACAAAGGTACAGAGGACACACACTCATCACTGGGCAAAAAACTCCACACATTTACACAGATACATGTGCACAGCTGCAGTCAGTGTGGGCTTCCTATCAATAACTGAGACTTTAAGTGGCATTTTCTTCCTCTGTCTCCCTCACACATTCATATACACACACAAACAAATGACTTAGTGGTTTGTAGGGTGTGTAAGTGTTGGTGACTGTTGCACAAATAATGAGCTGTTTCGAAACAAAGGCGCATTAGCCAGCGTTTGCAGAGGCCCAGATGTGATCTCAGGACGCTCTTGCACATCATAAGCAGACAAGGGGAGAAACAGACAGACACACACACACACACACATGCACGCACTCACAGTGAGTCAGTGTTGCAGGAGTGTACTTCACCGGCCCAGTTGGTCATTTATTAACAAGAACAGAGAGCAGCTAGCATTGCTGAGCTCACCACTTTACTCTTGAGTGCATGTGTGTGTTGTAACATGTGCCTGTAAAAATCTGATTTATAGTCTCAGACGTTTTTAGTGCTGTAGGGTGTAGCAGTGGTAGAGCTCAGGAAGCCTGGCTTTAGTGTTTGCACAAGAACAGTTACTGTTATAAAGCCATATGTCATCAAACACACATTAAGTTTGTGCTCTACCTATTGAGATAAAAAAGAATTGCACTCTAAGCATGACTATAGGGAGTTGGAGGTAGAATCTATAGCTGCATAAAAATGATACAAAAAGAACCATTTGCACCTAATGGATAATGAACCAGATTAACTGATTAATCATTAATTACATTTATTTATCTGTTCTCAATTGAACAGAAAGTGTCTGTCACTTTACAGCATCCACCGGGGGAATATTTTAATCTGCGAACTGATTTTTGTCCTAAGACTGTGGATTAGTTTTCAATGCAAAGCCTCGCCCTTGAGGGCCAAGGCTGCATGAATGATTGTGTTTGGAGCTAAAGACTGCACTGACCTCTGAACAGATGGCGATGATGAGGTCATTGTGTGACCCTGCCAGTGGTAGCGAGGTCAGACAGAGAGAAATCCACTTGGAGTGTGGATTGGTATTCTCACACAGGCGGCTTAATCAGTTTGAACCCTGGAGTTAATGTACAGCTTTGAACCCTTGCATAATAAATCGGGGGACAAGTGCAATATTATCGCCGGGGTCTGACTGGAGGAGGGAACGAGATATTTATCATTAAGCCTGGTTCATGGCCACTGTGACGCATAATTTCCTCTGCACTTTTCCATTTCCTTAGATATTAAATATTGCACTGAAGATATCTGAAGAAGAAAAGCAATAAGATGAAAGAACACTTTTATTGGAGGTGGATTTCTGCTTAAGTATGTGTATATTTTTGTCTTTTTTTCTGTGTGAGTTTTTGCTTTCGTTCATGTATGTGCAGCACAAAAAGCAAAAGGGCTGCGTGAGATGGAATATAATGCGGGGAAAAGGAAAAGGAAACCGGACAATGTATAACTCTATCACTGGAATGTATGTATCACCATGCATTGCATTGTTCAGCACATACTGGACGGCTGTGGCTACGTCGGAGGTGTGATAATATCATATGGCTGAAACTAACAGTTGAGCAGAGGTCATACTTCAGTTCCGGCAAAAGTGGCGCCCCAACGTGTGACGCCATGTCAATGGTAATGTGTGTATTGTGTGAAAACAGGAGTTATGCCAAAGCTATCTGTAATCTTGGAGTTTCTAATAGTAGGAATAACTGGAAGACACAAAGGTCTGGAAAGGAATGAATGTAATTTATGTAATGACAACAGCTCGGGGCATGAATGTCATGTTTTGTTTGGATTTTGAAAACATGAGTGTTTTTGAGAATAGAAGGAAATACCTGCCAAAGTACTTTGTAAACCACCCAGCTGTCTTTTGATTTAGATAATTCACCTCCTTTACACCTGGCTCAGATAGTGCTTGATCTCATGGAACTACACGTCTGAATGATTGTGATATGATCGGCAAAACCACCCAGGCTCAGTGCAGAGGGGGCTGGGACCTGTAGTGGACACAGTGGTGTCGTGGGTTAGCACTCACAGCAAGAGGGTCGCCGGTACGACTCCGGCCTGCAGCTCTTGTGTGGGTTCTCTTCGAGTCCTCCGGCTTCCTCCCCCAATCCAAACACATGCAGTTTAGGTTTAATTGGTGACTCTGAATTGTCTGTAGGAGCGAATGAGAGCATGGATGGTTGTCTGTCTCTATGTGTCTGCCCTGCAATAGTCTGGCGACCTGTCCAGGGTGAATCTCGCCCAAGGACAATGGATGAATAAATGAATAACATAGTATAATGCAGTATATTATTGGCTGTATGGAGATGCAAGGATACAAGGGGTAACTTCCAGAGATGTAAGAGCGGGATGGAAAGGAACTCAGATTACTAGTTATTACTATTTTAGGAGATATTTCGGAAACACAAGTGCTGATATGTCTGTGCACATGTTTTGCCAATAATTTGCTATTAAAGTAAGACAGATTAAACTAGCGGATTGGGAACCCAAATATAGAAGGAAAATAAATACAGAGATTGACATTCAGTGATGTTGGCTGCCAATACAGCCACACAGCCATATAGCCCACACAGTCAAACCACACATAATAAACCCACACACGTCAACTTACTGCAAGCGTGCAAGCAATGTGTGGCCTGTCTTTCATATGATAAACAAGCAGACACGGCTACAACATATGTACCCACAAACAAATGCTCAGCATCTATGACGAGCATCATCACAAATAATGATGAAAAACATGTACCAATGATGTTAATCTTTACGCTTTTATTGTTATATAAATCAGTGATAAAGCAGGTAGACGGCTCAGTTTTGAAACATTCCAGGCAGGCAGGAGCCTGAGGGGTGTCATCAACAACAATACAAACGGCCACACTGCCTCCACTTGTAGTATTTGCTGCATAAGACGGAAACCCCCTTGGCAGTAGTTGGGGGCCCGTCTCTGATGTGGTCTGAGCCTTTTTGTTGTTGTTGTTTTCTGCCACAATCAAGCCACACAAACATAGTTTGTTCAGAATATTCAACTAAACAACAAAAATACATGTTCAATTAGGCGCAAAGTGGGCCACTTGCTTGAACCAAACCACCTGCCCCTCCACTCACGCTGCCACAGATCTCTGCAGGTGGTCAGGGACACACTGTGAGCACAGGGAATGAGCAAAGTAAGGGGCCATGTTCAGTTGTTTGAGACTCATATTACTGCCAGGTAAATGTGATTGTCAATTATCTGGATACTATATGCATAAGACACACTTTAAAACCAGATGTAAGGGGTCATCATTAAACCAGGGACTGTATGTAAACTAGGTGCTCAATCAAGTAAGTTCTGCCACTTTTTAAAGGACTCAGTTCGTGCTGAAGGTAAAGTCTGGTTGTTTCCCTTTAAGCTGAGGTGTTGTTCTGTTTTTAGTCCCTATCATGATGTGTTTTTGTGTAAATAAATTGTGGATCTAATAGTTGTTAGCCAGTCACATCACTGTTCTAATCACTCTGAAACCGCTAAACTAATCCCAATGACACATGGTGACAATAGCTCAACAAATGAAAAATGAATACATCTGCAGCCAAAGGCAGATGGTGTGTTTTTAAGCAATTGATTAGTGCAATAATGACAAACAAACAAATTATAAAAAATAGTTTGGATGAAACATCATTACAAAGCTATTTCAGTCATAATTCTCCTGTGCAAGTGGTCACATTATATCTTAAAATGTGACACAGTGACATTTACTGCACTGTATTTAATGCACGTCAAGAATAAAGCAGGCTAATGTTGAATAACGGTCAGGATTAATGAGGCCCAGTAATCCAACATGTCCCTCACAAACAGGCAGGACGCTGAGTTATAGCCGACCCCTCTGATGAGTGTGGAGGCGTGTGTGCTTATTTTGGAGCAGCCTGGTGTCATTTACATGTGATTTAATCAGCGACACTGGATGGCCATGCGTAATGGCACTGCACTCTGGCGTGGCACCTCTCTAATTGGAGGCTGCAGATTTATCAACATGTCTGTCGTGCTGCCTTCAGCCGGCTGCAGGGATTTAATGAACTGAAGGAAAAGCTTACATGCAGTACAGTAAAGCGACTGTGAACAGCAGATCCATTTATTGATAATTGCACATTAATTTGCCTGCTCCATCCCCATCAAATCTTATTTTTTTAATATGATTCAAATGCATCCATCGTTTGGATTAATCGGTTTTTAGTGTTAGTGCCCTAATTTGTGTACATCTGTGGTGCATTTTGAACCCCAAGCTGTTTCAGGACACTTTTTGCTCTTTTTACATTGTACTCACTGTTGCCATGTATTTCACTGCAATATATAAGTCCTTAGGGCAGAATAACAGTTATAATAGCATATATCATAAAAAAGGGAAAAACTCAAGTTGAATTTCTCTGATAAATAATTTTTTTAAGTATATATATATATAACACTTTTCCAAATGCCCACAGGTGTCAGAGATATTGGAAAAATAATTGGGTCTTTGAACTATTACATGAACTATTTGCCTTTTTACAAACTATTTGCAACCTCTCCTGTCCTCTCCTCTCTGTTCTGTGTAACAGCCTGCTGCTCTATGATATTTTCAGTAAATATTTGTCATCTCAGCAGAATCAGTGATGGATTCCCATTGTCACTGAGGAGCGCAGAATTAAATGTTTTGAATGGGATTTAGGTTTTTTTTGACAGAAATATCAAGATTATAAGGCTTGTTTCGGTTTCTTTTTCTTAGAGAAACTTTCGGAACATATGATCCATTCAAGAACTATCGGAAAGTTTAGTTTCCAACATAACATTTTCACAGTTTCTTTCTACAATAAATTGTGTTTTTTGGGCAATCTTTTAAAGAAAACCTCCTTTTTCACCGGTGGGGTGGTCGTAATTAGTTTGCTGATGGTACCAAGGAACAGAAACACCAAACCACAAGGTTACAAGGGTAGAAAACTACTAAATGGCACCATAAAAATAACTCACATTTCATCAAACTTTCTTCTTCACTTTTCTCAACAATCTCTGTGCTCCGTGCCAGCCCGCAGTTACACTGATGCCCTGTTGCATTAATTGATGCTGTTTTGCTTTGGTACCTCACAGTCGACACCAGGAAGATAAACAATTGATGCTTTTTCACAGTGCGGAATTATTTTCTGAGGTGCTAATTAGTACGCAGCTTCTATGTCGTGTAATTATAGCCTCGCTGCAGAAAAGTGTTGCAGGAACAGCCTCTTCTCTCCTTTTTAAAATCATAATTAATACAACTATTCCTATTTGACTGAAAATACCTGATGATTTATATTTGTCTTATTATCTGCTGCAGTTGACTTTGAGTGTTAATTAGGCAGAAAACTTTCCTCTTTGGATTCTGCAAAGTCTCATGTGGATTGTGAACTTCTTTTCATTTCAAAATGTTTCACCTTCTCATGATATCATCATAAGTGGGAGCCCATGCACCAGCTACACTGTGTTTTTAGGTAAACAGTGTGTTTAAGGAGCACAAATAACAGCAGAGCCGTGTGAGCTGCGAAGAACTCTGATAGTGTCAGTCGAGGATCATCAGATTCAAGGCGGGGGTCAGATGGCTTTCAGTGAAAGCCTATATTTGTTTACTCCCCACTGTGCCCTGCTCCTCGAAATCTTTTCACTCCACAGTTCTAAAAGTTCTGCTTCTGACAGCTTGCTTTCTGTGCTCGATGCTGCTTTTCACAGCCTTAAAATGAATACGGTCAGTTTTAAACCTCAAAGTTCTAAAGAAGTAGTTTGAATGTAAAAATAAATTAGCTTCAAGTTTTCATGTGTAGAGCAAATGGTCAATGTACATACAGAATTTCCTCTTTTGCGGCTGGTGCTCTATAGTAAGAAAAATAATAGTAATAATGTTTTACCATATTTTTACATATTATTTCTTCTGTTAATATATATTTTTTTAATATAATTGGTATGTTGACTTTCTTTATTCTTCATATTCTTCTATTTATGCTGCTGTTTTTTAATCCGGAGTAGTGGTTTACCTAATATATATTTCTATTTAGAACTTGTTTTTTTTGCGCCAGTACACCACAGCAAATTCCTTGTATGTGAAAACCTACTTGGAAATAAAAATGACTCTGATAAAATAAAATTAAATGTCTTCTGCAAGAAAAGAGTATTTCCTTACAGCTTCATATAATAATACACCTCCATAATAATATTATAATGTGCATAGCTTGTTGAATATGCAGTAATGCTACACTTAAAGAAATGATGTATACTTATTTTTGAGTGGGTCATTTAAAAGGCCAGCGTGCACTTTCCTTCTCTTTCCAAGGATTTCACTTTGAGATTTAACACTTGTTAGAAGGGTGTAAATTGCAGGTTTCATTACAATACAATATAGATTGAAGAACAATACAATATTTCCGATATCACAGTCAGAAACAGTAGGACTTCGGTTCAGGGGCCATCGATTGACATGAGCCATTTAAACAGCCTGTTACATTTATATCTTCTCATAAGAAACCAACAAAAATATGATTTTACCTTCTGTTCACTATAAAGTGTCACGTTGCATTTAAGTGCAAATATTTTTTATGGGTTAACTTGAAGAGCCTGTGATGACCTTTCAGTTATTAACATAGACCATTCCCAAGAAATGTTCCATCTGTGTGCTCAGTTTACCTCTCAAAACAAAACTTTTTGTTTATTTTTTTCAAAATAAAAGCGTGATTAAATACGGCGATATGCAGTTTTCATCAATGAATCGATACATCAATTTATATTGATGTATTGTTATACTGTTGTTTTGTATGATAGAATTATTTTTCTTGTTTAAATATTTAAAAACGTATCCAACTGGTTTCACAGGAGCATGTAAATGGACTGACAAAAGAATAAAAGGCTCAGCCAAACACAGCCTGGCAGCAAAATTAAAACGTTAAAGTTGTAATTTTGTTAAGCACAACATGTGCAATTGAGTTATTCAATCTGTTAGCAGGAAGCAGCTCCACGCACTTGTCTGCACAAGCTGTCCTGTTGCAGAATAACGTTTGCAGAAAATCTCACCTGTGATTTCAGAGTGATGATTATAATTTCCTGTTCCACCCACGGGTGAACTACAATGACATCCTGCAATATTTACATCCACAGTCATCTGTTTTTCAGTAAGTATCACCTTGTTAATGTAAAATGATCTCATTCCCGCCTCGCTCTACCTTCCTCACTCTCCTGCCGCCCACGCTCACCTCTGTATTGTCGGTGCAGTTCATTGAGGCAGAACACTGACTCACAGATAACATACAAACACTGAAACCTGCTGTTTTTATCTCCTCTCTTCCCCTCATCGTCCTTAATGTCTCTTTTCTCTCCCCCTCTCCTCTTGCTGCTCTTCTCTTCTCTGTCTTTTCCTTCATGTCTCTAATCTCCTCTTTGTCTCCTTGTTTCCTTCTTGCCTTTTTCTTGATGTCTCTTATCTTTGGCGCCTCTGTCTATTTCTTGATGTCTCCACAGTTTCATCTTTTGACGTCTCTTCTTGTTTGTGTTTCTCTCTTCTCACCTTTTAATGTGCGTGTCCATTGTGGTGGGGTATTTTCAATGTGTTTATATTTTATTTCAACTCTAAATTATTTTCTCTTTCCCCTGATTTTCTGTTTTGATTTGTGTATTCATCTCCTTGACCTTTTTTGACATCTCTCCCATGCAAAACTTTTCATCTAATTAATCCTTTTTTAATGTCTTTTCGTCTTTCGTTTTTCTTCAAACCAGTTGTGTTTTGATCATTTAACAAGAAAAAGCAGCAGTACATATACAAGTGACGTCAGTGAGAATGCATTGAAAACTAGAAAAACACTCTGAGAGCGCAGACCTCCGCCAAGGCAATAGGGTCAGTTACGCAATATCAAATTGCACACCGGAAGGGTTATATTGAAATCAGGCATTTTGGGAGTAAACTGGCATTGAAATATTTCATCCACTAGACCATAGTGTGACCATATTGCCTTCACACACTGTGAAGGCAATATGGTCACTGACGCAATAATACAAATTTGCAATATAAATTATGGTGTTCTGGATCACCGATCACCACCAAAATCTAATCACCTGTTCCCTGTCCCAATACACACGTTGTCATCCAAATCCGTGCAGTACTTATTTGTAAACAAACAGGCAGACAGACAATTGCTGGCGAAAACATAACCTCCTTGGCGGAGGTAACAATGATGGTGGAAGAACTGCACATTGTACTTTTTCTCGCTCAAGCAAAGTTGTTCTGCATTTTGCTGAACATGATTTGTTTGCTGTCAGACTCAAGTGAGAGGCGTGTTTCTAATAATGCCGTTCACCTTCTTTCTTATTACCCAAGTGTTGGTCGCATAAATCATGTACATCATGTATTTTTTGTCTTGCTGGCTCCGCCGGTTCACCTTGATCCTGCCTCAAACAGTCTCGCCAATTTAACACCTCTGTTAGAACCTCTGTGGTACAGATCACTTAGTCTGAATGTACCAGAGGTATAATTGGGGGACAAAGGGTGAAACAGAGGTGTACAGGCAGTCTGAAAGGGACTACAGATGTATCTGACTTGGAACCCTTATAATTGGTTCTCAATGGGGTGTGAGAATGACATTTTAGAGGAATAAACTTGACTAGATGTACGCCAATCCAACTTTTTCTCCCCCATTGTACTTAATGTGCATCTTTTCCCCCCATAAACCATAAGCAACCTGTAATGTACATAGCTCCTCTGCAAAATGCTAAAATTTTGCCAGTTATGAGATGGAACATCAGTCGGCAAGATATCAGCTTCTCGCCACAGGCGGGAGCCGGCCTTTAGCCGTTGCCTTGGGTTTGGTTCATTGTCTTCATGCTGCTCAGAATGCAAACAGGTTTAATAGAGATGGAATAAAGGGAATTAAATTGATTCCATGTAGGGCAGCTTGTTAACCTCCTCTCCCTCTACCTGGATTTACCAAATCTGCTTCATGGAGACAGTCTAAATAATGATAATCTTTCCTGCTCTGCTATTTCATATACACTGATAATATATAGGCTGACTTTTCTTTTATTAATAGCCATGCTGATATCAGCCAGGCTCTGAGAATGATAATTGGCTGCATCTGTCTTTGTGTGCTGCTTTGGCAGCCATATGTGTTCTATGTGGGTGTGATTTTCATCTCTTCCACGGATCAGATCAACAAAGCTCCTCAATGTGACTCTAGTAGATCCATCAGCTTCTCTGCTAATCTCTGCTGCCATTGACTTGGAAAACTTTACCCAGCGGAAGATTGTTGACAACAGTAAATGTCAGGTTTCTGTGTCAGTCCCTCAATCAAAAAGCAAGTGTTGTTTCTTTCTCTTTTTTCATATTCCCACTGACATTCAACAATCATAAAGGCAGAAATCCATCTCAGAAAAAGGCAGGGGGACCAATTTTTCCTTCCCCAAGAGCCTCAATAGAAAATAATACGATGCAGCTACAACACCTGCTGGGTTTTGAGTAAGGGCTAAGATTGGAAAAAAAGAAAAGAAAAAAATTCCCTGCTGTCACTGTGATTTTTATTGCTCAGATATGCTGCTTCTCACCCAAAATAAGACTTTTCTTCTCTGGATAAAAAGAGATATCATCAGAGGAGCTGGCAGGCATGCCTGAAGTTGATTGCAAAGTGCCTGGTTGATAATGTGTTCAAATCACACGTAGTAATTCTTCAAGCACATAGAAAAAGTATACGTAATAAGATTTTTATTGCTAAATCCATATCACTCCAAGAAGAGGATGCTGCCAGCTTTTAGAGCAACACTGAGAACAATAAATAGTTTATAGAATAAAAACAATTGTTACACATTGTTAGTGTAACAATTTTTTTATTACGCTATAAAATTACTTTTTCTCTCTTAAAGCTGCATTTTCAATATTTACATATTGGCAATGGATGAAACGACTGCATATATTGTTAAAGGTGTTGATCACAGTGATGATTAGCATCTTTCAGCTCACTGTTTTAGTTTGAATGGCTGCTGAACAGACTGGAACATTTAGCAGCTAAAGGGCCAGATCTTTTTCTCATGTTGGTAATTTAGTTGATGATTTCACCTGTTTTTTTAGGAAGTTACAGTTTTCCAGGAAGAATTTTTATTTTCAACGAGATCTCCAACCTAACTGACAGAATAGACTATTTGTCAATAGCACCCACATATGAGCATTCGTCACAATGACCCTTATGAGCGTTTTGCAGCTCTCGGTAGAGCAGAGAGTTCTTGAAATAGCATTAAACATACACCTACATTTCGCAGTTTCTGTGAATTTATGCGACAAAACCACTGACCTAGGTATAGAGCAAAAAATGTCCTGGTTAGTGGTTATAAAAGACAGTTTAAAAAGTGAACGTAAATGCCAGAATTTAGGTAGTTATGAGGGTGACGTGAACCATGGAAGTTATGTCACAAATGTTAGTTATGTGAAACTACGTGATTCACAAACTTTAAGCCAATGAAGTTACATAAAAAGTCACAAACTCTTGTTTTCTCATGGTACAAAAACCCCGTTCTCCTGGGTGAAAGTCCACCATTTGTTCGACCCAACCACCTCCCCTGCCTCTCAGAGTGTGACATCCACCATTAAACATCACTGTCAATCACTACTACTACCCCAGCAAGATGGCAGTGAAGGACAGTCTAAAACGTGAATATGAGTCGTATTTTGCTGCCTGTACAAACGCTCTATATTAATGTTTTTGAGGGGAGACCAGTTTGTTTATTTAAGATTTTCTGTTTTCATGATGGTGCCACCTATTTGACAGAACACTTTGAGGCAGATGTCGACCTTATTTCAATAAAGCCTGCATAAAGCAGTAACATCAGCGTTCCGTCACTGGCAGAGCAGACGGTCACACTGAGCATTGACTGGGCTAGATAATTAATTAGTAATTAGCTGCTCAGCTGCAGTATGTTAAGCAGCATGTAAACATACCTGCAAATGTCACTTGGGTCCAGTTGGATACTGGTTTGGTCCTATTTTTTTCCTTTTAAAAAGACATTTTTAAAAGACATGTTTTTTGACTGCACAAAGATGACTAAATTTGATTTCCAACCCGACTTGAAAGTAAGCATTGGCACATCATGTTTCTCTCTGCATTCATTTGAATGATTTGAAAAATTGCAAGACAGGAAAGGGGGTAGCTCTAGAAAGAAGATTATTCTGCAGTGAGTAACACTTTTCTTTTTTACCTTCTTGGTTTACAGTCTCGCTGTCCTTCTTGTCCTAGTTGGAAGGCTGCTATTTACTAAATTTTCAACAGGCACCAGCTATTTGTTCTACAATCCCAGCTTTAAGATCCAGCACAGGATGTTAAACACCCACGTTTGGTGTGTTTTTTTTCTTCATTTTTGACATTTTGGAATTATGCAGCAATTGAACGTGATGTCACTGCATTTATGTGACAATTACGTGCACTTGTGCTTGTGCTGCTTATCATCGTCTTTTACTCATTCAGGGCATTACGGCTACATTAGAAATGAATAGCATTAGCGTTTTTGCTGTCTTTCTACAGATCCCTTAAAACAAATAAATGCATAAAATATGCTTTGTAGAAAAAGCATATTTGCCAAAGGACAGCTTCATATTTTCCTTTCATATCTCATCTCTGGCATGTTATTGGGCTCAGACGTCTTCATCGCGGAGTTTCATTAAACCAGCGACAGTGTGAGCCCAGATGTATCCATCATGGTTAACTATGATCTGTGACAAAGACAATCCCTTTCAGCAGGACCACTAAGCTGCACTACAGGACCCCCTCCTGCAACAGAAAGCTGTCACCGACTTCAGATTGATAGTCCAATTATTCAGTCACCGTCCAGTGCCTGATGAGATCAATTAAACAGCTGTCTGAAAAATAATAGAAATATTTCATTTGAGGACAATGAATGTTAATGTGAGAGAAATACTAGTATTAGAGAAATGAAGCATTAAAGAAGATCCTGGTTTTATTCTGAAATGTTTTTATGTAGTGAGTGGATTTTTTTTTCTCCCCCCAACAAGTAATTAGTTCTATATACTTGACTGCCAATTTGTAGCAAGCAATTTAAGACGGTTTGACATGTTTTTAATGGCGGTTATCGTGTCTTGGCAGGAAAAAATGGAAGTGCTGTTCAGTGTCGAGGCAGGTGATAAATGGGCACAAGCAATAAATGTAGTCATAGAGTGAGAAATGGTGCAATAAGGACGCATGAAACAACATCCAGAGAGGGGGGAAGGGGGGGAGGTAAGGCAAAGACAGAGAGGTGAGATGAATGCTTTAAAGGGGAATTAAGTAATGACTTTATCAACCCTGTATGAGTAAATAAGGTGGACATGGACAGATCTGACATCTGACAGTGACCTGAGATAGACAAAAGATTCAGAATTGAATGAATAAAATGGCTGTTTGGAATGATTGTAATAAAAAAGGCAATTATCTCAATACAACTTCTATGTGTATGTTAAAAAATGCCAATGCACTGATTAGTATTGCTGCCTGACAGTGAGCTTGTCAGTTCCTGGCAAACACCTTTACCACATTATCTCACATAAGCACTGGATTGCAGATCTGTTGCCTGCAAGACAGGTGACGTATTCAAATCTGGGCAAATGGCTGTCGTGATGATGAAAACAAACACCCTTCTTTTGATGATATAGTCTTCTTTTATCTTTCTGTTCCCCTTTCATCAGCAAAATTGTCATTCCAAATCCTGTAAAAGCTTAAATCAATCCACTGCTTTAGTAAATGTACTGATTAAGTTATCTGTGCTGGTAAAACATTATGGATTCAATGTGGTATTTCCGTGTTATGGGACTCCACTGAAAATGTTTCAAATCTAAATTGGTCTTCTGACATCTTTAGCATTTGGAAGATGTCAACCTCAAAGTTTTGTAGGGAAATCAATTCATTGATGGATTTGCCAATGCGGATAACGTAAACACACTAAATTATCCTGTATTAACTTCAGCTTTGTCATGTGAAAATACGCCTTTGACCAATAGTAAGCTGTCCTGACAGTGCTGACCTTTGAGGGAACAGAAAGTTGTAGAGTCCAAAACAGAGAAAGCTGTTGTAGCTTGTTAGCTATGCACCACCCTCAACCTCTCTTTGTCCTCCTCTGTGACCATTGGATGGTACAAATGCATCTTTTGCTTTGTGGGCCTAATTTCTCTTTATCAACCACTGACAGTTGCATGTTTGCATGTCCTTCCTGTGTCAGCGTGGGTTCTCTCCAGGTCCTCCGGCTTCCTCCCATAGTCCAAAGAGATGCAGCTTAGGTCAAATTGGTGACTCTAAACTGCCTAGAAGAGTGAATGAGAGTGTGATGTGATGTGTCTGCCCTGTGATATTCTGGTGACCTGTCCAGGGTGTGCCCCGTCTCTTGCCCAATTTTTGGGATAAGCAGTTAGAGATAATGAATTGATGGATTCTAATACTTGCCATTTGTTGAAATATTAATACAAAATGTATAAATATTAACTATAGTTCCCAGCCCTGTTAAAATCATACATAGCAACATGCACTTGTATGTAACAGTCGACACAAAGTTGCAGGGCTCAGTGAAAAGCAAAGACAAACATGAGAGGAATGCAGAGTGCTAATGACAAGGCAAAGTGAGACAGAGACCCAAGCCCTGTGGACAGAGACATCGACAGTCTCAAGGAACCAGTTGAACCTGCTACCCTGCCCAGCTACAGTACATGATGAGCTTCTGCTGCATGTGAGGAGGGAGGGAGGGAGGAGGAGGCAGAGCGGGGCTGGGGAGGGGAGGTCAACTCACTCTTCATTAGGCTGTAATTGAATTTCCGCAGCCCGCGCAGGGAGGATGTTCAGCCCTCGCTCTCCCTGCAGGGGAGTGTTGGCTCACTCCGGCTTCCCAACCTCCCTGATACTTTCAAGGTTAGCTCAGCTAATGGGCTACTTTCTCCACGGATGTGTCTGCTCGGCATCTGTCATCTACATGTCTGAACATGTAGGCGCATAAGTGCATGAGCCAGCATATGATGGTGCTGAAAAGCATGGAGCAAAATACAAGAACCTGTTCCACAAGTAGACCACCTCTGGCCCTGATAACAGCTGACACACATTGTGGCAATGAGTCAACAAGGGACCTGCGTGTCCCAGTGTTAAAGCTGACCACACACACTTTGAAGGACATCCATCTTTAGCAGGATATCACAGCAGCAAACCTGCTGAGCAGAAACAAAGAGTTATATTAGGTTTCATGATAAGATTGATATTTTCCTATCGGTTGTTTGATTTCTAATTGATGAAACAGAATACTGTAGAGGATCAGGTCACTAAACGCCTTATAGAACGACATCTTTATCTCCTTAAAGTGCTTCATTTCAACGACTCCTGGATTTTACACAGCTCCTTTTACTAGATTACTACTTTGCCCTTTAGATTCATTGTTTTCTTTAAAGTTTAAGTACCTATTTCACTGAGTCTTTGACATCATGATTTCACTATGATTTAACTGTTTCTGAATAAATCCAGCTCTTTGGCAAAAGCAGTACATTGTGATTCAAAGTTCTTATCATTTCCTCTGATGTGAACGGTGGCCATGACTGGTTAAGCCCTCTCTGCTGACTAGTTATTGTTAATCAACAGGTAACAATGGCCGCAATATGATCTGCTTGTTCCACAATTGGCTGTTGTATTCCTCTACCTCTGTGCTGTTGGGGAGTAATTATTGTCTTGCCATCTGGTGATTCACCAAGTAACCTAATAGAGGTGTCGTTTTTTTTTACCTTTGTTTGGTACATTCCAAAACAATTCTGGCATTTATTTCAAACTTGATATGCAGCCTTCCTTCACATTCTATGCGACCTGTTTACATTTCCATAAAAGCAAGGAGCTGTAGACGATCTGTCTCTTCAGGAATCAAGACTCAATTGTCTAAATATAGTAAAGCTTTCAGTGCTGAAGAATCATGACACACCACATTTACTATTGAAACTTGTCTTGTTCCATTAGTTTTCTTCTTTTTGACCTGAAATTTGTTAAAATTACTATTCTGGGAATCATTTTGTGTTGAAGCGAGTGTTCGATATCTCTCTGTGTTCTTTTCTGTTCATTGAGCCTTTTCAAAATTGTCCTTCGGAATGTTTTCGGTCGGCCTTTGCAAGCACGTTTTTTGTTCAGATGAAGTGCTGAAATTGAGTTTTGTGCTCCTGCTCTATTTCTGTATGAACACACAATATGTACTTTTACAAAAGGCGTCCCCACTCATCCTGTAGTGTTGGGCTTTCTATTTTTCTGTGAGTGCGTTCATGGCAGTAGAGAGACATATTTCAACACTATTACACGACATTTGGAACATTTTTCCTTTTGCTCTACCTCGCTCTCCAGCCACGTACGGGTGTGCTGTTTCTTTTTAATAAAGCCGTGTGTTTAGGGCCAGGGGGTAAAAAGCCTTGATTTCACATGAGAGGCAGCGCGGAGCAGTGGAGCACGTTATCATGTTTAAGCAAGTGTTTGTTTTTTTCCCCCTTCCTTTTTAATTGGAGTGTACTTTGGAGATGAGAGCTGTTCTCCGGGGAGATTGACTTCATTAGCACCTGTAAGTGTCCAGGCATGTTAGCGGAAAGGGAGAGATTGAAGGAGAAAGGCATATTGGGAGGGTTATCTTCAATAAATGATGTCAGAAAATATTGAGATGTGATCTCATAAACTGATTTTTAAAAGTTTTCTAATCTTCCACCTCCTCTTCCCGGACAAAACTGCTGTTTCAATTAATGATGTGCTCTAAATATGACTACAAAGAACAAGGCATGTCATTTGCTTTGTTTTGCTTCAGTTGTTATTATTATAATTGTATTATTATTTCTGTTAATTGAAGTTTAAATTGAGTATTGGAGCTGCTGCCCGAGGACCATCATTAGCATCTGTAACAGTGGCAATAACTGGCTTCGTGCCAGCTTAATGGGGGCAATCTTAGTACCAAAACAACCATAAATGCAAGTTCACCATTAAGCACATGGCAAAGAGAAGGGGAGGAAACGGGGAAGAAGCAGAGGAATTAAGGGATGATAAGAGAAATGGCCGATAAGAGGCAGGGTGTTGTTTGAGCTAAAGACTTGTTATTATGTTTTAATAGTCTTCCCTTGGGAGCAGAGACGCCGTTTGTGGCTGTTCAGCAAGTTGCAAAAACCAGCTCTAAAAGGATGGACGATTAGGAACCATTAGTACATTTCTGTATGTTAGCTGAATGTACTGATTTCAAGTAGATAGAGGCTGCTGTTTTATTAATCAGGCTGCAGAGAGCCAGGATAAATGATGTCCATGAGGAGGAGCTTTAATGTACACCAAGCCTTCTTATCCTTCCTCTCTTTGGCCTGTTTTTCCCTCTTTTCTTCTTCCCTGTGCTTCTTATTTCATTTTGGACAATGCATGTTTTATGCGCATGCATTAAAAGAATGAAATACATTAGAGATTTGATTATGTAAACAAGTATTGTATGCCGTTTGATAGCAACTTAAATGTTGTTGACTTGAAACCCACTAAGTTAAACTGTATCGCTTTATCCCCAAACTCTCCGAAAAGCATCAGTCACAGACACTAATGTAAAGTGTATTTTGGGGCGTTAAAGTCCTTGAAAAAGACGTGTAGACAGCCAATATCACATCACAGAAGTGTTGGCGTTTGTATTTGCGTTGTTGGAATAAAAAGAAGAAAAATATGTGGGTAGTTTGATACCTGTCAGCACCTCTCAGAACAAAGCGCCTCCTACAGAGTCTCTAAACGTCAATGTACAAGTGAAACAAAGTTTCCAAACCCTGCGTCAGTGAGATCGAGGCATCAAACATCACACCCATGTAAAAACAAAAATACACTGAATAAATGATTCACAATACACACCTGCATGCACGTTCAAACTCCTCACTGTTAGGGTCAGAACCACATGTTGGGACACTTATTATTTAGCTGTGGTTGTGGAGGGTTTCCATTGTTACATGTAAAAGGCTGCATAGACACAGTAAGCCAAGGTAAATTTGTCATGAATAAATTATAAATTCAATGTCATTGAATTGAATATATGTCTTAATTTCTATTTCATCCATTGACAACAGCTAGCAGCTCTTCTGTCATGGGGCCACAAACCTAAAAACTGAATCATCGACCAGAAAGGTCGTTGTTGTTTTTCCTCATCCTCACGTAAGAGAAAGCTAGACAACAGCATGTGTGAGAAAACTTGAACTCGCAGGTCTGAGCTGGCAGGCGGCTGTTCAGACTATGACAATAACTCTCTCAAGGACTAACAATCCCCACGGGGATATTTTTACAGCAGTCGACAGCAGCAGTACGAGAGCTGCTCGACAGGATGAGATTTGGAGATTTAGAGTGAACACAACATCAGTGCTGCCGTGTTAACAGTGACTAACAGTGACTCTGTTTCTTCTGCTCTTCTGTTTTTATGAAGTCAGCTCGGCCTCTACGCTCCTCCATAATATCACTGCTCCATTATAATATCACTGCTCCATTTTATTCTCCTTTTTTTATAATGTTATCATTTATTATGTGTAGGCAAATTGTTCTTAGCACTTTAGTCATGACATTAGGCAGGGTTTTAGGTCAATGCTGAATATATGTTGAGTTCCTTTAGGAAAAGAAGAATGCATTACTGTAAACAGTTTGACTTTTTTTGACTTTATGCCACTGAGAAACCGTTTTCTTTCTGGTTTAAATGCAAGATTCCGATCCTTGACGATAACATGAAATAGTGAACTGAACTGAAAATTTCTCATTAGATAACCTTATAATAGGGCTCTAAAGCAAATTCTCAAACATAGTGATTGATTACCCTTACAGACCAAAGCACAGGGAGTGAGGAGGGACGGCTGGAGAACAATGATTAACTTTTGCAGCCTTTATCAGAAACGTTACACAGTTACATATAGGTTCACTCTTGGATAAAAAAGACATAATGTTTAGTACATTTCTTAGTGCAATCACAATGGGACATTATATCCATACATGCAGGAGAAAAGCAGCAGCCCTTATAGAAATGTCAGCATTGTGCTGTGGAGCGATGGCACGCGTGTCTGAGCTGTAAATGTGTGTCAGAGCTTTAAGGCAGACACATGAAATCGCCCGTCCTCCGCTCTTGCTTATCAAAATGCCGCTTCTATCATTTACGACAAGACGGCAAAGTGCACATCTGTATTACATCTCTTATCATTGCCTCAGTAGCCATTTAAACTGTGTGCATTTTTGTGTGACAGAGGAAGAGGGAGGGAGAGTGCTTTTAGAAGCCCCCCCCTCCCTCCACATTGGCTTATATCATCACAGACTCTCTCCCAGCAACCTTTTCTTTTTTCTATTTTTTAATGACGGTTGCAAAAAAGCAGCTTCAAATATTCCCAGCTTGGCACTAGGCTAAAAGGGAGAGGATGTGTGATGAAGTTCATAGGAGCAGCTGAATTTTTTGGAGGAATAAATTAGCAGCTTGGCTCTTTGGTGCTGTGCCAAGACTTCTGGGAAGTAATCCAGCACCTTGGAAAGACAAGATTTGGATGTCATACTGGATCCACTGTAATTTGAGGTTAATTGAATTGAAAATCCTCTCAGCCTCACCCCCAAAAAATAAATAAAAATCTCTGCTAGGAAATTAAGAATCGTGTATGAAAGAAAATATAGCATCTATTGGATGTTTTGTTCACCTGGTGTCTGATGATGGTAAATTTCCATCAAATGCATCGTTTTCCCTTGTTGAATACTTGTGGAACACAGCTGGCCGCACTGCAACGTCTCTTCTTCTTTGCTTAGTTTTGGTGTTTGTGACTGAATCCTAATTAACAGCTCAGAGGAAGATGCAATGAATTCCTGCAGCAGAAACAGATGGAGGGCAGCGAACGTTCAGCTGTTCGGTAAATGGGGTCTACGGAGGTGACCCGGGCGTCGATGGTGTCTGAGCCCTCATCATGTCCTGGACTTCACATTCTAATAATGACTAATGTGTTTGCAGACGTCAACCTGCTCTCATTAGGGTGATTTATAGCCTCGCCAATTTTCAGTAAACCAGAGGAGCCGTATTCCAATTTATTCAGGTCAAATTAACCATTCATAATTAGACGCGGTAACCTTTCCCCGCTCCCCTCTCCTTCACTGACTGTGCTGTACATGCAATGCAAATGCTCATTGTTTAATCTCACTGGCTGTCATTAAGAAGGTTATGTAAGAATCATCCCATGCAGGGCAAATGTGTAACCCGAATCAATCTTCTACTGGTTAATAGCTGCTGGGCTGATTTATGGTCGTATTATGAAGGTGAAGGCTCGCCCTTTCCTCTAAAGGTGGCACCGACCCTATGGAGCCCCTCAGCCTCTGTTTCCATGTGGAAACCCAGCAGCACATATTTATTCTGTGAGGGGTTCAACACAGGATTCGGTGTTACAATCCCCTCGTAAAGTAACACCTAGTTGAAACTACTTCTACGGGTTAATTATTGTATTTGACTTGACCTGCACTGTAAAAAAGATCACATATTATCATCACTTCATTAACTTATAATGAACATTCAAAGGGTGAAAAAAATACATAATAAAAAGCAAGTAAAGGGGGCACATAACATACACAAATATGCAAAACAGGTCAATAAAACCACCCAGTAAAACATCACAGATCACAGATAAAGAATGAATGCTCTAATATTTCTATCTACCTCGTCTGTGTGCTTCCCTAAAAATGAACCATAGCTGCTTGCGTTCATCTTTAAGCGTCCATCCATTCATATTCTGTCGCTTCTCTGGGCTCAGGGTTGCAGTGGCAAAAGGCTCTCCCTCTCCTGGGCATTTCTTCTGTTCAGCTCCTCCTGGGGGATTCTGTGGCATTCCCAAGCCAGCTGAGATATATAATCTCTCAGAGGATTCTCAGTGCACCCTGGGGTCCCTCACCAGTTGGACCTTCCCAGAATAGCTCTACGAGAAAGTCATTATAGTGGCATACAATTATGTTATAGTGTCTTATATTATGATTTTATAGAGTAAAAACAGTTGTGGGATGTAACTAAGTACATTTACTTATATACTGTACTTAAGTACAATTTTGAGATACTTGTACTTTACTTGAGTATTTCCATTTTATGTAACTTTATACTTCTACTTTGCTACATTTTTAGGCAAATATTGTACTTTTTACTCCACTTCATTTAGCTGACAGCTTAACTTACATTAAAGCTTGAGATTTAACATGAAAGACATTATGTATTTAAATGTTTGTTTATGATTGATTTTAAATTAAACCAAATGACGTTAAAATATGTCCTTCCTTGATGACAGTAAAATACTGCTTATATAAATGCATCAATAATAATAATCCAATAATATATTTGGACTATTTAAGCAATATGAGTGAGTCGCTTCTGCATATACTTTTACTTTTGATACTTTAAGTACATTTTGATGCTGGTACTTTTGTGTTTTTACTTAAGAGTTTTGAAAGCAGGACTTTTACTCGTAGTGGAGTAATTCCACAGTGGGTATAAGTACTTTTACTTAAGTAAGAGATCTGAATACTTTTTCCACCGCTGGCTTAAACACATGTTACAGGTTCATTTGAGCCAGACCACTTCAGGCAGCCTGCATCCCAAGTGGAGCATCCAGGATTAAGAAGCAGAGACCTGTGTGTCAGTTTGATGGACAGCACGCCTCACTCTGGTCTAGATTACTGCTCTTCTAATTTGGTTTGCTCTGCTTTAATAATGTCCAGTCAGATCCGGTCTTACACAAACACTCCGGTTTGGACCTTCTTGTCCGGAGAAGTAATGGTGGGATTTGATGTCGAGAGGGAGATGGGCTGTCATTTACTCAGGCTCATTAAAAAATAAATCACAGGGGAGAGAAGGGAAATAAGGATGGAGGGAGAGAGTGGGAGTGACAGATCTGAGGACCTGCTGGCTTCAGGTTTGTTGGTTTTGGCTGGTCCTGCTGTCTTCAGCGTCTCAGCTGTCCGTTGGAATCAGGAGTGTCTCCCCGAGAGGCAGTGGCTGCCAAACAGCATCAAACGAGCGGAGTGAAGGAAGGAAGATGAAGAGAAGGAACAAAGGAGCGAGAAAAAGGAAAGCAAGAATGAAGCAGGAAGGAAACAACAGAGTGCAGAGATAAAGACATTCTGTCTGTCATTTTAACAGCTGCAGTTTATCCTGTGAAGGTTTGAAAGGACTGCTGCCTTTCCTCCATCCTCCTCTGATATTCAGAATCCAATTAGTGCGAGTGTTGGAAGGGGGCTCCTCAGTGACAGTGGCCCATTTGTAAGACCTGTTATCAATGAGGAAAACCGACAGAGGTAATATTTCATTAATGTCTGCCTGTATTCTGCAAAGAATGGACCTTTTCGTCAAGCCTGAAACACTTTCCCTGTGTGAAAGTTTAGAGACACATTCAGAAAAGCTGAAACATACAGTTTTTTGTAATAGATTTGAATATGGGTTGATGGCTTCTATTGCATTTCACAGAAGTGTTGCTGGCATTGAAAATGTATAGGTATAAATAACTAGATGGTCTCCTAATCTGACCTTTTGTATGTCATATTTGAAACCATTTGTAGCCTTTAAAATTCTTTATTGAGCATGATTGTGTTTTTTTTTGTGGTCCAAATCATGTTTTTTACGTAACTTACGTTTTACACAATTACAGTAGTCGCATCACCCTCGTAACGACTTCACTTCCTGCATTTATGTGCTTTTATTGACTTTAAAAATGTGTTTTCTAACACCTATCCAGGACGTTTTTTGCCTGAAACCTAAATCAGTGGTTTTGTAGCATAAATTCACATAAACCGCAGCCTTTTTTACAACTGCAACCCATATGTGTATGTATAATGACATGTGTCCTATTTTTAGAACGCTCCGCTGTACCGCAAGCCACCAAACGCTCATATGTGGTATTGAGAAACATTGTATTCTGTGGTTTAGGTTGGAGATCTGGAGAAAAAAAGTACTGAAGTCCATCACCCAACCCTAAGCCACATGGTGATGCATCATTCATCTTCATACACAGATGCCCAGAATTTGCAAAGTTGATAACAATGAAGCAACATGTCATTCACTGCAACTTCATGTTTAATGTCCTTTCTAATAGTTTTGGAGCAGCCGTGGCTGCCTCTTTAGTGCAGTTGTTGATGACACAAATATAACCGTACACTTTAATTAGTGAGGCCATTATGTAGAAAATGGATATTTTGAAAACAAATATCACTCCGTGACATTTGGACTCATTTTTGTGAGGCAGTTTGGATCTGTGATGGAGCATGAGCCTCTGCAGAGTCACTGCAGACAACAGCTTTGGTTAAAATTATACAGTTTGTGTTCAGGGAGACAGACGGATAAAAAGACACTGCTGAGTCTCATGTGTTTCTGGTGGAGACGAGCATTTTGGCATCACACTTTTGGTGCCTTATTTTCCAAATGCATCTGTTGTGTGTTCTCAAGGTGGATAACATAATATCTTAAAGTATTCTTGGCCAGTTGGTTTGCACCATATGGTATTTCATCGAGACTCAAATGGAGACTGAAACACAGAAATTAGATGTGTGCCTTTTAACACGTCAGAGACTTCTAGAAAGAGAGATCAGAAGAAGTGTTTATACCAGTTAAGTCGTCAGGGATATATATATATATATATAACACCAGCTGGACCAGGTTGATGAATTGTTTCAAGGTGTTTCTCTGTGATGGTTGAGGGTGTCTCAGCTGTGGAAACACAGTGACAGTGGACAGACAGTGAATGAAACATGGCCCTGAGTCTGGCTCCAATTTTTTTTCTATTGACCTGTCAGAACTGACTTGACGCCTGAGCAGAAAGATTTACAGGCTCTATTTAGGGCGGGATTGATTTCTGTTGAAGGCAGCTCTGAGGAGCGATCGGAGAAAAACGTACACATATAGATCTCGCTGTGATTGATTAATGCTTTCTCTCAAGTTTTCGTGTGACTTTTCTTTCTGTATCTCAGTATTTTTTTCACCTTCCGGTATATGTGTTGTTTTTGCAGCAGAAGCTGGACATTTTGCTGACATTTTCCTCTGTAAGATTTATTGTTTTTGCTGTTGCAAAGAAATCAGTTTTGATCTGACTCTCATGCATTGCACCAACAAATCTGACTTTCTGAAATAAAGTATTAAACTCTTTCATTGTGTAGTTTGCTAAGATTATTGAGGGGTGCAGTATCTCTTTATCTGTATTTCCATGATAGAAAATTCTGAATTTAATCTGGTAAAAAGTTCATGAGCATCACTGCAATTTGAGAGGAAGCAGTTTTTGCCAAAAGGCTTGATGACTGCATATGTTAGGGAGGGCTGATTTAATGCCAGTCCTCACAGTTGGATTCTTAATCTTTAGGGTAACATTATGTCTAATGACTACAGTAAAGATGTGTAAAAAAAAAAAGTCTGTGAGTGCAGAAAGTAAGTAATTTTTCCCCAGTTTGTGATAGAGTGTGATATAGGCCTACAGGGAAACATTTAAGTCCGGAGCATGTGGCTAAGGCAGATGTCTTTTTTGATGGTGACTGCTAATGGTTTCTTTTGATCTCTTTTTTTTAAAGAGTGCGTGGTAGGAAGGTTTGGCAACTAGTGGACAACTTTCTTCCACAGTGCGATTTTGCTCTTTCGGCAACATCAATACTGTACACGTTACATTATTCAGATTTATTCACCATCTGACTGCTGTGTCTGTGTCCATCTCTGCAGAGCACCTAAAAGTGTCACTGGAGGAGTACATGATGCGGCTGCCGAAGGTTCGCATCCTGAGGACCAAGAAGAGGGAGGGGCTGATCAGGACACGTCTGCTCGGAGCCGGCGCCGCTAAAGGGGAAGTCATCACATTTCTGGACTCCCATTGTGAGGCCAACGTCAACTGGCTGCCTCCTCTGCTGGGTGAGGAACAGATGCTCACAACTCGTCATTATTACAAGCTCACAGTCTACCTCCCCCCAACATGAATCCTTATTTCACTTCAAGCCTGTACCAGAGTCCTGGTGAAGCTCTCAAACATGTGAAGAGCAGCCAAATTTCAACATTTTTGCCATTAAGTACTCATAGAACTCTTAAACTCTCAACGATAGAGAGACAAGAAAACAAACCTCACTTACATACTGAGTCTTTATATCACATACAGTAACACATTTGGGAGGGGGTGGCAAAAAAAAAATGCAGTTAGCAGAGCCAAGCAGAACCCACTGCCACACATTTAAAATGGTTATCTCCTTGATCAGCCTCCAGATATAAAATCATTCATAAATCAATTAAAGCAAGATTTTGCCAACACAGTGGAGCTGAGATGAGATGAGCAGACATTCTATGGGCAAGTGACACAGCTGCCTGTTTCAGCTTGGATAATACACCTATTAGGTGTTCCTACCTAGGGCTTACTACCTGATCATTATTATAAAAAGAATATGACCAAAAAGATGTATATTTTTTTAACTTTTCTCTGTCTTTACTTTTTTCTCTTCTTGTGAAATACTGGAGATTTTGACCTCCCCAGGACTCCAAAAATGATTACAATAAGTCTGTGGAGTTTGATAAAGGAACATCATGCTCACAGCTACCAAACATCTGCAATCTCTGAAGTTTGAAAAGTCATGAGTAAAGTTTGCCTGGCCAGAAGAAACTCTCTGCACCATCTATTTTCAGCAACTATCTGCCTTTTTATTTGCCCCTCAGACCGAATCGCCCAGAACAGGAAGACCATTGTGTGTCCGATGATCGACGTGATCGACCACGATAACTTTGGCTACGAGACGCAGGCGGGGGACGCCATGCGAGGGGCGTTCGACTGGGAGATGTACTACAAACGGATACCCATCCCTTCAGAGCTGCAGAAGGATGACTCCAGTGAACCCTTTGAGTGAGTGCAGCTATTTCTCACATTTGACATTTTAAAGATGTTGCCCTTATTATTTTATTGTGCAGTGCACATGGCCCCTGTGTGTGTCGAAAACCCTGCAACTGGATGTGTATGCCAGGCTGCACTGAGGGGTTTCCTGCATGTACAGGCTCTTTGTCAGCACATTCATACCCACATCAGGATGGGCAATGACGGGGTGCAATTTGGGGCTAAATAGCCTCTGTAGCTTTGGCCCACATCTACACTGGGCTGGTGAATTACAGTAGAAATCATTTGTACATTGAGCTGGCAGTTAACCCCTAGATCACCAATAGTGTGGATGCAATGAACAGTCAATGACTCATGTGTGCAGTACAAATGAAAATGGAAACTCTGTAGTTATTGGGTTGTACTTCCAAGGATTCCTTGGTTCTCTGCGCCTCAATTTCTGTTTCTTATTCTTTGGGGTGAAGAACTATTGGATGTTATTATTCAGATAAATCATCAAAAATGTTAGAAAACTATTGATTGTATGTAACAATGTCGAGCTAATCTAAATAGAAAAACTATACATTCTTGTTGAGGTTATTGGAAAGTTCATCGCTGACCTTAAAACAGTAGTTTGATTTTAAGTTCTCTGTTTTGTAAGATTGTGACATGCAGATGAACGCTCCACCAAAGATCTTAGGCTATTTATATTTTGCAAATTTTTACATTGCTCAATTAGCATTAGTAGCAATGATTGTGTTTGTGTATGTTTGTATTGCTAACAGATTTACAGAAAAAGATAAATAAGTAATTTAATAAGCAAAACGCCAAATATGTGCTGGTCCAGTCTCACATATGAGACGGCTGCTTTTGTCTGTTATTATTTATTATTAGTATTTATGGTTTTTGGGCTGTTGGTCAGACAGAAGAAGTTTTGCCACCTTGGAGACATTGTGATACAAATTTCCCACAATTTTTGACATTCAAGAGACTATATTATGATAAATACATGATTGAACAAGTAGTTGAGAAGATGCACCCGAGATGTTTGCTTGCTTTATTCACATTCGTAGTAAGTGTCCTTGCTCATGTAACACTGCAGCTTTCAACCGGTGTCCTTCGTCGACAAACAGCATTTTCATGGCAGGTAACCTTTAAGTAATGGAAGCGAGAATAAATAAACTATACCAAGAGACACATTTAGCTATTTGTAAGGCCAAATAACTCTGCGTGTGATGCCAGACACTCCATTTGTAAGCCCTGAGGGATTAGTTAGACAACATTTCTCTATGTCTGAATGCCAAAGACTATTTGTGTGTCCTGGTAAAATACAGTACGTATCATCAGGCAGGGCGGCTGTGGTGCAGGAAGATAAGAGACTAAAGAAGAAGAAATGAGCTGCAGAACAATCAGAATCAATCCTCATTTTGTGAATTAGTCTGCTCTTCTTGCCCAATGAAATGACCTTCATCAGTGCAAATCCAATTTGAGTCGCAAAGATTTTCATTTTCATTCTGATTGACATTGGTGCAGCAGAGAATGAGGCACGGTGGGACGGCAAAATCCATCTTGGAGGTGTGCACGCGAGTGTGTGCGCGTGGCATTATGATTTTGTCCCGTTCTCATGCTTCTGTCACTGTCTCTTTTGTCAATGCCATCACCTCTCCCTGTGTCTTTCTTTTCTTTTCTTCTGTGTCTCTCATCCCTCCTTCAGGCTTCAATGTTTCATTTAGTAATAAACTCAGGCCTTGATGCTCTTTCTCATCAAGGTCAATAGACTGAAATGGAGAATATCAACTTGAGCATTTCTAATTAAATCTAAATTGTGAGTTGGAATATTCATGGAGCATTGAGTTCAATCTTCTTTTTTTCCTTCAGTAGATTAAGAATGGTCAAAGAAGGAAGACCAGCAGGGATTTTATCCAGCTGAATAAAACTAATATGTGCTCCTGGCAAATGTTATCAGAACAGAGCAGACCTCAAAAAGGTTGGCATTGGAAAATAGCCTATAATTGGCAAATCAGGAACTTTTAATAAAAGAATAAGTCAAGACTCCAATTCAACAATCCCAGGAAGATTTCTGTCTATACAGAAATGAGGAATCAATTTTCTATTTCACTTTTTTAAAATTATTATATAATAAACCCTAAATCTAAGAATAAGATCAAACATCTGGCCAAGAACACTGTTGGGGTCAGTAAATAGAAAGTATGGAGAAGCCTTTTTCCTTTTATGGTGCATTGCATTCTTCTAGTTCTGGGAGCTTTTGTGTCAATCCTGGTCAATGATATTTCAGTGGAGCTGCTGGCTGGTCTGCAGTCTGCAGTTGTACTGTGCAAATCCATTTTGCCACCTGGTTTCCAAAGTGATTTCCTTCTTTGAAAAACTGAAAAGTAACATCAAAATGTCTGAGAAGGTAATTGCCGACATTCAGGGCTGTACTGTTCTTTCTGTACTTTTCTTTGAAAACCTATAGAAAAAAACCTATAAAAGCTGTACATACTTCTTGCCACCATCATTCAGGTCGATATTGAGCTTGTGTTTCATAGTGTGTGTGTGAACAGGCAATCAAAAGGAGTCTGTATGGGGTCCCACTGCTATCAAACAGTTTGCTAGTGCAGAATTTATCCGTGTTTGTGTTTACTGTCAAATGTAACAGTAAAGATAATAAGGTATTACATAAGCAGCTCCTTGAGGCTGCACTAAGGCACAGGGGGGCTTTGAACTAAATCCAATAGTCAACATGCTAACATGCTGTTAAGTGGCTAAAATGACCGTGTTCACTTCGCAGTTTTGTATTTTATTGTAGAAATACAGCACAGAATTCAAACTGATGCTGCTGGCAAGTCATCAGTGTTTGGTCATAAACCAAAGTATTAGATACATTTGAGGAAAAATCAGAGGAACACCAAAGAATTTATACTGGGAATGTTTGGACCACAATCCATAGCGATACATATGTGGACATATACATATGCCTCTACTGTGCCATTTGCAGTCTTCTGTGAGCAAATGATAAAAATATTAAATGAACAAAATAGAATTAGGCTATTGATTATTTTCAGAATAATTGTTTCCTCCGCCACGAAGGTTATGCTTTTGGTTTGGTTGGTTCGTCTTTTTGTCAAATCGAAATCAAATAATATCAATCAAAATCAATCAATCAAAATTACTCTATTTATCCCTGAGGGGGAATTCATTTAGTCTGATGGCTCTTGAATTAGACAGACTGATGGCTGTAGGAGTGAAGGATCACTTGAATTTCTCCGTCCTGCAACGGAGAGAGAGGAACCGTCCACTGCTGCCTCTCCCATCCACGAAGGTGCTGCGCAGCAGATGATCCGGGCAATTCATGGTGAAAAAATGATTTGTACTCTATTGATGAAGGATGAGTGTAGCAAGAAAGAACCCAGAATTCTGTATTGGATCTGAATAATGTTGTGAATTCACAAATTATCTTTCACTTCTGTTTTTATTGAGAGGCAAGGCATGAATGGCCTTGACTGAAGTTTGTGCCCTTCTAGTTGACTATCAGGTTGTTCCAATGATTAATTAAGAACACTAAATATGAAAGAAAATAAATTCAATAATGTGAGATCTCTTTTAGAATACACAATGATGGTTTTCTTCTACAAAACCATCAAAAAAGGTGTCAGTATTGTTATTTATGATTGAAATAACTGTGTTTCCAGTCCTGTTAGCCATGTAGCTAGCTAGCATGGCTTGCCAAATCTAATTACAGGGCTGTAATTAGCTTTGGCAAGCCCCCTGCTAATTACTGCCACGTTGAGTAAAAGCAGCAGCTTTCAAATTGAAATGCTACTAACATTATGATAAATTCTTTTTTTTACCCAACACATTTTTTCTGCCCTTTTCTCTTTCCTTTATGTGAAAGCCAGCGTCAGCTCCTGGTGTGACAGTGATTAATGTCCATGCAGTCGTCTACTGTGTAACAGCTCGGCAGATTATTAAAGCCTGAAGGCAGAAAAAAATAATACGAATTTCCTGAAGTAATTGTATTAGACCTCAGACTTAATATTTGGTGACAAACAGTGGTTTGAGAGTTGACGCTAAAAGTAAACAGCGCTTATTGGCAAACATTTGTACAGTAGCTGAACATGCCTCGGGCTGTTTTTCTGCTAAATCAAACTGGAACAGGTTTTGTTTAAGTGATCCTCATGTTCACTCGCTTCATCTGAGGTGTTACATCAGTGTTGTCTGTTGTGAAGGCACTGTGTTTCAGTCCACACAGCTCCAGGGTGGTTAAGTGTATTTGTGTTTTCACCCTCCATCAAACAAGAGCCAACAAACTCCACCCCACAAATCAGCGCCCACACAGTGTCTGTGCTTGCTGTGCTAAGCTCACACACTCCAGTAGCCACACAACAGCCTGCAATCACAACACTTTGTGTCGTCAAAGGCACATACTCACACAAGTCCTGCCACTCCAGTGTCCCTGCAGCCACCATTTCATCCTTTGTCTCCTGATGAAAGTATGTCCACTGCTTCCTTTTCAGCACCACGCCATGAGGGAAAAGTGTGTGTGGGTTGGCTGGGTGCTGTCTTCATCCAGCATACAAGTTACAAGTCTTGGACAGTAAACTGCTCAGACTTGACATAGTGAAGCAGTCAGCAGCGTGACAGACATATTTCAATAAGTTAGAGCACGCCTTTTAAATCCCCTGTCTTCACTCACTTATTGTTTTTTCTCATTAGCCTTGTTTCCATCAATATATTTATATGTGCATTTTGAAGATTTGCATGACAAAGCTTTGCAAAAGCTTGATGGAAACCCCCAAATTCTATAAAACTTTTGAAAATGCGCAAGAAAAATGTAATGCTCACTTGAGGTGTTTTTTGTCTTTTTCCAAAAAAAATAGCTAATTTTAACAGATAAAAGTTTTTCTAAATAACTTCTGACAAAGCGAACGTTTAACTCACATGACTTATCATCTGTTTACGCTCTGCTGGTCATGACGATGTAACCTGAAAGAACAATTATAAGTTGCCCAGTTGAATACAATTCCTGAAAACTCTCGTGGGTGGCCAAAGTTGTCTGATTAGCAACCTTTTTTGTTGTTGTTTTTTCTCTCACATAACCTCTTCTTCTTCTACTGTTATATACTGCCATCTTGGGACCAGAGTAAGTTAATGCAGCTTTGTTTATTTTTCTCTAATGCAACATTTAAAATTTTACTTCAAAATTTGCTTTGACTTTAATGGAAACACAGCTACTTTATGTATCTATAGAAAAAAGGGAAAAAAAGGGTAAAAAGATTTTCCATTGCCAATCGCTTAGTTGTTGCCTCACAATGGACAGCTTGTTTGTTGTATGCAGGTGCATTGCTGTCTAGCTGTAAATCAAACGTTCTGGCCTAATTTCATCCTTTCATTGTAGAAAACTACACACAGGAAGGGAAACAAAAGGGTTGTCAACGAAAGAGTGAGAGAGAGCTGCCATTTGCATTATATTCATGAAGTATTTAGTGCTCTGCTAGTGTTTGCTACAATTTTGTGTGAGTGCTCTGATTAATAATTACATTCTTTGATTCTGAGCCTTATGCTGTTATTTAGACTTTCTGAGGCTTAGATGGTCCCACAGATTTGGATGACTACTCAGACTACAAATGGGAAAATAATTCTTTTGATATCAAAATATGGTTCAGTTGCATACAGATTGTGAATTCACATGCAGAATAAGTCCAAAGTGTACCTCTATGTGAGCCTGTGACCTACAGTTACTCTTAGCAACCCTCTGTGCATAGAGCCGCAGAGACATGTATCTTTGAACCGTAATTCCACCCAGAGCCTCTGACTAATCCAGAAACTTACCAGAAACTTCATTACTTTCCGTTATCCCCCTGCAGTCTCTCTCCTCTAAACCTCTTTTATCTCAACATTCATGAAGTGGAGTCATAAAGCACTATTCTTTGCTTAAGTAGAAACTATTTTAAATGTAACTCCGAATTTGCTTCGCCTTCAGTGTGGACACGTTTGTCAGTGTTTAGGCCTGTTGCCTCAGCACATTGGATGTAAATTGGAAAAAATATTCTATTATGAGCTCGCCTTTACTGTATGGTATCTGCTCACTTCAGACACTTTGCAAAAAATGCCTTTAGTGAAAGGTTTTTTTTTTTGATGTGGTTAAGGTCAGAGTCAGGACAAGCTCATCGGTTTGCCTCCGTCTGTCTTTTATTATTTCATAGTTCAATACACAAACTGCTCTTTAAATAAAAAAGTTTTTTCTCCTCCCTACTGCTCCTCCTGTTTTCTACCACTGGTGTCCTGATGAGAAGCTGTTCAATACATTTCATTCAGTTCCACTCCAGGGAGGCGCTCCTTCTGCACTCTAAGCTGAGGACCATTATGTTTGGCACCGCAGAGCTTGTCAGACCAGTCAGAATTCACAATGGTTCGGATGGGTTAATTGGTTTTGCACTGTGCCGACTGTCACTGGGTTGACAAACACACGCAGGAAGATAAAGCAGGCAAATACGCAAGGGGGAGGAATAAACTTGGCTCTCACAGCCTGTAAACAGTCATAAAATATTAGACAGAACTGCATTTCTCTGGATTCAATCCTCTGCGGTCAGATGGGTCCTTGTGATTTGTGCGGTTTATTGGATCTTATTGAGCTATGCAGCAGGAGAGTGTATGTACAAATATTGCTTGGATGTTCAAGAAAAGAGGGCGAGTGAGGGCAGGGCCCAGTAATCTGACTTATGAAGCATACACCTCCTTTAAATGTAATGCCAGGCATCGAACATATCCAGAGAAGGAGGGGGTTGACCACATTGTTATCATTGCATTCATGGTCAATGGCAGAGCATGCCATCAAGCTAAAAATGTCTAAAATGTTTTTTGTGTTGAATAATCGCCAGTTGACTGGTAAATGTTCATTTTTTGTTTCCACAAAATGTCTCATAAAGCTTGGATATAAGAAAAAAACAACCCCCTTTTAAAAATATAGCAGATGAAAGTCCTTTGGAGTACTCCTCCGTGGACAGATGTTCTTTGTATTTTAAAAGAATAATGAATAAGTGATTTCTGCATGTCATGTCACTTTGCTCTACCATATTCTGTCATTAGAATCCAGCCGCATTTATTATGTAGTGCGCTTTTTTTGCTCTCTGCCATTTCCATTTGCCCCTAAAATCTCTGCAATGGAACCAAAAAGTAACATCAATGGCAACTTTTTGTCGACTCCCCCACAATGCAATACGTCACATTTTATTGAAGAGAAATGTGTTGTGTGTCCCCTGCCAGTGCTGCTGCAGA
Source organism: Serranus cabrilla (assembly GCA_903364295.1). Taxonomy (NCBI): domain Eukaryota; kingdom Metazoa; phylum Chordata; class Actinopteri; order Perciformes; family Serranidae; genus Serranus; species Serranus cabrilla. Next base: position 30,568 of record CAFUXE010000105.1, on the reverse strand, counting down.
ATGATGATTCATAAGTCTCTAAAAACCCAATTTACGGCTTCCTGTAAAGTAAACTCTCTGGGGTGTATTGTATAGGGAGAAGTGACATTCTCTCTTTCTCTTTGTGGTGTCTGTCTCTGTCCATGGTTCCTAAGTACACTACTAGAAAGACTATAAGCTGTTACTCACACCATGAAAGATATCCTAAATAATGTTTTAAAGGCACCTTTTTTTTGGTGGTGTGTTTTCTGTTTTCAGTCTTAACAGCTGAGATATGATGAAAAAATAATGTAGGAAACTTGAGTGAGTCTTATTTTGTTGCTCCTTTTTTGTCCCCAATTGTGTGTATGACTGTATTTCTTTGTGTCTTCCAGGTCACCAGTGATGGCAGGTGGGCTGTTTGCTGTGGACAGGAAGTGGTTCTGGGAGCTGGGAGGATATGACACGGGTCTGGAGATCTGGGGAGGAGAACAGTACGAGATCTCATTCAAGGTGAAAAATGGCACCACGACACACAGAGCGTCAGTGCAGTGTACAAAATAATCAATAGTGTCGCTTTGACCTCTGTGTCAGTTTGCACTATTGTTGGATACCAAATCTGTCATCCATGCTATTTTGCAAATAACGTGATTTATTTCAATTTGCAGGATTTTCTTCATTTTAATTTCCATTGCATTTTTTAGATAGTTTTGTTTAATTATTGAATTGATTTTATTATTTGCACACTCATATCTTGATGTCTTTGCATAGTTATATCTGCACTTATAGTCTGCAGTAGTAGTTATTCCTTACATGAATTACAATCTAAACTGTTTATTAGGTATTTAAGGAGAAAATATTAGATTGTTTCTGTAATCACATTTTTATTCTAAATACCTACTCTAAAGTTATTCATGTTCTGCTCAAACTGTGCAGTTTCAGTAAAGAGTATATGACAGTGTGGCTCTAACAGGGTTTCAACAGTTGCTGAGTCTTTGCACACATGATGTATGTCCCACTTTCCTTCTGAGCTCATTTTAGTGTACAAGCAATTTCTCATTTTAAGCTGAGATGTATCTAATTCCATTGACATTGACGTTTAATTGGGAGAGAGTGTGTTCCATATGTTTCTCTTAATGTTTTTGTTCATCCACGGCGCTTTAACCAAATCGCTAAAGAAAAAATAACTTTGGCCCATGAGACATACCTCATTAGGGTTTCAGCTCTTGTTTCAGTCATTTGAGCTAAACATACTCTGCTGCATGGAAGACTCTCCACATTAATCATACTCAGAATACCATATTAGATTATGCTTTTGTCTGGTGCTTCAGCATGAATTATTCTACTGCGTAGCAATAACTGCTTGTGACTTGGCCAGCATGTTAAGAACTAGTCCCCCTCTGCTCTTCTGCCTCCGTCAGCAGGCTCTGGACGGACAGAAAAGCCTGTCGCAATAATTGAATTCTGGTTTGAATGAGTAAGGACTTTTGTCGTCTCACTCAATTAGGCACAAAAGCAACTGCTGGGTGGCTTGATGTGATTGGACATATTTGTTTCACCTTCTGTTGCTTCCTCATATGAATGTATACTCGTTTTGTGACTCAATTTCGCCAATTGTTACTGAAATGGCAGTGACTCAATGTGTATGACATGCATGAAGGCTTTCATATTGGCTGTTTGAGCAGTACCAATAGCAGGGTGTGTAAAAGAGGAAATAGTGAGCAGAGAAATCCGGCTGAATTACATTTCAGGCAAAAGAGACAAAAACATCCAATTCTAACAACTGAAAATAATACAAAAGCTAAACCCTGCTCCGAAGCTCAAACAATCGCCACGTTAAATATGTAATGTTGAATATACAGAGTGAAGATGGAGTTTGCTTTGTGATACGTGGTTATTAATTAACAGGTGACCCAAAAACAAAGATAGAAGAAGGATATTTGATTTGGTATTTCATTAATAAATGCCAGTTTAAAGACGTGAGGATACCTCAAAGCACATAGTCGGATATTTAAGGCAATTGTTATTGTTTTGTTTGTTTTTTTGGCAATGACATGAAGAATATTTCTTTAGTTGTGTAATATTACAAATGGCATTCTGTTCATCTATGGAAACTAGCATAGTTAGTGATAAAGTAACAGAAAGACTGATTTTTTTAGAGTTCATGTTCAGATCCTGAATCTTTCTCCTTTAAATGCACAGACTTCATAACTCTTAAAGTAACCTTGCCATAGGTCCGTTTTGGAAGTTTCTCATCAAACCGCAAAGTTTGCTTCACTGAGGCCCGACAAACATATTAAAAGCCTTTATTTCCTTGTGAAACGTATACAATCACATTTTGAAATAGTTCGAAATCTGCATTATTAACATCCATGTTAACTTGCCTGCAGTCTGCTTCTTCCCTGACTTTGATAGTCCACCGTCATGTTTTTTTTCATCTTACAGCCGTCAACTTTGGATCAAGCCTAAACCGTCTGCAGGAACATATGGTTTATTACTGGGGTGGCTCCAAAGTAGTACCGGTGGTAAAAACAAGACCAAGAACAAACAAAAATTGTATTTATTGGACCAAAAAAATCTGGTAACACCGCCTGGTACAGCCTCCTCTTTTTTTATTTTAACCTCATAAAGGAATCTCATTTTTTTTATGAGATTGCTGCAAACAGTCAGAAATATCAGGATTCACTATGTTTGTGCAAATGCAGCTAATTTTGTGCTGGACAAATCTGGCCCTCTGCATTGTAGTGTTTTGGCAATTATTTCATTGTGTTTTGAGCAGCTTTTTTGAAAAGTATACTGTATAGATATAGCTTTAATGAATCTGTCTTTAAAAGACCTGGTCATGCCCTGCTGTGCCGTGCTGGTGTGGCTTCAGTCTTCATAGTTTGAGGTGAGCAGATTGTAGAGGCTGTGTTTTTGAGGTGAGTGATAAGACTTTCAATTTATTCTGACTGGCGCTGAACTCAAGCTCTTGATCCCTCCTGCCGTGGGGCGCCCCTGTTATTAAGCTCAAGTGTTTCAGTCTGGGATGAAGATGATAGAAGGGATTGGCGCAGCAGGTCAGACCTTCCCTACAGCAAGATGTGGAGAGGGTGGATTCAATCTGTTATTTCCCCCGATTCTGTTTGTCCAAGCCGGAGTGGTGCAACAAACTTGACAAGGAGTAATTGAATAGAAATAGCAGCCAGCTGATGTCCACTCTGGAGGATCGGGAACGGGGAGTGATGCAGAATAACAACAAACTGACTGTAAATTCCAAATCAAGTCCGAAAGAAAAAGTCAGCCACAAAAAAGAGCAACATGTTCCTCTTATTATGGAATTACTGAGATCCAGCTGTGGCCAGTCTATTTCTGTCAGCAGACATGAAATACCACTAACATGTCAAGATATTACGAGGGAAAATAACCTTGAGAAAAATGGGTTGTATTAAGGACGTTTTTTAGAATAGAACTGAGAGATTCTTGTCACGACAGGACTAGGAATAGATTGTAAGATTTGGGAACTTGTGGAGGACAGTGTGCTGCAAGGTGGCAAGAGAGGTCAAGGAAAGTATGAATAATTCAGA
>CAFUXE010000105.1:5162-26488 GCA_903364295.1 Serranus cabrilla | reverse complement strand
CATGTTCCTCTTATTATGGAATTACTGAGATCCAGCTGTGGCCAGTCTTATTTCTGTCAGCAGACATGAAATACCACTAACACGTCAAGACATTACGAGGGAAAATAACCTTGAGAAAAATGGGTTGTATTAAGGACGTTTTTCAGACTAGAACTGAGAGATTCTTGTCACGACAGAACTAGGAATAGATTGTAAGATTTGGGAACTTGTGGAGGACAGTGTGCTGCAAGGTGGCAAGAGAGGTCAAGCAAAGTATGAATAATTCAGAATGGTTGAGACGGTAGAGTCACAAGAAGCCTCAGAATCAGAGTTTAAAAAGTTCAACATGTTTGTATTGGTTATGGTTGGTTTGAATGAGAAGAATGCACTGTCTGCAAAGTGAAAAGTGGGTGAAATTAATCTTGAAATGATAAATTCAATGACCAAAAATTAATTGACTGCAGTTTTGAATCAATCGATCATTTAAAGGTATAATGTGTAAGTTATTGTCAGTTGTCCTCCCCTATAGCCAGAGAGAGAGAGAGAGAGAGCGGCGGTTCAGAGAGTTAGTTTTTCCAAATGCCCTCTCTTCATTTGCTCACTAAGCTGTGAAACAGAGGAATAAAAAAACAATTTTAAACACTATTTTCTGCTTCACTAGTTTCACAGCAGTTATGTTTTAAAGGGCAAATAAACACACCCACACCTCCACACAAACCTGCGGGAGGGTGCCACATACCAATTTTTTTTTTTTTGTGAATGAACCTGAAGCTGCACTTTCTTTCTGTCCAAAATAGCTCTTTTAGCACCTTTGCAAATATAAAACTATATTAAATAATATTTAACATTGTTATACATTATGCAAACAATGTATTACATTGTCAGCCAATTCTATAAATTATAATGAAAAAATACAGATTAAATAGGAGTTCTCATTACAGCACATATCAGACAGCATATACACTGATACTGACATGCCTTTGATGGGCCTATATCGGCTGATAATGTCTGTCAACTGTCAGGCTTTATAACAGACACCACTACACACTTCCGTTGGATCATAAGTAATGATTACATATCAAAAAAACAATGGCAGCAAAGCTAAATTGTATCACACTTCTAAAAGTTTCTGCAATACAGAAAGTACAGAAGTGTACTTTCAAGTGTTTCTTTAGATGCTGAAAGTGGACATTTTAAATATTTAGTGTAAAACAAAACTTTATGTCTGACCTTCTGACCTCAGACTGTTCTTACGAAGTTTAAAGTCTTACATCACCTCAAATCTGTCTTTGAAATTTCAAATACTCGCACCCTGTGGAGTTGAAAAGTGTTGCAGCCTTCCAAAAGCAGCATAACAAATCCAATTTCAGTCTTTGTTATTTAGCTAAGCATGATTGACTTGTTATGTTCTCTTTGATGTCATTAACTCTCTTTGGTCTCTATGCAATCTGCAAACACATGAACTTTGAAGCCATTTTTTGGATATGCTTTAGCGTACTCACTCCCGCACTCTCCATAAAGAAGATTGATATCTGCAGTTATTTAAGCTTTTATCTCGCCTAACCTAATACTACTCTACGTGGTCTGTACAGTTCATACCATGCATCTCTAGTCTGACTTCTTTTCTCTCCTTTTTTGCTTCTTCTTCCTTTTCTACACCCGGTGTACCATGGCCCTCTCTTTATAACCCAGTCAACATCCCCTGTGACTCTGTACATACAGTTTATTCCTTTATGTCCCTCTCAATCCTCCCACTCCTTCCATTGTTCCCTTTCTTTATGTCCTTACATTATTTGCTCCCTGTTCTTTTTCTTCCCACGCGGTGTTGTTTTCACACTGTTAGTTTCATCTCTCTGATTCGTTGACCTTGTCAGCTCATCTGATATTCACACTGTTCAGTTACACAAACACAAGTACGGCAGCTTTGACCAAACCTTGACCTGATATTGTCTGTATCAGTGCTGAATCTCTCTCCGTCTGTGTCTCTGTAGGTGTGGATGTGCGGTGGTCGGATGGAGGACATCCCTTGCTCCAGGGTAGGACACATCTATAGGAAGTACGTTCCCTACAAAGTTCCTGGTGGAGTCAGCCTGGCCAGGGTGAGTCCCAGATCATTTGAAACACACACAGGGACACACAAGGCTGTCTGCTTTGTTGATTTTGTTTGTTTTCCTGAGCAAACTTCTCATGGTCACATTTTTTTCATTGAATATGTGTCTATTTTGTTTGTATTTTCTACATTTAGAACGAAATCATTCCAAATCTGAACTGGTTACTGGTTTTGAGGAATGTATAAAACCCTTTGTGGCTCCAGAGGGAACTGTGTGATTTACCTCAATTGATGTCACTTGAGTCAGCGTGGGCTGGGTCATAGCACTACAAGTTTGAAAAATCTATAGGCACTAAATTAGAAAGAAGTGAGCTTACCTGCTATTTATATATGCTGCGAGCTTGGAACATGAAACTAGATTAGCCGCTACTAGCATAACCAACAAGATCTCCAACCTAACCTCAGTTCGCAGCTGCAAAAAAAGAAGCTGCAGTTTAAGGCTACAAAACTACCGATCTAGGTTATGAAGGTGACATGTCTACTGGGAGTGACATAGTTACGTTAAATGTGTTGCACAAAATGCGAGGCATGGAAGTTATGTGATGTTTAAATCACATTGTTTACTTTTGTTTTCACATTGGACACAAACACCGTTCTCCTGGATGAAGGACGTTTGTTCAATCCGTCCACCACCCTCCTCGATCGTGAATTTTGCCATTTCAAGTCATTACTACTATGGCTGCTGAAGGAGGACAGTCTAAAAACGTAAATATGGGTCATATTTTGCTGCCTATATGGTCGTTTCTGAGGGGAGACTGTGATCTGAGTTGCATTGTTGGTACCAATCCAACTCCTTTATGCCAACCAGCAACTTGCAGCTTTACAACAATGAGCTCAAATTTCGTTTTCCATGTGAGCTTTGACTCAGCATGACAGTTTTTTACAGAGAATTTTCATCTGGCCTGTAGCTGAACATTATTCATAATGCATGACTCAGCCGCAGTCTGACACCTGGCTCTGTTTGGATGGCTGAATATGTAATTAAACCTCTTGGCCTCTGCTTTTGCCTCATCGGTCTGACCATTAGCCCCTCACTGAGGCTGTATTGAATGCTGATATCAAACAGGCAGCAGGTTTAACAATGCAAACGTACTTACTGTACCCGAGGCAGAGATGGATTCTGTTTTGTTCTCTGTGTCCTTCTCTGCACGTAGCTTTAGAAGCTGTCCTTTTCCTCTGAACTGATTTGCTTTGGCTGACTGGTGTGTTTGTTTGGCATTTGTCGGAATATATTAGACTATAGTCTTAATAATTATACCGTGCATGTTTATTGAAAATAGAATCCATTTTGATATAATTTTGATTTACCTAATGGCATTATTGCAGTTACAAGCATTGAATGAAAGCAGCTGTTTTCAGGCGAAAAGCTATAAAAACCCACTGTGCCTTACCTGCTCAGTACCAATCACAAGAAATACTGTTGGTGACAATAATGGAGCGTTTAGCAGCTAAAGAGAACGCTATTTCCCTGGTGGAGCCAAAAAATGGGGTTTCAATAGAGGGAAAATTGGACTTACACTCTCCAGGTGTATACTGAATTTGCTTAATAACAGCTGAATGTGTAAATAAACAATTGCTAGCAATGTGAGCTCAATATTTTTTTTACATTTCTTAACAGAGATTTTGAAAGATTTGGGTGTTCTTAAAAAACTCTCAGTGAAGTTTCATTATGTAGGAACCAGTGTTTTTGAAGCTGCATTCGCACCGAGAGAGACTGAAAGTTTTTTGGCTGCTGTAACATTGACTTTGGCAAAAGCACCTTCTTTGATTGAATCTATTAGTTTTTCTGCTGTGCTGTTCCAATATCAAAACACTGTTGATTCTGTAGGCATTACTCATGACATTATTAATCACCCAGTTAATCATTTTATGGTGAGGAGACATTATTGGCACTTAAAAATACTATATTATTTTACACAGTGTGTCCTTGTGTGTGAGTATGTGTGTTTGCATCACAAGCAGAGGGAGGAGGAAGACAAGAGTCCTCCACCCACCCGAGTCCAGTCAACATGTAGAGAGATAGAATCACTGAACTCCACTTCACCTGGAAAGCCCAAGTTTTCGCTGCAGGCAATAAGCTATGCTACAGGGAGTCTGTGTGAGTGTGTACGTGTGGCTGGAGGGTTTTTCCTTTACATCTGTACCTCCAAAGGCCGGACGATTTGTATTTATTCATTCCTGGGAGGCTCGCTGAACCTGTATTTTCATTCATTTCACCGTCCATACCTCCAAGGCTGCGACCATCTGTATTCTCAGACATGTGCTGCACCTCCGAGGCTGAAAGGCTCTGTGTTTTTTACTCCTTTACACCTCAAAGGCTTCAGATGGATGGATTTCCCATTGCTCGACTGTAAATCTTTTATGTTGGCAATTGTCTGAACTTAAAGAGCCAGCTGAAGAAGTGGTCTGCCCTGCAGTCATCAGTTCTTACAGTTCCAATCACCTGCTCATCTGTTATTTATTCCGCTCAGTTTCATTCTGGAATTAGATGCTTTCATAATTATTGAAGGAGCCAATGAAACCAAATGTTAAGTAGTTTATCCCAAGCCAAAAACACTATAACATGATATAAATGCCGTCAAAAACAGACATTTAAAGATTAAAGAAGAGCCAAAAAAATGTGCAGTTGAGGTACAAAACTTGAAGGAACTTTACACCTAAAAACAGCAAAACTGCAAACACACAAATCAGCTCCCATGCCAGCAAGCGTTTTGGGAAAACTGTGATCTAAGATGAGCGCTCTCTGTTGGCTTGTATTATGTATGTAGGCCACACTTAACAGACAAATTCCACAATATAAAAAAGGCCAGTTTAGGATATTTCTGTCTGATATTCTTCTTCCTCTTTCTTAAAGTCACAGTGACCTGTCTTTTACTCTCTTTCTACACAGTTCACACAGTTCCTTGGCACATTATATTCTCAAGGAAGCGATCTTGTCAAAAGTTTAACACAACGTCTGCAGGTGGCTCTGTGCAAAAATGGAGTTAACATAAGAGACAACCTGCTTGAAATTATTCAATATGCTCCAGGCTTTTATCGTTTTTCACATTTTTCACTCTGGATTCACAGTCCTGAATGTGCTTCCTCTAACACTTTATTGGAACTATACAATGCTTACACTACGGGAAATATGAAAACAGATACCACATTTCCCAGTCTGCACCAATACATCAAACAAACATTACATATTATACACATTTCTCAGTAGCACAGGAACATACACCTTTGTATGTTTTTAGGAAAAAAAATTACATAAATTTCTATATTTGAACAGGCTTTTAATGTCTATATAGATCCTGTTAGACCACCTAACCAGTCTTGTATCCATTCAGTTCAAAACGAAGCTTACTTCTTGTTCGGATCAGTTTTTCATGAGATAGGTTAATAGGCTGCGTTTGTCATAATGAACGTGTCCGACAGAAAAGAAAAAGAGACAGAAAGACTTTCCTCTATGAGCCACCCTGTAAATTAGCACATAATTGAGTTCAGTGTTGTAACTCCTTTCATGAGACAAGTTGTCTTTTTTTTCTCATATCTCGCCTTCTGGGACACGATGACGGGTCCTGTATGATGACTGGCCGCCTTTCTACTTAGTGGCTTTGATCATTTTGTCATGTCAGATGGATCAAAGCATCAAGGATGCACAGATGATGTCTTAGTCTCTGTTTCTGTGAAGACAAGAGGTTTAAAAACATGACGATTTGCTAACAAGCCAGCTGACTTGACAACTTACAAGTCCGTTTTTTTGTTGCCACTTTTTTTTTACTGTCTGGGACATTTGGGAGGATTGATTTAGCATCTCATCACAACCTCCTTTTCTTCAGCATAGTTTCATCCAGTTAAGGGAATGAAAGGGAAAAAAATACCCAGCTGTTGGACATGGTGGAGCATTAAACAGCCAAATTATTCCTTCAGAAAATAGGTGGAGACCAAAAACAGAGGTAAAAGAAGAGTTGATGTTGGACTCTTATGAATGAATTATTACTGGCTGGCCAGAGAAACAACTAGGCAGATGTTTGCCAATATATTCACTTTCGTAATGTTTACAGTTTCCACAGCCCCCAGTTGGCCCAAAAGCAAGAAAAAAACTGTTAATGTACATTTAAATGTATTGTCCATAAAGTTGATCATTGGGAGGAAATTTGACAAAACTTCCAATCCAAACCCAATGACAGTCAAATTGGGTTGTCTCAGTAGGTGAAGGAAGTGCTCAGTTTGAAGTTTTATCTGGAGAAATGAAATGAAATAAAAACCTGACGAAACACTTTCTATTCCCAGAACCTGAAGCGTGTGGCAGAGGTGTGGATGGACGAGTACGCCGAATACATCTACCAGCGTCGCCCCGAGTACCGCCACTTATCAGCAGGTGACATGACGGCCCAGAAGGAGCTGAGGAACCGCCTCAACTGCAATAACTTCAAGTGGTTCATGAGCGAGGTGGCCTGGGATCTGCCCAAACACTACCCACCGGTGGAGCCTCCTGCTGCTGCGTGGGGAGAGGTACAGTCAGCTCTCTCTTTAACTCAATGTGGTGGTTCTACTTTATAAGAAAACCTTCAGTCACTGTAACAGACTCAAAACTCCTGTTTTAAATATATGGTGATCATGTTTGCTAACTAACAGCTGAACATCCTTTGTGTCCTTGTTTGCTGTGACGTGTTTGTGTTATAGATTCGGAGCGTGGGCAGCGGCATGTGTATGGAGAGCAAACACTTTGTTTCAGGAAGTCCCATCCGCCTGGAGAGCTGTGTGAAGGGGCGGGGCGAGGTCAGCTGGAGCCATGGACAGGTGAGCAGCAAAAATAAAAAAAATCATATTGAAAATACGCTTGTGTTTTAAGGGAAACTTTAGTATTTTGCATTAGATAAGAATTTAAAAACAAGCCTAAACTCTTAACAAAAGTTTATTTTAGTAATTTAGTAGTCTAGTCTAGACAAATCATGCACGAAAGATGCTAAAAATACATCTACTTAATAAAAATATACTACTGCTTACTAAATAATAAATAGTGTTGGTATTTTGCTAAAAGCTTTAGTGAAGCACTGGAACTACCAGAGTCCCAATGTGTTGTATATATGTAACAGTTTTACAGTGTTGGTATTTGGTGTTTTTATAGGTTTTCCATAGGTAAGTGCAGGATTAAGTTGAACACACTGATATATTTTAGTAAGCAGATTAGAGTTCTACAGCAAGGACATTTTATTACAACACATAGCTTTTAGTGGAGAACCACTGCTGACAGGGAGAGGAGAGGAATCACAAGATTTTAAGTTGTTGTTGTTGTTTTTCCCTCACGAGATTACACCTCTTTTGATTGTCTCTTTAGTAAATCTATTTCTTCTGCTAAACTCTCATTATGTCCCTGCGTGAGTTCATTTGACATTAAACGGCACACCAGCACTGCCCTGCTTCATTATCTTTGCATTGTTCCCGAGCAGTCTGTTTGTTCTCGCACGTCACACTGAAGATCTTTAAGCTGAGCTCATATTACAACCTTAATGGATTGAATGCCACCTTTTGTTTCAGCAGCTGAAATACTGTGCCTCGGAGCTCTGACACTTTAATTGCTTTAATCTGAAGATGCATTGTGGTTTAATCTGTGTCACAGTTGCATTCTGTATTCGGTGCCAGCGAGAAATTGATTCACTGCAAATCACAGAAGGCTCTCTGGCAGCTGTCCTTGTCAGGGATTTTTGATTTTATACAAGAGGAGGGGAGGAGCTCAGTCAGAAAGTCTCGGCGATGTCCGAGTAGCTATTGCTCCTCCAGCTCACAGGCTGCAATGATTCAGTTGTTTTTTTATTTTTTTATTTTGTTACCTCATTATTTATTTATCATGTTTCATTTTATTTTATTACCACTTGCGACAGCGTGTGCCTGGTATTGTTTTCACCTTGTTAGACTGTGTGTGTCATCATGGCAGACTGTGGTCCTGGACCTGCTGTGCCAGGTGTTTTATTTCACAATAGTGTCACAACCAGAGATTGTGTAAGACTTCTACGTTGTTTGTCATTTTGACGAATGTACATAAAAATTCCATCATCTATTATTATCCGTCATTTTCATTTTATCATAAGACATATTTAATAGCATTTTCTTGTGCACATGCCACCTGATGGAAAGGACTGTGAATTACTTTAATTATGGTAGATCAATTTTTTAACATTCAGAAATTTCTGCGTTGTTTTTTTTTTTTTTTTAATCTGTCAATGTTAAAGTCACATGTGTACCTGAGATCAAATTAAATGCAGGGTTCAAATATGGGTGCAGTCCAAGCAGGGGCAGTGGAAGGTTTATTGTATTTAATATACCTGCAATGGTCAAAACTCTTTATACAGTCAGTAGGAATATGAATATTATACCTGCTAGGATAATTAACTTTGATTTGCCAGCAACCCACACAAGTCAAAATAAACTTTAGTGACATTATATTAGGCAGCACTGCCTCGTGATCCTTAGATGAACTCTCCAAAGCAAAACATCAACAGCTACATTTAATGGATTATTAATAATACTCAGTATGACCAACACAGCACCAGGACAATAATACTGAGTGTGAAGGCCACGGCAACACTCGTAAACAGTCTTTCAAGTCAGAGACATTTTTGAAATGTCTTTCTTTTGGCCGGGGTCTTAATGGGTGTAGAAGGATACAATTCATGAAGATTTTAGCGCAGAGCTGTTACCTGGAACACACAAAGCATAACATTTTGCTGCTTTGAGATGCTGTAATTAAAGGTCAAGGTTTTGAACATTACAGGCCAGAGCGTCTGCCTCTCCAGTTGCAACAGAGATTTTTCTTTCGTGCAGGTGTTCACATTCGGCTGGAGAGAGGACATCCGGGTGGGCGACCCCATGCACACTAAAAAAGTCTGTTTCGACGCCGTCTCCCACAACAGCCCCGTCACCCTGTACGACTGTCACGGCATGAAGGGAAACCAGCTGTGGCGCTACAGAAAGGTACGGCAGAGGAATGTGCACATAAACAAACCATAAACACATTTTCTCTGTGTATCCGTCTCTCTTTTCTGAACATCACACACCATTTGCCCTCTCTTCCTTTTTTCTTTGCAAAACAACAAAGCTAAAAACAACTGCTTCAAAATAAATGACTTCAGGGCTACTTAATCATTCTGTAAAGTTTTGCACATTTAACAGAATCTGCCCTGAAGCTGATGGATATTCTAATGACTTTCATTATGCAGTTGTTATGCATTTACGCTCAGTTAATAACAAAAACATGCCATTCAGATGGCCACAGTTGTATTTTTGTTACATTATAAGATTTAATGTAGTGTCAAAAACAAGCTTGTTTGCAGCAGAAAACACAAACCAGCAGTTATACAGCAACAATTTCTGATGAAGACATGAATAAACACATGTCTGTGTTACTCTCTCTATGAGTAAGCACATTTTTGCTATTATAAACTTCCAAAATACTACAGGAAGGTTAAAGTGTCTTCAACATAGTGTGATGAATTAAAAACGAACGCCTCCAATAGGGCAATGCTGTCTTTGAATAAACCCTATTTTTCTCATTAAAAAAACATTAGTTTAACCTGTCTAAAAGGTATTGCCAGAACTAGAAGGGTACTCAAAGAGCACAGACCTCTGCATGGTCACGTCCTATCTCGCAGTGTTAACAAAAGTGAAAAATAATTTGTGTATCCTGATGTGTTCATGGGTTATTTCAGTTTCATGAAAATGGATTTCACAAAGCCCTAGCATTAGACAAACAAACAAACAAACCAAACCAACCTGTCACAGTGGCCAGACATGTACACATACAGTACCAGTCAAACGTTTGGACACACCTTCTCATTCAGTGATTTTTCTTTATTTTTTTTATTATTTTCAACATTGTAGATTAATACTGAAGACATCAAAACTAGGAAAGAACACATGTAATTATGTAATAAATAGTTATATAATATTAAACAAACCAGAACATGTTTTATATTTAAGATTCTTCGAAGTATCCACCTTTACTTTGATGACAGCTTTACACACTTCAGTTCTTCTCTCAATCAGCTTCATGAGCTGATCACCTGGAATGGTTTTCAGTCACAGGTGCGCCTTGTTAAGAGTTAATTAGGTTCTGGTTACATAATTGATAAAAAACAGAAAAAACATTGATTGAGAAGACTGGTACTGTATTTGAATGACCACATATCTATTAATAACCAACCTGTTAATGACGAACTGTTGGCCAGAAATAAAGAAATACCTCGTGTATGACTGGACTGCAGCTGCCTCCCACTCAAGCTGACATAATGTATCATATGTGCGTCAAACTCTGTGTGAAAGCCTGTTTCTACAGTTCAGCCTTTTTATTGTTTTTCTTTTTATGATGCAACATGATTCCTCCCCCCAAAAGTAAATTACATTCTTCTGACATTTTATTCATTTCTCTCCCTCGATCCTCCAGGACAAGAGTCTTTATCACTCCGTTAGTAACAGCTGCATCGACAGCAGCCCGAATGAGCGGCGAATCTTCATGAACACGTGCGACCCCTCCTCCCCCAGCCAGCAGTGGCTGTTTGAGAGAACCAACAGCACCGTGCTGGAACACTTCAACCGGGGTTCAAACTGAGGCCCCGCAGCATCCACAAAAAAACAGACTCCTGACGCACGCAGACACCGATCTGCTGCTGCTGCTGCTGCTGATGCTGTGAAATGGGGTTTCACACTCCCTCTGGTTCCCCGTTTACCTGGCGCTGAGGTGACAGCTGTTTCTCTTTGGGGTGCTCAGACTAAAGGCAGGATGTGATGCTGTGGGGGAAGTTGGTTAAACACTTCAGTTTGAGGAAAGACTGAGTTGAGCTTTGATTGATGGGTGTGTGTTTAAAAGTGATTTTGTGTGTGAGATGTATTTGTTCTGTCACTGTGGCGGTGGCTCTGTGTCGATCCCTGAATTTGCTGTTGATTGGTTATCTGACATTCCTCTCCTCTCTGTTCTCGCTTATTTTGTCTGTTTCAAATGTTCTCTGCCTTTATCTATTGCCTTTCTGTTTTTTATCCTACCTTTATCCTGTGTCTCCATCTCTTTCCCCCCTTCTGTCTCTCCTGGTCCGCCTCTGCCTGCACGTCTGTCTCTATCTGCCTGCATGACTGCACCTTTGCCCACCTTCTTCATTCTCCGTCTCAAATCCCCTTATGTCTCTCCAACTCTGACAACCTCCCTGGGGGGGGGGGCTCCTGCTGAGCCAAAGTCATCCTGACACCTGGGTGAAGCCAGGCAGAACCACTCTGAAAATCACCTGGTGAATTGATTCTCCTTTACAACCCTCATCCACCCTCTTGTTTCCTTGTTCCCTCGTGTCTCCTGCCCTCCCTCCCTGTCCCACTGGGCTTGTAGTTTCTCCTGGTCTGCTCTCCTCCTCTGTGGGGCCTGTGTGAGCAGGAGTTTTTGTGAATGTAGCAGGTGGAACTTTACAAAGAAAGTGTAACAGAAAGAGACAGTGATCTTTCCCCCTAGCTCCCTTTTTTCCTCCATTCTGCACCTTCCATGCTGTATTTATCAATGAGTCGTCCGCGGGTTTGTCACTGTGCCACATTCTTCTTTTATTCCTCGGAGGCGAGTGCTATCCAGTGCGAGGGTTTGTGAGGGCCAACTCTCGCTGGCTAAGGGCTTGTTTGTTGTTATGGTGGTGGTGAAAGCTGCTGTCACACCTCCTAGAGTCTCCCCCTGCTTCCTGCGCGCCCTTTGCTGCTCCCCACCCGGCTCCGCCGATCAGTCGCCGGAACGACCCTGTCACACACGGGCGAGCGCGGGGTCACATCACAGCGCAAACAGCGGGCAGGACTGCAAACGGACGCCTGTCTGGCTGGATGACTAGCTATGTGACTGGCAGGCCAGCTGATTCACAGCGGGGCCGCCCGATTGGCCGGCTGCCCAGCTGACACATCACTTTAGCGTACAGTGTGAGCAGGAGGAGAGACGAATGGGGGAATGACTCTGGATAGGCTCGCCGGGTAGCTCTGGGATTGAGACGAATGTGGGTTATAAATGCATAAAGCACTTGTGTAATGATAAACTTGAATGAAATCTTAGTGCCTTGTTGGAAGAGGACTAGATGTAGGTGTGTGTATTTTCAGAAAGTGTATGTGTGTGCGGTCCAGAATGTCCACACCAGCAGAGGGGACCATTCATCCCATTCAGAAGAATCCTTTGAGTTCTCCTGATGTGGGATTGAATCTGCCTCGACTCTGGTGAAGGACACATCTTGTAAGGCTTTCTAAATGAACACACATGTAACTGCTGGCTGTGAATAGAGCTAAAGAGACCTTTTTTCCATCATATTTTCCTCCTGCCTTGAAAAGTAACTATTGCCCTAAGAAGACCTCTCTTCTATTTTAATCACGACATGATGCTGTTGTCTTGTTTTCCCACCTGTTCAATCCAAAGTATTTTTATGGGAAAGGGAATTGTTGTTGTTTATCAAGTTTTTCGAATTCCTTCTGTTTTTTGTTTGGTTTAATGAAATGTTCTTTTACCGTTTGTCTGTTTTCTTGCTCAATGTGTGTTCTGGTCTGTTGGCTGCACCCATACTCTTAAGTATTTGAATCATAACTTCCAGATATTGAACTCCGTTAGATTTTATCATTCATTTTACGGACAGAAACAAAAAGTCATACATAAGGCTAGTTGGACAGTTTACATTTCATTTACATTTTCTGTGCAGATTCGATTGAACATTTTCCGTATGATAATAACGAGAATAAGCAGGGTACACAAATGTGTAAAAACCAAGAATGATTAAACATAAATCTAGCCTGAAATTGTTTCAACATTATCAATTCAAACGTCCATCCTCTCACAGTTTTTGAGACACTTTAGGAACCTTTTGCAGAGTTGGAAAACAAAGAAGTAGCTCTTCTGATGTTAAAATTGTTTTGCCAATAATGAGCAGAACAAGTTCTCCAAACTTTCAAATCCATACAGCTGAGCTCCAGGATACGAGTGAGCACTGAAAATGAAAAATGCTAAATTAACATATTCATTAATTAATCTTTCCAATTTGATATATTTAAAATAGAAATATAATATGGATCACCCTGAGGAGCCATCTTCTACTAAAGCCTGGGTTCAACAGGGTTAGATTGTAACAAACCACAGCACTGAAGATGTTGAACAGTTTGAATTTAAAAGGTTTATCCGGACTGATCTCAGTAAGAGGCACAATTCGTTTTCGTGGGTTGTGAAATGTGTAAGGGATGTCATGACTTTAAAGTTAGCAAACATCATAATAGTTCAACCTGTTTCGATTTAATTTGCCAGCAACTTCAGAGGAGACGTCAGAAGTTTTAAATGAAAGCCAAAGTCACAAGTTGTAGAAAAATATAATTAACACTAAATGTACAACTTCCCATGTTTCATAGACCCGTTTTATATTGGGCAGCCCTGCATTATGTACAGTATGTCTCTAGTCTGTGTTTTAACCAACAAATCACAGTCTCAAATCCTGCAAAATCCAACATTAAAACACTGTGTTACTCTGTAAAAAGAAAGAAAAATCCTGACTTTGCACTCCTGAAAGAAGAGCATAGAGTTTTAAATTTAGTTCAGGGTTTCTGTCCTTTTCCCCTGACCTTCTCGCTCCACGCCTGGACAACTTGTACATTGTCAGATTGTTAAGAGGCGAGTGGGAATTGCTGCTTCAGACCACTGAGTCACTGATGTAGCCCGGTTTCCACTACAGGAAACAGGATCAAACTGAAAACCCTTCTGACCTTTTTAAAGGCTGGTCCTACTTTTGTTTTCCGGAATTTCTTCTGTTTATTTTATAATGCTGTTATCGGCGTGATGCTAATGTCCTGTTCCGATCATGTGACTTTATTGTGAAGGACTGTTGAATACGAACACTGTAATACCGACAGTAAGTTGTGAAGAGGGCTGAGTACACAAGGCAACATTTTGGGCTGGAATGGTTCAAATATGAAGTTATTTTTGTATTATTGTAGTACCCTTGAGAGATCTTAGAGGCCTCCTGTTCTTCTCCCTCATCTGTCCTACAGAACAGTAATTCCTGTCAGCTAAACCTTTAAAGAGTGACAGCTGATATTTACACGTACCCTTCTGGGACCAACGCAGTAGACTATTTTAGCTCGCAATTTAGTGTTTTTACTGTGAAGTCCAGTCCCAGCACTCTAATCAGTCTTGTTTTTAAGGTAGCTGTTTCACCAAATATGATTCGACTGAAAGAAGGTGAAACATTTAATAATACAACTTTAAGCAGCAGCTCAACAAGTAATGTTTTGTTCACAGTCCCTGCCTTTTAACACGTTCTAGTAAACAACCAATATGGCTACCTTGGTAAGTAATTATTGCACAGCTCTAAGTGTCTGCGGCTGGTGTTTAGTCAGTGCTGCCGTCTTTATTCATGTCTCATCAGGAAACAACAGAAACGCCATTGATGATGATGATGAGCTGTTCTGTGGGACAGATCAAGGGGATTTGAAGAAAACTACATGATGTCAACGTGTTTATGAACGTCTGTGCCATTACTGTGTCTCCACAAAGTCCATCCTCAAAGCAACTATTAAAGATCCATTCATTAGTTTGAGCTTTAGAAAAGAAAATAAGTGAATTTTCACTGCAGAGTTAGAATTTAAATGGTCTCTCTGGGAAACTGGCCAAATGTTTTGCCTAAGTTGTTGCTAACTGTATCCCTTGAAGTAACATTTGTTAATTGTGGTGTTTTTTTGTTGTTTTGTTTTTTGCTTATTGGAATATATTGTACCTTTCCATTGCACAATGTTTTGGGTTTTTTTTTCTCATCAAACTTGGGTTGAGATTTAATGGTAACTGTTTACATTTGCTTTATTCCAGCTTTTATCCGCTGTGCTAAATCTTAATTATTCACAATACTTTTCCACAGTTGATGGAGTAAGGCCATTGTAAACATGCTGCCGTTTTTATTTGTGATATCAAAATACCTTTTATTTAAGTGGTGAATTTTCAGAAATTTCGGTGAGCAGTGTGAAGAAATATTCTTTTATAAGCGCAAAAGTTTTTAATGTCAGCAGCCAGCGTCGGCCAGTCGCACCATGATGTGTACATGTGTGTGAATTTTGATGTGTAGGCAAGTGTACATTTTGTATCTCGTGAAAAAAAATCAAATATTTTTTTCTACTGACATTGCAACTGTAAAAGTGTATTTAGATATTTAACAAACTGTACAATTAAACTGGAATTGTATGATATTTTTGCTGAAATTGTAAAATAAAAAGGTTTCTATATTTGGATGAAAACATGTCTGTTGGGTTTCTTTTGACATGTTTCAAAATAGGAGTGTATTATATTTTTGTACATTCCATAGGTTTTATCAATGTAATATTCTGTGGCGTTTTTTTTTCTTTTTTCGACATGTTATACTATGGTTGTTTTGTTTTTTTTTTGGTAATTTTTTTTATTTTGGAAATACTCTTATATGGTGTTTTCTTGATATTTGTGATATAATTTTACCATGATTACCAAAACATTTTAAGGCTTTTTGGGGACAAACTACAATATGAGCGATTTTGTTATAGAGTGGCATTTTTTTTCTTTTTTTCATTCTTGGATGTGTGATAATATGGTGTTTTCTTGATATTTTTGATATAATTTTACCATGATCAACACATTATTCCAAAGCATTTTAAGGCTTTTATTGGGACAAACTACAATATGAGCGATTTTGTTATAGAATGGATATAGAATTTTTTTTTCATTCTTGGACGTGTGATAATATGGTGTTTTCTTGATATTTTTGGACAGACTGTGTTGCTTACGACTCAGACCTTGTGGTTGAGATGTTTCTGTACCTCAAAAGCTTAGCAGAAGTCTAAGACAATCAGATTGGTGCTTTCCAAAACAAAGCTTTGTTCCACCTAGTTTTATTCAGACACATTGAACTCTTCAGCAGAGGCTTTTATTCACTGGGTCAATATAGTGCAAAAAAAATGCAGCTGTTTTTTTTGTTTTTTTTATCTTAACTTTTCCAAGAGAACATTCACAAGAGCTTTAATAATGTTTGAGGCAGCGATCCATCCACACTGGAGAAGACGGTGCACCAGGTGGACAGAGAGGCTGCTCATTCCAGCTGCAATCGTCTCTTCTAAATAACTTCTGCGTGGTTGTCTGCTGCCCAGAGCTTTCTAATTTCCTCCCCTTGTCACTTCTTGTTGTAGGTTTTGTATTACTTTAATCGCTTCTGTGACTGATGGTGCAAAAACACACTTTCCCCAAACGTTAATCCCATAATCATTTCCCCTGGCAACCCGCTAACCCTGATAGCTTTCAGGTTTCAGTGATTTATTCGTGGCTGGAGCGATATTGCTTTTGCAAGTTGGCCCATTTCTCTGAGTCTCCTGGGATGTCACATAATGCTCAACTTGTCACAGCGAGACCATTTTGATTTTGTACGCCTTGAGAGCACTTTATAGCGTGGATGTTATTGGAGCTTTCACATAATTACACTATCACAGCAAATGGAGAACAATTTAGCAGTAAAATGCTAATTGAATTGTATTTTTTGGGGGGTTTATTTATTGTATTATTATTGAAACCGTGGTTTTACATTTCTCATTGTGTGCAAACTAAAGTGATGTTATCAGCAGGTTATTTTTCTGCATAATGGTTTTTCTATCCATATTTATTTCCAGTTAATTAGCAAATAATCAGCATTCCCTCAGACTCATGAGCTGTAACTGGGACAGAGATCAGGCTATTACATTAGCACAGTGTTCCACTGAAGATATCCATTAAGTTTCTTTATTGGGCTCAGCACTATTATAAAAAGAAAAAGGCAATCCAATTGTACTCCATAATTCACTAATACCCCTTCCCCTCTCTCTCTCTCCATCCCTCTCTCTCTCTCGGCCCACAGCTCCTTCCAATTACGCAGCAAAATGTAAAGATGTTTCAATGACAGCGTGTCACATTTTCAGAGGGCAGGGCACGTTTGACAGATTTAACTGCAGGGCTGTGTGGGGAAACTTTTTCAGGACTAATTTTGGCTTCCCTGCCATCGTGGGAGAGAACTAAATGGGGAGAGACAGCAAAGTTTAGGGTGGAGAAAGGGAGGAGGTGACAGATATGATATGACACAACAACTTCTTCTAGATTAAATCACCAGTCACAATTAGCAAGTGTTAGCATGTTAAAGACTGGTCCAGGCAGCAAACTACTTTCATGGTTACGTTTTGGACTGTCCTCTACTTTCGCACGGGAGAACGGGTTTCGTGTCAAAAGGTAAATTACTTTTTTTAACTTATGTTTTTTATGTAACTTCTGATAGGGTAAGGAAGTCAGCTTATTAGTAGATACAGTTAATGAGTGTAGCTCTTACTATATAACCATTTAACAGGAGGGAGAGGAGCATTTCCAGGCAACATTCCTTTGTTAAGTTCCAGGTCATAAAAGTCAATGGTTTACATTGTAAATCTCCTGTGAGCTGACTAGAGTTAGATAAGAGCGCAGAGCTATTCCAGGACCAACACACATCTGCATAAACACCATGAATTCTGTAATGAAAGTTTAACATCAGATGACCAGCTCTGGTTGGCTGCTGGGTCATCCCAAATTGCCCACTTGCAAAGTCCAACCTATTACATGTATGTGTAATGTGTGCTATTTTTAGAATGCTATTGTGTCTTTATGGGTGGTATTAACAAATGGTGTCTTCTGTCGTTTAGGTTGGAGATCGTGTTGGCATGTTATCATGTCAAGCCAACCACTGGTGGACTCACAGAGGGGAAAGACGGCTGCATCACTTACATTACTGCATCCAGAAGTTACGCCAGGAAATTAGTTTAGCTCAAAGCATAATCTGCTTCCTAAGTACAACATTAAATATTATTTATATTTCATAAAATATATCAACCCTTCATGAGGATATGTTGAACATCCAATAATTAAAGATTTGTATCTCAAAAACTGACAGGTGGCAGCCTATAACAGACAGGAAGTGCTAATTAAAATATTATGGACAATATATAAAAATGACCGGCCCCGGAAACCACCCTAAAAACACTTACAACTGATCCAATCTATTCGATTCTTGGTAGAAATACTATATACTGCATTAAAAAATAATACAAAAACCTATACATTTAACCTGCAGAGCTTCAAAACTTCACAGTGGCACAGCACCAGGCTTTAAATGGAACCACAAAAATCCAACCATCATCATAGCTATTTGTATTCAGTGCAGCAAAACATGATGAAAAGGCAGACAGCCTCAGTGTGAGATTGCATTAAACAAGAGACAATACAAAGGAAGCTAATAAAAATATATAAATAGAAATAAAAAAGAAAAGTAACTAAATTATATTGTGTTTGTTTTCTCATCGCCTCTCCCTTCCTCTTCTTTTCTCAGCTATCAGCCCTCCGCTCCACAGTCTTGTTATCAAAGTCTTGGGTCAGTGAAGGATAATACAACCCCAGTCTGAGAGATAATACCAAACTCCACTTCAAAACAAGCTAACAAGCTTCACAGACAGACGGACAGACAGACAGGTCAGTGCATGAAATTTAAAATGACACCATGCTCGAGCCGAAGCCCATCCTCATCGATTCATCGTTAGTGAGAGCAGCCATGGAGGGAAAGCAGAGTCACAGCATCACTGTTCAGGAGAAAGAAGGAAAACTTTTGTTTCTCTTTAACTTCAGCCAATTATGGTGTTCCTCTCTGTGCTCATACACCAATTAAAAACAAATGGAGAATTATGATGCTGAATATGAACGCCAGACTAGTTTGCCCACGGTTTGCTTTACTCTGCTCTGCTTTCCTCTAAACTGCTGACATGTGGGGCCGTATCCCCACAGCACATATTGTCTTTTGGTTCCATTTCATAAAGTTCATTTAACACATGCTCTCACTGATGCGGATACCTTATTAAAATGTTAATATTTTCCATATGCACAGGGGTTTTCCACAGTTGCCGCATTTTTCTTTCTATCCAGGCATTTGGTTAAAGCTGAACTGATTTGTTGTTATACTGACAATGTGTTAAATGATCATATAGAATATAATGCTCCTATGAACCCAAAGACAAACTTTTTTTTTTCATTTTACAGTTTGGTTCACTCACACTTCTCGAATCAACCCTGTTCCCAAGGCAGCATGCAGCTGTTTTTCATCAAAAAAGCTTTGATAAACCTACTGTAGCTACCTGCCCAGCACGAAACAGCAGTTAGAGAAACTCAGCAATTAGCTGGTGAGCATAGTGGAGCATTTAGCCGCTAAAGAGCTGCATATTTCCCTCAGGAATTAGCAGAGTGCAACACAAAGCTTGGAGAGTTAATATTGGACTCGCTTTCCCAACTATCCAGAAAACACTACTCCAAATGAATGCTAATGTGGCTCTATGGATGCTGGCTGTGTAAAAGGACTACGTGTTTATATGGTAAACATGTCAATGTTAAGGCTTTTCTCATCAAGGATTTGTAGGATTTTCTACTCAAAAAAAGTAATGCACTGGAATTCTTAGGTATTCCATGAAATGTTAAAATAAGCCCAAACCAGGTCTTTCAACCAGGATAACCTGTGTCCGGAAGTTGTTGTTGTTTTTTTAACCCTGTTATTTTTTCCCTAACCTTAGGAAAGTGGTTTTGGTACCTAAACATAAAAGTGTGACAATGTAAACATGTTTAAAACAGTGATCATGATGTACAACAGCCACTATACCTTGTCAACAATATGTTACGGTCACATGTTGATTTTAAGCCGAAACTTGTTTATTTTTCACAACCTTAGGATTGCACTTTTAAAGCCTAAATTTTACTGATTTGCAGAAGGAACGTGTTGAAAACAGCATTTGTCACATGTTGTGTTTCACAGGATATCATACAAATCATGCTCCAAAAGTTTTCATTGGAAATCATGAACCTCTTCATGAGAATATGTAGCAGTGTTGCGTTAACAGCTTCTTGTTGTCTCTAAATGACCAAGAAAAAAATAAATTCATGCATGTTTAAAATGATGATAACAATAATAAGGGCAGAAGGCAGATGGGTTTTCAAACTTGTCTTTTGGAAAGATCTCAAAACTACAACACTGCACCTTAACAAAGTACCTAAGAATTGTATGATGTCTCTAACATTCCTCTCTGAGTGTCTGAGGTTTCCTCCAATGACTGCAGTGTGGGTGTTGAGGACTGTGTGGCTCAGGTGAGAGTGACAAGAAAAGTGAGTTTTATGTCCTTGCATTGATTAAATAAAGGTCAGAACATTTGTTATTTTAAGAATCATTACCCACGCTGATATACTGAAATGAAATAGATTTTTTTCAACTTGTCCTCATTGATGAATAGGACCCATTGTGATTCTCATTCTGTGGTCATTGCGTCCGTCCTGTGGCAGGGACACAAAGAGCAAGATGTGTGTGTGACTTTGCATTGATTCTTCTGCTAGAACTGCAGCTATGCAGAGAAATGACATTAATCATCGTCCTTTTTATTTAATGCAGCAGCGTCAAGATCAAGTTTTAAGTGGCAACAGCAGAGCATTATTGTGTGTGAGCCTGGATGTATACACTGAGCAGAATCTGGTAAAATGCTGTGGAACAGGCATGACGTCTGCATATGCTAATGACTTGAGAAGTGAGTAATCCTTTTCCCCGGCATGAAAGGATTACGAGGAGACACGACTAGAAACAGGAGGTAGTTTGACATTTAAATAGTGCCTGGAAAGTAAGAAGATGCAGATTAACTCTTAGTGTAGCTTTAACTTCAACACCGCGGGTTCAGGAGAGTAATCACTAAGCTTTCATACAGTAAGTTTAACTGAATCCTCACTCACTCTTCACTCTGACTTTTTCAACCTCTGTTTGCGTCTTAAGGAAATGAATCTGAGTCAGTGACTTCAGTGTTATATGTTGATCAGAGTATGGGAATACTTGTGGAATATTGTTTTTCTTTATTAGCCATGGAAAAGCTTGGTAAACATAATGTCTTTTTTGAAATAGTGGCAAAATACTGAATGCAACACTAGTCAATGTAATATCCTACTGAATGACTGCTCATATCTGTAGTATAATATTGTCTATTAGATCATGTTGCTGGCTTTCTGTAATGAGTGACAAAGTCCACACAGGGAGGAGGAAAGGGTGGACTGATGTGTCAAACAAATATGACTTTTCACCACTTTTTGTGTCCCGTGTAGAACAAAAATCAGTGCTGAGTTACATATGCTGATTACTTATCTTATGAATGTAATGTAATTATCATAATAAACATACTTAAGTTCTGGAAA
>CAFUXE010000104.1:298814-314465 GCA_903364295.1 Serranus cabrilla | reverse complement strand
GGCTCACGTGCGGGAACAGCAGCTCCGTGGCGTCGTTCTTGAAGGCTTGGCAGCTCCTGAGGAGGAGACACAGGACGACCAGGGAATGGCACGACTCGTACGCGCTCAGGTGCATGGCTGCTCTCCGGCTGGGAGGAGAGATGTAGGTCCGACTGAGAGGAGACTGTTGCTGGGTGAGGAGCGCGTGGGAGCCGCGCTTTTATACAGCAGGACAGCCTCGCGCTTTGGCAGCTTCTCAGGTGCGTCTCTGCTGCGAGGCTGTGATTGGTCGCTCGTATGATGGCCCCGCCCTCTGGTTTTATTGTGGAGGGTTTCATATTTGGACATGGATGCTGCATCATGATGATGATGATGATGATGATGATGGGATTACATGCCTGAGTAATTGGCACATTAACACGTGGAGACCAGATTTCATCAGGGATAAAATACACTTTCTTTCCATTGTGTTTCTTGTTGTTTTCACAGTCCATTAAGTATTTCCATTTTATGTTACTCCAGTACATCTCAAAGGAAAAATATTCGACTTTTTCATCAATTATTCACATATTTGTCTGACAGGTTTTTATACCCTTCTGGTTTTTCTGATAAAATAAAGCATGAAGTGTTTTTTTATGTGTTGCAAAAACTTTCCACCTTCTTAAACTAAATTAAATCTTGGTGGAAAATGCATCGACAAAGGACTCTAAATATCTACAGAATTAAAATGCACCGAATGCAGCAGTAATATTAACCCAAAAGCATTAGATATGATAGTAAAAAAACACATTTAAATGCACAATACTTGTACTTTTGACACTTTAAGTACATGTTTCTGAGCAGATAAAGCTTCCTTTAGACACAACCATCCATCACTGCAGATTTATTCTGCCTAAACGTATTTATTATTGTAATATCTGAATCTATTTAGTGAAAAATGAATGGAAACTTTGTGTAAGAGGCAATGCAGTCTGACTGGTCTGTATTTAAGTTGCCTAAAAGCAGTTTCGACATTTTAAATGAAACAGGAGCCGTGTTTTCCTGTCATCATGTCAAAACAGATCAAATCACAGAATGAAAGTGTTTTGAAGCTACTGTCCATAAAGATATTTTATTGCTACTGAACAGCAAACTTGGTTAAAAATAACAACAAAGTTCTGGATCTAAATCTTTCCACATCTGAACTCCATCTTCCAAAACATTCCTCAATCAGATTTCTTTCATAAAAAAATATGCGTTGGCTTAATTTTGATAAACGAGCTTTGAAGTTTTATTTGCAGTAAACTGTTATGATGCTGCGCGGCTCAGAAACAGACTTTGTTTTTAGTGACTCCTGCTGTTCTTGGGTTGTATTTGTAGTGCATTGCATGTTACTTTTCACCATGGAAAGCTGAGTTTTGTTTGTTTACAGTATGTTTGGTTGGTATCACTTTTCCCATCCTTCTGGCTTTCATATAAAATCCTAAGTAGCCCTTCACGGCGGTAACTGTGACCGGAATGTTCCTACTTGTTTCAATCTCTGCATTAATTAGTTTAATTTGAGGGGAAATTAAATGTTCCTTCCCTCTCTAGAGTCAAAATCAAAGCTGCAGCTGCTCGCTAAGGTGTGAGAGTGTGAAAGTGTGTGTGCTTCCTCACACACACTCATGCAGACTGATACACTTCTCGTCTTGTGACTGTGACTCTCTGATGCACAATATTACATTTTAAATTTCAGAAACATTCCCGTAAAATTCTGCATGTAAATCACTCTGCTCACATGCAAAAGAGATGGAATATTTTTTTGGATAACTGTGCTGTTTGTACACAGAATAAAAGTGTTGTTTCTCTGTCAGGTGAAAAACTTGAACCCTAAAATACATTTTCAGATGATTTGAAGAATGAATCAAGGGAAGAAGGAAGAAAAACTTGTGATTTTCCCCATGTTTCTTAATGAAATTTGGGTATGTGGTTGAACACGATCACGTCTTTGTCCACTTATTGTTTCACAGACAAAAGAGAGCAATAAGTCATCCTATTTGAGTGTTATTAGATGATTTAATGGGTGTTATCAGCCTGTAAGTATGGGTGTGTATACTATAGGGCAGGGGTGCCCAATCCTGGTCCTGGAGTTCCACTATCCTGCATGTTTTAGATGTTTCCCTCT
The DNA here is from genome assembly GCA_903364295.1 of Serranus cabrilla. NCBI lineage: Eukaryota > Metazoa > Chordata > Actinopteri > Perciformes > Serranidae > Serranus > Serranus cabrilla. Next base: position 312,340 of record CAFUXE010000104.1, on the reverse strand, counting down.
TCCAACACACCTGATTCAAATGATCAGGGTCGTTATCAGGCTTCTGCAGAGCTTGGTGATGAGCTGATCATTTGAATCAGGTGTGTTGGACTATAAAATCATCAAATAAATCAAAACAAAGCAGCCCAGATGCAGAAAACCTCACATGATCAGTTACTGAGCAGCAGTTTTTTGCTGACTCTTTCTGAAATTATTCGAATCTGCTCTCTGGCGTTAGCTGTGTTTTCCTGAGTGTCAGACAAATTGCAGACATTATCGCAAACATCATCTGACCCTGATCGGCCGCACAGCTGCTCATTAATCAGTAGTGACGGAGCAGTAATCACACGTGTGTGTGTACACAGCTGATGGTTTCAGACACCATCATGTTGCACCTTCTGGTTAGTTACTCGTGTCGGGTCTTCTCCACGTTGTGACTTGTCTCTCTAATTCAAGAAAGAAAGCCGATATTGTCTGTGTGTAATTTGCTGTCTGTCGGTGCCATCCTCCCTCTGCCTGCCTCTCGATCCCTGTCAGTTACACGTCTAACGACTCGAGTGCCCAGACTAACTGGAGTCTTTGTGTGTCCGCTGCACAAAACAAGGAGAGGTGTAATTACTTTTGTGGGGAACATTTCAATCCAGGCTCGTCTTACTGATGTGAAAAGAGGCGTCGCGCAGAGACACTAATTGTTGCTCATGTGAATGAAAGCCGATACGCAGATCACTTGGTTTTTATTATCACACGAGCACTCTTTAAGGGCTGTGGTCTCCTTTCAGAGTGGAGAGCGGAGAAGGCCTGAGGACAAGTCTTTCTTCTCCCCAGTGAAAGGTTATCGTTTTAATCAGCGGGGGAAGAAAAGTCAAGTTTGGCAATGCCAGAGTTAAATGTCACGGTTAAAAAGTGCACAAATATTTGCAGAAATTTACGCATCTGTTGCATTTTCATGTTTTATACTTATATTTTGGCTTATTTACATGCTATAATGTACGAAAAACAAGTTATTTACTTATACTGTATGTTCGAATATACCTGTGTATATTGGTCAGTTATCTCTGCATCTCTGCACCATCATTGCAGCCAGGGAATGACTGTAATTATAGCATAGTTCTGTCAATGTAACATTACAAATGTCTCTGAATAAGTGCTGTGTGCATTTCTCTGTGCATTAAGCATCTTGATACGTTTTACTTTATAATCAGAAAAAGCACATTAATCTATTTTACAATATGGGAACTTTAAAGTGAAGAAAAGCAGACTTTAGTTTTACAGTCACTTTAAAATGTCATACCCCCAATTTTGGTTACTCTCGGGATTTTAAATTAGGAAACAAAAAAAATAAATATGGAAAACATGAAGGTAGGAAGGAAAGAAACTAGGTAATAAATAAGGCGAAGGGGGAAGAATGAAATTAAGGAAAAAACGAATGCATCGCCTGGAGGAAAGGAGGAGGGAGAGAAAACAGGGAGGAAAAAACGTACAATCAGTGAAAAAACTGAACACACAGACACATTTGTGGGGCTGTTTGTCGTGTTTCTCTGCTTCAGAACGACAGTGTTTCAGTGCAACAAAAACCATCTCCGTGTAGATAAGATTTCTCAACCCTAACTACAACACCTTTGGGATAAAGTAGGATGCAGACTGTGATCCAGGCTTCTGAATTGAGGCCGTATAAGTTATCTTTAGGTCATCCTGATTCACAGGATGTAGACTGTTGGTATTGTTGTCCTAGTATCTCTGCAATCTATTTTGCCAGGGGGCCATAACTGCATCATTGGTTTAGCACCACCTGAGATTATTGATTGGTTTAAAGAAATATAAGCAAGCTGGAGGAGCATTTTACCCCCTAAACCAAAACCAAAATACATGCAGCCAGACCTTTCCGACACAGTGCACTGATCTGCCTTTGCAAGACCAGGTTGTCTGTGCAAACATCTTATTACGTTCTTCATTCAAAACATTCTTATTATTATTAATAATCTTATTACTTATTAGGCGGCGACCTCTATTGACAGGAGCAAAGGAGAAGATCAGGTGACGTAGTATAAAGAGCAACAAAGTCCACAAAGAGAAGAGATTTGGGTGAATTGATGTTTAAATAAAACAGAGGATTGACACAAGTCAACTGTGACCGTGCAACTGTTTCAAAATGTTAAGTAAAACTGATATAAATGTAAATTCGGGAGTCATCTGCAAAGAAACGTATTCCAGTTGTTAAGGTATGAAGATGTAAAGTGTAGATGTCTGCCTACTTTTGGCCAGGTAGTGTCGTTTTAAACCTCCTCCGCAGGTGAAGCCAGCCTGTCATTAAACTTCAGTTTCTGTTGTCGTTTCCTCTCTTTTGTTTGTCCTCAAACAGCAGCAGAAGCTCATTCACTCCACTTCCGACGGAAAATAAAGGACAACACGGCGAGCTGTTTCTCAGCGGACTAGTAACACTTCGACGCCCCTGTGAGCCTCTTCTGGGACCGGGGTTAAGTGAACGCAGAGGAGTGAACATGATAGGCTTTGTCTTTTGTGCCCTCAGCAGCCGGAGACTCGGCAGCCGGAGTTCGGTTGCTCCTGACCCTCATGGGAAATGAAAGGTGGCCGGGTTAATAGCATATTGACAAGCAGCATGGCGGGTGTGTGTGCATGATCAGGAAGCGCCCACATGCAGTAATGGGAGGCGTGGCGGAGGTCGACAGGAGGGGAACAAAAGGAATTCACAACACCTGGAAGAAAGCCAAGACAGAGAGGTCACGGAGGCTGCAGAGTTTGGAAAAGATCCCAACAAAAACATACAAAGGATGGAGGGCTGCGTCTCATTCAGTCCTGTTATTAAGGTCTTTAATAATGATTTATAGTCCTGATTCTGAACTCTGAAATCAGCAAATTCAGCTGTTTGACATGAATGCAAAGATAAATTCTTCAGGGCATCCATTGCACATTATCAGGAATCACACTATGTATAAACTTAAATTGACTTTTTTCACCTGTTAATTTTGGTGAAACACTGCCCTCTGTTGGACATTTTACTTCCCTGCAGATAAATAATGCAGATTTAATCACTCATCTGTATCAAATTTAATGGGAAGAAAACATGAACTCTACCACAATCCATGCATGCAAGACAAATTAACTAATATAGTTATTTTTTGAAATGCAAAAGAAGAATTATTTCTGCTTTGTTTTGATTTCAAGGGTTTCCTGGCAACAGGTGAGTTATTCAAAGGTGACAGACAATGGAGGTGGCTGAGGTAGACGGCTTCATCTTTACCTCAGATTATAAAAGACACGTGAATAACTATTGCTTCTTTACTCTGTTTTTTCATCTTCTCATACCGTACAAACAGGACATAAAGGAGTCACTTCACAAGTCCGGAATAAGGAGGAACATTGATGTTTGCCAACTCAGCCTCGCCACAAAGTAAGAAACATTGTGTGTTTGTGTGGCTTTCACTGCAGCTGTTGGAAAACTTTGATTCACACTGCTAAATAAGTTTAAAAATGTTGATTGATAACAACTTTTGCTATTTTGTTGAACAGGAAACTCACAACTTTTCCTGATTTATCAAGATTTCGCTTCCTGAGGACGCTGTGGCTGAACAACAACAAGGCGAGTTTCTGCAAAGCTGCGTATATATTTCTGCATAAGAATGATTTTTAAAGTTTAAATTGAGATTCATTTATTTTAATATCACGTCTTTCAGATCAGAGAGCTCAGCTGTCGTTCACTCAACTGCTGCTTAACTGAACTTTACCTCCACAATAACAACATCAAGTCTGTTTTTGGTAAGTTTTCAGCTGTGGTGGAAAAAGTTTTCAGATCTTTTACTGAAGTAAAAGTACTAATATCAAGGAAATCTTACAGATGGCACTAAAAATGACATTGATTTATTATTTGTTCAGTTTATTTTCAGACTGTTATGGAAAGAAAATGTAAGTTATGGTTTTTGTTTTTGACGGATGCACAGTAAAGAACCTTTAACCAACAAACAGTGAGACTGGTGTTCATTACTGCAGCTGAATAAATGCAAACACAGTGTTAAATACACTCGTTCAACACCTGTTTGCTTGAACAATAACCCCCTAAAAAGATGAATTTATCTCTCATCCAGGGGCCTTAAATCACCTGACCTGCCTGCGACTCCTTTTCCTCCACAACAACCAGATCAGAGGGCTGGAGGACACGATGCACGAGCTCAGGAGGATGCAGCAGCTCCAAACTGCCAGTGAGTGATTAAGGTCGAAAAAGAGCATCATGTCTGTTGGTTATTTTTAAAATAAAGGCTTCTTTGCAGCTTTTTTCCTCAACCCAATCTCCCATGAACCCGGATATCGGCAGCATGTGATCCACTGCCTGCCGTCTGTCCAGGTGTTGGATGGAAAAGGTAAGAGCTCAGACAAAATACACCTGTGTGTGGCTTGATTTTCATTACTTTTTGTTATTAGCATTCATCAGGAATATCTTTCCTACCTGTTGTGCTGTCAGAGGTGAAGCCCGTGGAGAGGAGCAGGTGCTTCCAGACGTACAGCCAGGAGCGTCACCGTGTCCTCCGGTCTGTCGCCTTCTGCAGACGGACAACGTCGTCCACCAGCTGAGAGACTCCCAGTAATCACACAGTGCAAAGATGCATTTCAGAGTAATAATAACCCTCTGGACTGCTCGAGATGCTTCGTAATGATCACAGTTCAAGGTCAAAGGTTTAAATTCAAGGGGAACCAAAACGGATCAGTAACTGGTTATGAATTCTTTGGTTTCTCTGGTTTGGAAGAGTCAATAGTTTTCCATTCAGGGTTGTTTTTCCGTCCATCCAAAGATGCACTTTATGGTTTCATCTATAGATCAGCATCGACTAAATCTTAGTGTTCAATCTCTATTCCAACCATTAGATTTAAAATTTCATATTCATTTTCATTATTATCAACCTAAGATCTTCCTCATCAGTGTTTTGGTTCATTTTGTAAAAAATACATCTAATGAAATCTTAAAAATAAGAGGCTGAAAAGTACCGTTTACTTTCTGTACTACCTTATCATTTGCAAGTGCCTTCATTATTTCAAGTGTTAACTGTAAAAAAAATATATATATATATTTTGTGTGGCAATCATCCACAAATCTGCAAAGAAATAGTAGAAAAAAGAAGCTGCAGATAACAGAACTTGCCTGACGATTATCAAGTTTTCTACAGTATTAAACTAAGCATGTAATAATTGTCTAAACATCCACACGTACATACAAATAAGAGCTGCTAAAAGCCACTTCTGCATACTTTTCATAATGTCAGTGTGCAAATATCAAATATCAGCTTACTGGCTGACTCTAGCATAATTCTTGTTTAAATCCCCCAAAAACCAAATTATGGGAACTGTAGTTTCTAAATTAAGAGCACAATCATCCCCCAAATTAAAGTATGTTAAAGATCAATAATAAAGAATAATAGGAGTTAATATAGGGTTCATTAAGAGGACTTACATGCTGCAGGTTCATATCTTTGATTCAGATAATAACTGTAGTTCAGAGATTTTAAAGGCTTGTAGGAAAATGAAGAGAAACCTGGTAAAATACATAAATTCGATTGATGAAATTGGTCTTTATTTGAAGTGATTAAGTTGTTTCAGTTCAGGACAAACAAAGCCTTGTTGGATCTGTCGTTTAACTCAAACGTCTGTCCGTTCAGGCTGCACAATAAATGAAAAACACAGTACTGAAATATTTAAAAACAAGTTTCCTCGATGGCTTTCTTGTGCTGTGATCAACAAATGATGTCGCATTTTTTGGGGGGAGAAAAAACTTCCATTTTGTTACCGTTTGGAAAATCCTGAGCATTAACCGTATCTTTCACAAAACACTAAAAATACATTTATGTTTATGTTGTTTATAGTTTAAAAATATACATTTTTGGTCATATTGTGCAGCCATGCCATCCACTCACAATCTGCCATGAAGCTATCGGTACAAAAGAAAAACTCCCGATAACAAATCAAGTATTTTGCAAAGAAACAACAGCTCTGATCGGCTCCACGGTCACGTCTTCCCCACACAGGTTGCTACAGTTTCTTAAGGCAGAATTTCGTTCCATCGTTGATGTGAACAGTTAGCTCTTCACGTGTTTCCCTCCCAGTGACTCTACCACAAACACATCAGCCTACGCAAAGCTCACATTCACATACGACAATATAATCTGAAAAATTAACATATAAAAATGACAAAAAAGATGACCGCTGTGGCACAAACCTTCCTCCTTAGTGTCGCCCGACTTCAGTCTCAGGTCGATAATAATAAATATGGGTTCTTATTTCCTGCAGGACCCGTCCTCGTCTGGCTTTCAGTCTTACGGCCAGTTGGCGTTCTTGTCTGTGGATTTAATCTGGTTGCCGACTTGTAGGTGCTCCTCAGTTGTCAGCAGCGGGGATGGCGGAGGGGTTTGAGGTTTCTGACGGGGCGACCTCGCTGTCTGTGTCCACGGAGAGCTGCTGCATGGAGTCGGAGGCCTCCTGCACGGCTGCACTCTCCTCTGAAACACAGACACAAAACACTGAGCTGAAGATGCTCTGATACTAAATCCAGACATGAAAGGTCGAGGTTAGCCACCATGTTGGTTTACTGAACTTCACTTCCTTCTGACAAAGGGGAACACTGTCATTTAAATTTAAATTCAGGCTTTAACATCATTCCATTAGATTCTATGGGCTCAGGTTTTTCAGTTTGGTTGAAACTAACTTTCAATGGATTTTAAGTCACAATGCATCCTAAGAAAACACTTAAAGTGATAGAAAGACGTGTTTGGGGGGGAAATACAGACAGCTGAAGTGAAGCACCTTTGCTCTGCTGCATCCTCAGTTTGGCTGATTCCTCCTCCTGCTCCTCTCGCTGCTGCTGCAGCGCCTTGCACACTTTCTTGTGGGTGAACCAGTGCAGCTTTTGGCAGGCCGGGCCACAGTAGATCACCTAGTCCCATGAAGAAGGAAAGAAACAAACAACGTGGACTTAATTAAGACATTTAAATACTAAAACAAAGGGGTGAGAAGTGCCATATTGATAGACTTTAACATGATGGTTTATGCATTTTGCCATACAGTGTTTTGCCAATTTCAATGTGAATTCAAAAAAGCTAAATAGAGGCAGAGATTTTCATTTTGTGTGAGGTTTACTGTAGGTGAAAAAAAGTATAAATTCACATATTGCTGAAATTTTGGCGCTCACCATTTTACAGACGGAGCATCTCTTCTCGGCTCCTTTTTCTCCGCAGGAAGTACAAAACTCTGCGTCCATGAAGCCGACCTGACCTGTGATGGCCTGAGTCAGCACCGACAGAGCTGTGGGGTCGTTACCCTGCAAAAAAAAGAGCAATACAAGACGTACAGAGAGTTCAGGTTGATAAAAATGCAACAATATGCTACACATAGTGTTTGACATTACGTGAAATAAGAATAATCTGAATAAGAAAAGTGATTCTGAAATGCACAAATTCTGATTCATTGCATAAAGTAAAACTAGATCCTTGTAACACTGGGTTTAAAGACACACTGCTGCTGCTGCATATAATCATCTGTTCATCATTCATCCAGACTCACGATCTCCACAGGGGCGATACTCCGCACCAGCTGCTGCAGCAGCGTGGCGTCGCAGTAGGGGAACTTGCGGATGCACTCTCTGAGAAACTTCTCCTGGTACACGGGGAAGCCATCGCTGTCCCGCCCCTTCAGCAAGCTGCAGGACAGGGAACGAGGAGATCAAACACTTCAGAGTTGATTCAATAGTTTTTGAAAGATTAATTTTCAACGGTTTAATGTAAATCTGAAAGAAGCCATGTTTAAAAAAGACGTGTGATTTAACTTTTGTCTTGGAGCTTAAAAAATGGCTACATTAACGTCTAAATCTGCATAACAATCCACCAAACTTCAAAGAATTGACACACACTCAAAAACGTATTACCATATATATATATATATATATATATATCAGGTGTGCATAAGTTACAGGTAGTTACTAAGACCACAGATGTAAAACAGCTCTGCCATCATTTTCAGGAGCTCGTCTGATTTGCATAAAGTGCCACTAAAGCACTAAAAACACCCTTAAAAAATAATTAGCTTGATGTTGTCGGCTCAACAAAAGATTAGGAGATAAATAATTTATGAAAATTCAGTGGGAGAAGCTTCTTTGACTAGATTATCTCAAATGTTTGTAAATAAAATAATGATATATTGAATTACTATTACTGAAATCATTGAACACTGGACGGCAGCTGCTGTCAGGTCAAACAGGCACGAGGGACGGACAGGAAAATAAAAATAAAGTAACTATTTAGTCTTGTTAAACAAAAAAGCTTATGGTGCATCTTTTTATATGTATATTTTCACCCATTTCTGTGTTTGTTTGATGCAACAGTGCAATAATAATAAATCAGGTGCAGCAGCTATTTGTGCAAAACCTCAATGTTTCCCTTTGGTAAATAAGCAAAAACACAATTTGTCTATTTAGCTTAACGTCCCCCCACAGCTTCACCTCTTGATGAGGCCGTCCAGCTTGTCCTCTCGGTCCTTGAGGAAGGACGCACATTTTCCCAGCACACAGCTGATGTAGTGCATCTTCATGGCCAGCACCTCGTTCATGTCCTGCTGCTTGATGCACTTCTCACAGATGAGCTCCATCACCCGGCGACATTTCTCCAGAGCCTCCGCCTCGGCCATCAGGGGGTTCTCCTTCACCAGCATCACCACCTGCAGAACACAACACACACTTATCCAGCACTTTGGTGTTAAATACATTTTCATTCAGTTCTCGTGTTCCTGTTGTTAACTGAGCATGAATCAGGACCCACTATCTAGAGTTTTATCTATCTACATTTTTATTTTTATTTACTTTTATTGTTTTAATCTGACTTTAAATATTCATTTTTAATCTATTTTTAGTATAGTTTTTAATTAGGATTTATGATGGTAATGTAACAATTAATAAGCGTTACTATTCCATAATTATTATCATACATTTTTATCCTTTTTTTAGTATATTTAGTATTTAGTAGTATTTATCTATTTTATTTTTATTGTATTTTGGTTATAGTGTGTGAAGCACCTTGTGTTACATTTTATTTAATCTCTTTTTTTCCGATTTCCAGGTAAAGTAAAATAAGATAAACATAATTTTAAAAATTAATTATGCCATTTCTTCGGCCTATAAGAAGTCAAAGACAATGACAAACATCTATCACACATTTTCTACAATAACAAGTTATTAAATTGGCAAAAAAAACACCAGAAATGAGAAGCAGAGATCTGCTCACTACTTTCTCCATTCATTGTAGTCTTCAAGTAACATTCCTCACGGCAATTTATCCAATTTCTTTGCTCCGTGTGGAGCTACAAAGGGCTGCATACATTTCTTCTTCTTTTTTTTTTTTAACATATATGCAGTATTTCCCCCCCAGACTTGCTGGAGTTCCCCTCTCAGCCTTAACAGAAGGCAATATTGTACAAAGCTGCTTGTATGCATGTATTTTTGGCACAAATTGAATGTTATTTTGTGCTCTTATGAGTGATGCAAGACCCCAGAGGCCCAGTAACATGCTGGTTTCCAATCTAACTAACCACTACAGCAGCTGATGAGTTCTCTGATGACTTGTCCCCTCGCAACATGGAGGAATATAATCAGTCGGCTGCTGGTGTGTTTGAACGAAGAAGAACTCATGCAGAAAATGTTATTTCTGCTGCTACATAAAACAGCTTCTTTCAGCCACCTGTTTCCTACCTTGACTGGGTTCAGGTTGGTGCTCATGATGACCTTGTGCAGCGGTCCGGCAAGTTTTGGTGGCAGCTTTGGTTCCTTCTCCAAACCCTGGGGCTTGGTGTAGTAATCCAGTCGGGCACGGGAGAAGAAGTTGTTGATCACTGTGACGCAGTCGTGTTGTCCTGTGGAGGGAAAAGAATAAGCATAAATGTAGTGTTTGTTATATGTTTATATTTAGTGAGAGCAAATTTGTATCATTTCCATTTTATTGCGTATGTCTCGACTCTATTTCAGAGAGATATTTAGAGAAGCCACAACATAAAAAGTCCTAACATTAAATAACATTTCATGACAATGTGTGGCTGTGTATCCAAACACAGCACAAGATATTTCTTCTTTTTTAACATACACAATATTTAAAATTCACTAATAATGCATGCATAAATTCAAGCCTTGCTACCATTATCAATCGGTCACTCAAATTTTATTTGCATGGCACCTTTCATACAGATTCTAGTAGTTCAAAGTGCATAACAGATGACAACAAATGCAAGCCTATCAACCATCAGACTGAGAAAAGTGAAAAGGACAAAATGACCGGTGCTTTGTCATCTCGTAGCCTTTGTGTGTAGGAGGACACGAGACTTAACAACACTGGACTGTTGTGTGCATGTCACAAACAGACGTACCAACAAAGGCGGCCATCTGTGCGGCGGTCCTCCCGACAGAGTTGACAACGTCTGTTTCTGCCCCTGCGTCCAACATCATCCACGTGATGTCGGTCTTACCTGCACACAGAGGAAGAACAGTCACAACACACACCGCCAGAGATGCTCCAACATTCACAATGTTCCACCTGTTACACTGACAGAGTACCTGACAGGCCGGCAAACATCAGCGCTGTGTATCCGTGCTCATGCTCATTACAATTCACATCGGCTCCGTGTTGCAGCAGCAACTTGCACATGTCTGCCTTTCCTTTGTAAGCAGCGTGCATGAGAGGAGTCATCCCATACTGTAGGGAAGAGAAAAAAGATGACAAATAATGAACAATCTACAGAAACAGTAAGCACTCACAGCTTCCTTTACTTAACAGAACATCTGTTTCAAACAGCTGACTGTGACAGGTGGACACAAAGGAGTGACAGACAGGAGGAAGGAAGGACATGAAGGACCCCTCAAAGCCCTCTTGTCCCACACATATGTCACTGAACAAAGGAAGAGCTTTTCTCAAGGATATTAGTACTGTACATCTTCTCTTCGACACATACTTTGCAGGACAAACCTCAGATTGTGCATCTAATCATGTGTTTTTTTGTATGTGTTTTTACAGAATTTTACATGTTTGCACAAATTATTTCATTCAAGTCCGAAATGAAAGTCAGTGTTTTCCTCAAGGATTAAAAGAACGCAAATTTTATAGGACCTGTTTTTGATTTGTTGCAGGAAAAATAATAAACTGCCATAACAGAATCTACCAATATAGGCAAATTTTGATGTTGTTACAGGAAAAAAAAGATGTTTTGAGGATGAAATGTTCGAAGAGTTTAACTATATTAGCGCATCAGGTTATTCTTCCAATCTCACCAGCACAATTCTTATTTATTCTTCAATGTATTGCATTTTGTTGACTGTGCATATACGTAAAACTAAAGCCTAATAAAACAAACTAACAGGAGACAGTGGATGTAAATTGGGACACATCACACTGGGACAAACAAAGGATAAAGAAAGGTTACCAGCTAAAGCACTTACCATTTTCGAACCTGTTCTTTATGCAAATGTACTGTTTTGTTGTAACTCTATGCTGTATTACTGTATTACCCCTTCTCTCAATGACATTACCTGCATAAATAAAGGTTAAATAATAATAGAAGAAGCTATATTACCTCGTCTAAGCAGTTGACTCGAACATCCTTACAGCCCAGCAGCCTTGAAGCCTCTTGAACATTTCCTAAGATCATGGAAATTAAAATTACTGCATTTTAAATACATCAAGCTTCAGCAGTAGTTCATGCAGTTCTGGACAGTAAACACACCTGTTTCTACCTAGATTTTTTAGTAATTAACGGATTTGTCATAATGTAATTGTTACATAATACATACGATACAGACATTTATACAGATAAAAGGTTAAAGGGGCAAGAAAGTTGAGTTCACTGAGGTGGGCTTGTTAGGAAAGCAACCAACACATGTGAACAACATTAGCAAGCTAACTGTCATCTGTTATTAGCAACTACTAAGGCTAGTTAGCAAACTCATATTTAAGTAACCTGCTGTGGTTTAACAATGCAGTCACCAAGCAGTAAAAACACCAGGCTGACACTATTACATAACATTTCTTAATATTTTTAACATAACTTATCACACAAGCTAGCAGGAGCTAACCGCTGTGTGGGTTTCTAGAGGGATTAGCGTTAGCCGCAGAGGCTTACCTGCTGTAATAACCTCAAATAACTCCTTTTCGCTTGAAGACAAGTCTCCCTTCTTCGGAGCAGACATGTTGGTGGTCAATAGTGTGAATTTAGGCTATAACGGCACAAGTAAAACGCGAAGTTGTGTGTTAAAAGTGAGCTTTCAGTGCTTCTAGCAGAGTGGTGAGGCTCGGGCATGAAGGCTAGCTCAGGTTGAACTGTCATGTGGAATGTACCACTGTGGAAGCGTTAGCGGGGGTGTACTAGCTCATAAGCAAAATAAATACATACAAATGTCTTTAGTTTAAATATGTTATGAGTATTAAGTATTATTACCAGATTCAAGTACTATACGTATTTATATTCAGGCTATATCTTAGTTTCTAACCGCAAAGATGTCCATATGTGAACAATTACAACGGATTCAGTTCCCCCTTTTCTTTCACAAAATGATCCGTGCCACAAAAGTCTAGAAAGTTCATTCAGAATTTAACAATAGCGTGAATGACAGGTGGGAAGAGGTGTTTTATATTTATACCCATAATAATAAATAATAATTATTAATATGCTTCTTGAGCTTCACAATAAAGGTATGGTAGAGTCAAGCCTCCAATAATACTATAATAAACAAAGAATAACAAGGGAAAACTGACAAAAAGTGGTGTAACATAAATAACTACATTTACCACCACTTACCACTATATTCTCAATTTCAGTTCCTTAGACCAATTCCCCACAAAATCAGACTAAATTATTTACACTGGGCAGACCAGGAGAGTGTATATGTTTGCATTTTCTCAGGCAAATTTCTTCCACCATATTACATAATAATATATCTGTAATTTTTCTGCAGAAAGAAAACTTAACTACTATGAAGAAATCTTCCCGCAAACCACAAGCATTTTAGGAAATAGTATTTATTCCCTTACAGACAAGGAATTGCATGTCTTTTGGTGTGGCCAGTTTTGAAGAAACAACTTAAAAACATTAGCCTGAATAAAAATTGCAAAATAACAAAACAAAACATAAGAAAGCTGCAGTTCAAGTAAAAGTCATGCATTCAAAAAGTCACTGTAGTAAAAGTATACAAGTATTACCATCAAAATATGCAAAATAATACAATATCTGTGACATTTACATGTGTTTTTATTTAAAGTTTTAGATTAAAAATGTATTAACCCTCAAGTCCAAGCTGGAGTTCTGGATTAGTTTAACCATTATATACCCTGAGAGTCAGTTTCTAATGGTGGGGAAAGTATTCAGGTCCTTTACTTAAGTAAAATTACTATTACTGTAAATGTAGCAAAGTAGGAGTATAAATTACATGGAAATACAAGTACCTCAAAACAGTACTTAAGTAAATGAACTGGGTTACATTCCACCATTTATATTCTCTCAGATCAACACAAAGTTGAAGT
>CAFUXE010000104.1:283442-296675 GCA_903364295.1 Serranus cabrilla | reverse complement strand
AAGTAAAAATAAAAGTCATGCATTCAAAATGTTACAGTAAAAGAATGCAAGTATTACCAGCGAAATCTACTCAGTGTTTAAAGTATTTATAGTATTTAGATAAATATGCAGAATAATATATGTTAGATTTACTGTCACTGTCGCATTTAAGCTTCATAATATAAAAAACTCACAATCAAAGCTATGACCAAACACACATTTTACACAAAGAAATACTAAGAGTTTAGAGTAAAAACGGCCATTTCAGTTTGGATCCTTGATAAAAACTCTCCCATCAGGCTGCTTGGTCCATCGTAAAACTTTCATCACACTTGTGTTGTTCAGCTGCTGCTTCATCTGAGGAGCAAAACAAAGAAAAATTAACAAATTCAACGTAAAAAATTAAATCAGAGCAGATAACTTGAAAGCACAACATATCACATTATAAGTAGATGCACGTGAGTTCAGTATTCATTGTTTATCAGCGCTGGTTACAAAACTATTTAGACCAAGTCTACTACATCAACACAGCTACAACATTTTACTGGTTTATCATGTCTGCAATAAGTATTAAAAATATATTACCATTAACTCTGTGTTAGACAGCGTATTTTATTTCTGTAAGACTTACGTGATTCAGTAACTGATCTTGCAGTGCAGGTTCATTTAGATCCAAGCCGTGTGAGCTGAGTCTCACTTTAATAAAGCTCACAACTGGACCTGATATGAAGACACACACACATTTTATTATATTCATCATAATAACCCACGATCGATCAACTGAGCTGCTTTTAAAGCTGGAGTGCTGAACGTTTCTAGCTGATTATAACATGCTATATTAAAGTTTATTAAAGTTTAATTTTGTATCATCTGTTCAAGGACTGTCAGAAAGTTCAAAATTTGAATGACCAAACCTGTTTCTTTCAGTGATTAACAGTGTATTTTTGGTGATTTAAAAAAGAAAACAGGTGTTTTCATGATGGATGGGAGTTCAGAAGGTTAAATTGAAAATCAAAGACTTGAACTAAAACAGAAATATAAAGAATGTAAAAGAAAATCTTTGCTCACAGTTACAGAGGAACGGACGCTTTACATCACATGACCACTCTCCCCATTTACCAGAATATCTTCTTAACAAAGCAACACATCTTCCTGCATTGGTTTCAGAGGGTAACAGGCCTGCTCTCCAGTATCTAAACGAAGAGTACGTCTGGTCTGACCACTCCCAGAGGTCTTTGAAGAGGCCGACCCACACCTTCTGGCCACCGGCCACTTCCTGCATTATCTGGCTCTCCTGCTCGTTCCTCACGCTGGCCAGATCTGTGTGGAAAGTCCTGCAGTAGTCCCGAGCAGCGTTCCAAGTCATCGGTCTTGCAGGGCGAACATACTGTTCACGACCATGTTTTTTTCCTGAAAGTGAAATAAATGAATTAGTCAGCACTGTTTTTGCTGTGTAGTCGTTGTTAACAAGTGAAAGACTCACCATCAAAGCAAATCGAGCGTCTCTTGTAGGTACAGTAAGGTGTGGAGAGTTTGCCGCCTTGGAAAGCCACACATCTAAAATATGGACCATTGGCCCAAATCAAATAGTCTCTTTCTCCGTTTTTGTAGAAATCTTTGTCGGCCAGAGACCAGTGCCACCTCTTAGTGCTTCCTTCTCGAAGCCCGATCCACACAGCATCACCGTAGTTTTCCCCGACAGCTTTAAGAGCTGCTCCCATCTCGTCCATGTCATCTATGGTGGCAAGGTCAAAACACTTCTCTCTGCAGTGGCTCTGAGCCTCGTACCAGGTTTTTGGTGTGTTTACTAAGGAGTAGTGATGCTGGGAGACACATGAGGACAGAAAGCACAGCACTGTGCAAAAAAACAGGAGTGACTGAGTGATTTGTAAGGATTGCGATACAGTAAATAAGCAAATGATATACACATTTTGGTGATAAAATACTCAACAGGTTCTATCATGTCAGATAAACTGTGGTTTATGTTGGAAATTATTGCATTCATTTTCACAACTTGAAAGGAAGTCATAACACTGACCTGAGAACAGCAGAAGTAGATGTATAATCCTCTCCATAGCTGCTGTAAGATCAGAAAAACTGACAGTTTAAGAAACTCCTGCTGCCTCAGACTGTAATGTAATGTAATGTAATGTAATGCTAAGCTTACATTTAGCTTTTGCTGTGCTATGTATTTGTTTATAATTATATATTTTTATCGCATAATTACAAACAATACAACAAACACAGGACAAGAAACAGAGCATATCCAAACCACATGCAAGAAAAGAGAGAAAATAAATGTTATTTTCTCTGTATTTATTAATCTAGATGTTTATTTAAACATGTGAGAGAACATTAAACTGCCTTACCTCAGGTTTCCTGGATCCTGATGTGTGTAAGGACGTGTTGATCTAATATCTTAATTCATAGATTTGCTTATTATTTGCTTATTGGCTGAACATGTACTAAGACTCGCCGCCACATGCCCGAGAGGTCTGCAAAAGTTTCTTCCGCAGCATGTAAAACCCCGACTGACGGACACATTCAAAACAGATGCTAATAAGTTTGAAGGTCAAAGTCCACAGTGGCATGTTTTAAATACTTCATCATTGCATTCACTTGAAAAAAATAATTTTTTGGTTTGTTTTTCAGGGTAATTATTTCTGTTTTAATCTGTAATTATTTTTTACAGTTTTTCTGACAATTTGTCTATGATGGAGTATTAGAAAAAAACATGTAGAAAAAAAATAAATGACGAGATTTAAGTCATAAATATTTAATTAAGTACGAAAATAATGTTGAAAATAATTAATTAATTATGAGAAATTAAAATAAATTACTCTGGAAAACAGAAGAAAAAAATTACTTAAAAAAAAAAAAACAACAAAAATATAAATCACTCAGAAAAAAATGTTTTTTTTTTATTTTAAATCTTCAAGTGAATGAAATAGGCTTCTGTAGTTTTGAAAGAAGTGAATGAATACTTTGTTTTACTTGTTTTCTTGGTTTGTGTTCACACTGACTGGGAAAAGAACATGGAGACAGACTTTGATTTAAATTACACAAAAAGGTCAGATTTCAGATAGAGGTCTAAATTAATCCATAACACAAAGCTGTAACTGTTTGTCCTCCAAATCTCTCCTTCAACACCACATGTCCTGCAGCGCAGCTGATCCACATGATCATAATGAGCTCATCTGTGTTGATCCGCTCCGGTCCAGCAGGGGGCGCTGGTGTCCACGTGGCTGCATTTATTTTAGCGTCTGCAGCTTTAAACACCAGCACACCGACACTTCCTGTTAGCTGACATGAAGCTGAGGGGAAAATAAAGATCATATGTTCTGTTTCTGCAGTGTTTTGGCTTTTTTGTGTGCCACATATTAATAGTTTCCATATTATTTTACTCGTTATTGTTGCCTGGATGCATAAGCCCGATCATTCGTGAGGAAGGTAAGTGACAGTGACCATCAACATGATCCACATCATTTACTCAAGTAAAAGTACTAATACCACACAGTAAAAATACGCCACTACTTATAGTACTACTTATATATGTAACTATTATCAGATAAATGCGAATAAAGTATGAAATTCAAAGTATTCACTGTGCAGTGCTGCTGCTTGTATGCTGCAGTTTATTGCTGTAAACGTTTAAGTTTGTGCTATTTTAATTCCTTTATATACTTTATTGTATAATATAATAACAGGTTTGTGGCATTGCTGTCTTGTGAGAACAATTTATCTCTAGAAAGTCAGAAAAACTGCTGATTTCAACTTTGTGAAAATGCTTTTTCCAACTTATCCACGAGGGATTTTAAATAGTTTATTAAGCTTAAGAAATATGAGAATTTACACGACTGAAGGAACAGTTTATCCTTCTCTTTATCACAAACATTTAAATTCAAAATAATGCTTCTCGTAGTGAATTCAATATTTACGACTTTATTTTCATAGTTAATTAATTATTTACGACTTTATTCTTGTTATTAATTCATTATTTTCGACTTTATTCTTGTAATTAATTCATTATTTACATTTTTATTCTCATAATTAAATATATATTTATGCCTTTTTCTCATAATTAATAATTTTCGACTTTATTCCCATTATTATTCTTTTTTTTCTCATTCTCGTTATTAATTAATTACTTACGACTTTATTCTTGTAATTAATTCAATATTTACGACTTTATTCTTGTAACTAATTCATAATTTTTGACTTGATTCTCGTAATTAATTAATTTATTTTTACTTTATTCTCGTAATTAATTCAATATTTACAACTTTATTTATTTAAACACAAAGTCCACGTCCTCTTTGTCCTTCAGCTCTGACTGGAGATGAAACAGCAGCACCAGGACCTCATCCTGCAGGCGTGCGGCGCCTCCTCTCTCCGTGTCGGGGCAAAGATCCAGACCCTGTGGAGCGGCTACGGGGAGATCGTCCGGCTGCACCTGCAGGGCGGCGACCGGCCCTCCGTGGTCGTCAAACATGTCAAGTTCCCGGAGGAGGCGGAGCACACGGACCGCTCCCACACACGGAAAGTGAGATCCTACCAGGTGGAGACGCACTGGTACCAGAACTACTCCACCGGTCCGAGCTGCCGGACCCCCGCCTGCCTGGCTGCCTGTTCCCATGGAGACGAGATGCTGATCGTGCTGGAGGATCTGGATGTGGCTGGTTATGATCAGAGAAGGTATGAACTCAGAAAATATGAGGAAAACATTAAAATTACACCGTTTTATACCTGCTTCACACTGCAAGGATATCACTCTGGAGGAGAAATATAAAATCCCTTTATGATTTATATATTTTTGCTTAAAAACAGTACAAATTAAAGGTTGTTGGACTAAAAATGACTCAACCCAGCTTCCAAACCCCTCCATGTGTCATATGTGTGTGATTACAGAATGTGATCTGTTTTTCAGGTTGTAAAAAAAAATCGAGGGCCACATTTAGAAAAAATATATATATTTAATGACAAGATTTAAGTCGAAAATCATGATTTAATTACAAGACTAAAGTCGAAAAAATATTTTTTATGCTGGATAAATGTTGTTTTCTCCACAGGACGAGTGTGAAGGACAGAGAAATAAAGGCCTGTCTCAGCTGGCTCGCCCACTTCCATGCTCTCTTCCTGGGTGCGGCCCCAGACGGCTTGTGGCCCGTCGGCACCTACTGGCACCTGGAGACGCGGCCCGACGAGCTGGAGGTCATGGACCACGCCGAGCTCAAAGCAGCAGCCGCAGACATCGACAAGAAACTCAACCAATGTGTGTTTAAGACTATCGTTCACGGGGACGCCAAGTTAGCCAACTTCTGTTTTTCCCAGAGTGGACGGGACGTGGCAGCGGTGGACTTCCAGTACGTCGGCGGGGGCTGCGGGATGAAAGACGTGGTGTATTTTTTAGGAAGCTGCATGGACGAGAGGGAGTGTGAGAAGAGAGTCCCAGGCCTGCTGGACTTTTATTTCACTGAACTAAAGCAATCTGTGAGAGAAGACGTGGACTTCTCGGCCCTGGAGGAAGAGTGGAGGGAGATGTTTGCTTTTGCGTGGACAGATTTCCATCGTTTCCTGCTGGGTTGGAGCCCTGGACACTGGAAGGTCAACCGCTACAGCAAACAGTTGACCAAGGAGGTTCTCCGCAAACTGAAACTGTAACCAAAGCCACAAACTTTTAACTTTAACGACCAGAGAGCTGAGTGTGGGTGGATGAATCACTCACAAACATCTGTGCAGAGTAAAGAATGCTGATCAAAACAAGTCTGGTTAAATAAAAATCTCATCGGAAAACGGCTCTGGCTTTTCTTTCTACACTACACCTCTTTAGAAAAATGTACCATCTCAGTTACTTTTTTATTTTATTTTATTAAAGTCAACTAGTCATATGTTTTAGCTTTATTGTAAGCTATAGATTTTTCTATTTTTTTACTTTGCAATACTTTTTTGTCTAAGTTTTTTTCTCTTGGTTTTGGACTATTTGTCAAATAATATAGAATATAAAATAAGAATAAAATAGGATGACTGTTTGGCTCTGCTCTGTTAAAAGGAATACTTTCTATTTTTTTAAGGCACTAATTCCTTTTATTTAAATCAGCATTTTAATCAAATATTTACTACATTTAAGTACGGTTTAATTAAAATGGTAATATACCTTAATAAATTCAGTTGAATTATTTTCAAATAAATCCACAACATTTTCTCCTGTAAAAATAGCAGACGACAACTTTGCTTTTTTGCTGGTCCACATTAACAGACTTAATTTTTATGAGAAATAATTGCCTGCATAGACATTTTTCACTACTTTCTGACATTAAGAGACAAAACATTAATTTACCAATCAAAAAAGTAATTAAACTGACAACTTAATGATTAGTTTGAGTCACTTTTTGCTCTTAAGTGAATAGAATTTCTTTCTTTTCTTTCTTTCTTTGGCTGCAGCAGAAATTAGTTTAATCTGTGACCCATCCTGATTCAAGCTGTATTACTTGTACAGGAATTTATTCAAATGTATCCCTTCTTTTTGTTTATTTTTTGTCCACCCCTAGGTGGCATTAAAACTTTTTTGATTGGAGGAAGGACACGTCATGTTTCAGCCTGCTTACTTACAAGTGATGATGGTTTAAAAGTCACAGTCTGCAGTGAGTACTTTGACTTTTAATAAGCATATTTTCATTATTACATATCTTTCCATAAGTATAATTTTCAATGCAGGGCTTCACTTGTTCTGGAGTATTTTACATTTTGCAGTTTTAGTTAATTTATTGAATTAAATGTTCATTAATATTTCAAGAGGGCGTGGCTGAGCTGTCATGCATGCTGGAGAATGACTCTCTCCCCTTTCATGGAGAGCTCTTTCAGTGATAGACTGCTTCACCCACAGTGTGGGATGGAGAGATATCACAGTTTCTTCCTTCCTGCACAACCAGCACTGTTCACATCAAACCACACACACACCAAAACTGACTATAACTGCACGATAATGTGGTGCATTACCATTTCACTTTGCAAAATTAATACTTTTTTCTGTGTAGTTGTGCAATTATAACTGTTGTATCTGTCTATATTGTATATTTGATTTTGTTCCTCATTTTATATTTCTTTAAGTGGTAATACTTTTATATTTGTTGTTAATAATGCTTGTTTCTATTTATTGTTATTTTATTGATACTTTCTTCTGTTTTTGCTCTACATTTTTACGAAAATGTCCCCATATGAATATCTAATAAATGAATATCCAATCTAATCTAATATAAAGCACCTCAAAGTGTACTTAAGTACACCACTTCACTAATGTACTGCACCACTGAATAAAAGGCATTGCAGAAGACTAAATGTAGGCTATGATATTTTGTGAATACCCAGCTCTAGACTACACCTAGTTGGTATTTATTTAGTAAATAAAGCATTTCAAATTACTGACCTTTTAAAAAATCGTCATCTTTCCGTCCCTTTGTAGGCAGAGTCCGTTATTTGAATAATCTTTTTTTGTGTCTAGGTGGAGGAATGGGGGACGGCCACGTCATGTTTGAGCATGCATGAGTAATAATAATGGTATCATAAAGTACACAGCAGTCGCCTATAAAAGTAACAAAGGACATGATTCAGCAGTTATTACTTTAACTTTTGATAAGTATGAAACATTTAACTTGTAGTAAAGTATTTCTGCAGTGTAGTTTAAGTTTACTTAGGTAAATAAAAGGACTTGTTTAAAGTCCGGACTTTCTGGTTTCTAACCGGACCTTTTTTTCTAATCAGCTGTTCTGACGAGAGTGCTGACGTGGCTTCCGGTCTCACACCCGACATTACAACAACAAGGCAGGCGAGCGGAGGCAGAGCTCCGGCTGGGACGAAGAGACGACGGCACCACAATAAAGACCAAACAGGTAGGAGCAGAAAGTTGTAGTTGTTTTAAAAAACATGGCGTCACTTCGTTGAGTTCAGACCCGTAGATGTGTTGTCACCGCGGCCAACGGCTCGCGAGTCCAACCGAATTTTCTGGCGATGCTAACGTTAGCCGACTAAGCTAACCCTGTTTTCACACAGGGTCAAAATAAAAGAAGAGCCGCTCCGCGTGACCTAAAGCTAGTTTCATGGGTTTATTGTTTGTTTTTTAACGTCAGGATTGTACTAGTTAACGTTGCACTTCGCTATAAACCGACTGGTTTACAGTCAGTTAGTTGTTATGACAGTTTACTGTAAAGCTGATGCAACATGGCAGGTGTCAGAAGGTCTTAACTGAAACCCAGCGGCGGTTAGTTTCATGGTTGATTGTTTTTGCATAAGAAATACAGAAGTTCATCTGATTAGAAACCAAGCTTGACAACCTCTTTTTACTGTTTGCCAGCTAAACTAGTTAGTTCACCTGTCAGGTTAACTTGTAAAGGTGTAAATCTCTATGAATCCTATGATTTATAACATAACACCACGCAATAAATGTAAAAACAAGTTGGAAAGCTAATGTCCAGCAGACTGTTATAAGCAACAGTAACAATATTAAACAAATTTGGTGAGAAGTCCACCAGAGACCAACTAAGACTATTCGATGAAAATAATAATAATATACATATATATATATATAAATAAATACATAAATAAATAAATAAATAAATAAAAAGCTAGTTTAATGAGTGAATTTCATTGTTTTTAAATATCAGAATTTTAATGGTTAACGTCGCACTGGTTTACAGTTACTGAGTGGTTACTTTCATTACTAAATGTTTTTGCATAAAAAATACATGAGAACCTTTATGTACTGTATGCCTACTGTATGTTAGCTAAACAAGCCACAATACATATATATGATATTGCACTAGTCCATATCGCGACTTGGATAAAATAATATTTAAACGTGTGCCCCTAATATAAATGAGAAACATTGACAACAGATAGTTTCTGTTCTGAGAGCAGACAAGCTGCTGCAGGAATATGCAACATTGTTTGTTTGTTTTGTAAAAAAGAATGTACAATGTCGAGATGTTTTTGGAGATATAAGAAAATGAAAGTACATGTTCTTGAACTACTTGTAAATATGTACATGTACTCTGTTAATTGACATGTACCTGGGGCTAAGATTTACAAACGGGTTCAGGGAGTCAGAAACTATTCAGAGACGGACAAAAATATTGTTGGTTTTGTTCTTCAGCTCATCCTTTCAGTTTCCAAATCAACACAGAAACTATTGAAACAGGAACAGTGGTTTACTGGCAGTATATATAAACTATAGTTTTAAATTGAATTGAATATTCCCAGTTCCCACTTTATTATGTGCATGCACCTACAACTCATATTCTAAAATACCAACAAGTACCAAATATTCTACCTCATCTCAGGTTATAATTAGTTTTAAAGAGGTGTTGTATGAAAAGCTCCCCTCCTTAAAAGAGACTCAGCCTTTTTTTCTTTTTGTTTCACTAGAAATCCAAGTGCTATCACCACAGAAGAATTCCCATCGATACAGTTGGAAACCACCAACTTCCCCAGCAGATGAGACAGATGTTGTAGAGGGGAAACCACATCCCTCAACCCACAGCAGCAGCAGTTTGAGGTGTGTTTTAGCTGAGCACAGAATGGAGAGGATTTGAGGGAGTTTTCTCCTCAGGTGAGTCCTGAGTCGTGACACCAAGCTCTCCAGAGCTCAGGTGCTTTCAAGCCCAACCTTCTAGTAATATGAACCATGGACTCCTGGGCAGTTGATAGTCCTGTAACCCTGGTCATTAAGGCCCCCAACCAGAAGTATGAAGACCAGACCATCAACTGCTTCCTCAACTGGACTGTAGAGAGGCTGAAAAGTCACATCTCCAACGTGTACCCCAGCAAACCGGTAAGTACCGCACATGTTTGATAGTTTAAGTAAAGTGTAAAGTTTAATCTTATCTAAATGTGTTGAGTTAGAGGTAAATATGCACAAAAAAGAGTTTAAACTGGTGCATTGACCAGAAGTGACTCCTAAGATGGATTTTGGCCTTTGACTGAAATGTAACCAAAACACAAACATAGTGCTGCAACTAACCAACAGTCTGTGCATAGAAAACACAGTAACATACAGACAGACAAATACACAGAGGAGGTTAAATAATTTAATCGAGTCTTTAAAATAGAGTCAGATTTTAGGCTGTCAGAGATGTACCAGTGATATATGAATACTGGCATACATTTTTCTGATATATGCCAATTATCATTACCTATTTATTACAATTACCAGAAAAAACAAAACAAATGCACAAGCAGAATGTCTTTAATTTGTTTTGAACCGACAGTAGTGAAGGTGTTAAAGACAGACGCCTCCTCTTGTTTGGGACTGAGGTGTAGGATTACACTGTACAGACACTGAACACACACAATTGTTCGAGCCCTGCCATTTAGATTCTCATGTAATTGATAAACCGGTTGTGTGACACAATTTCCCGGAGTCAAAGTACATCAATTGTCTTTTCTTTTTTTCTTTTGTCTGACGGTCCATAACCCAAAGATGAAATTTTTGATTACAAGAGAAAGCATCAGATTCCCACATTGTAGAAGCAGGAAATGACAAATATTTGTGATAGTTCCTTGAAAATGTCTGCGGGGCAATTCATTTTGTGCCGGTCAATAATTTGGTTCAGCACTAGATAAATATCTATTCACAGTTGAATAAGTAAACAGAAATTAATATCATAGACATTGCATTAAGTAACATAAAATGTATATCCTCTAAAAATTTTATTGAAACTGCACATATCAGCAGCTGAAAGCAGACAGTCACCATCTTAAGCAAGAAGTAATGGAGTAAAAAAGAATAAGGAATTTCTTTTTTCATTTTTTAAATCTTGCGCAAACACTCCTGTACAACCTCTGTTATTGAATTGTTTTTATGTATTTTTTTAGTGTATAAAAACTCTTTTCAAACCACTTCCTGCTAACTTATGCTGAGAATGTTCCAAACAATCATACGACCGAATACCATGCTGTCGTGTCTTTATCCTCCGTGATGACGGGTTGAGCTTGTTAACAGGTGCATTGTGTGAAAAACAGGGGCAACCACCACCTGCTCACACGTTTGGTGATAAATAATCTCATCTTCAGGTTACAATTTAACAAACACACTGCTGGATTTCCATGTGTGAGTTAATCAGTTACTTGTGGGGCGTTTTCAATTTCATCGTACGTTTTTACACCAGTTTCAAACTGTTTTGCACTGAAAAAATAAGTTAATCATGCAGTTTCTGATCCACTCTCAGGGGATATTTTATGACATGTCACACTGGCTCAAAGATACAGAGGATAAAGGGATTTGTTATGAACCAAAAAAGTCTAAACAAGGCAACAAGTAGATGGGAAAAATCTGTAGTCAATAGTGTAGGTTGTAGATGAGTGAAAATGTCCTGAGTGGGTGTTGTGGTGTGAAAAGAAAAGGAAAAACAAAAGCCACAGAACAAAGGTAGTAGGAGGAGGTCTGGCCACAAGACTGGCTGCTGCTCTGGCTTTTATTGCACACCGGGTCCAGGTGTGTCCCATGAGAGAGCAGACTGAAGGAGCAGAATTTTCAAATTTAATATCATGATAAAAAGAAGCTCACTGATATATAGAACCAAAAGCAGCAGGCGTTAAAATGTCAGGAAAAGTTTGAGCACCAAGTCTCTGTGTGTGAAATAACCAGATCCTGCTGCAAAAAGAGAAAGCAGCACACATGAATACAACAATGGCTTTCTATTGCCAGTGAGGATGGGGGGATGACCTTTGAGTTTTTGTTATTTTTTCTGTGTCGGGTGGTTTTCCATAATGAGCAAGTGTCCTTCATAAAAGCACAAAGCCTGGAGAAGCACAAGGATATGCTGTGCGCACTGGGTATGCTTTAAGAAAGATTTAAACTCTAATCCAGCCCAGCAGTCTGATCTAATCCAAAGGTGCCTAATCACTTCATACATATTAAGGATTTCACATCTCATGGTATAACAACAAGGTCTTCCCTCCCTCACAGCTGGGAACAGGAACATTAGATCCTGCCAGGCGCAGGGAGTTTATTTATGCAGCATATTTCAGCAACATGACAAGACAAAGTGCAAAAGAAACAAAGTTTTACTGCTGCAGAAGATCAGAGATGATGTTGGCTCTAATCAGTGCTTTATAAACCAACAGTAATATTTAAGAATAATGACAGGAAAGCCAGTGTAACGACCTCAGAACTGGAGTGATTTGATCTGCTAGAACATCTTTGTGTATTTAAAATGGCAGATGTTTCAGGATTACAGTGAACTTGTCGTGACAGAGTCGGCTGAAGTTCATTCTTGACCTTCAAACAGCCGTTCAGGAAAGTCTCACAACATGCTCCATTTTGTTGCTGTTCTAGTGCTTACGGTCAGATCACATGATCTTCATTTCTTCTTCAGTTTGTCCTTAATCTCATGGAGATTGTAGATGTTACATTTTTTAAGCACACTTTAAGAAGTTCTTGTCTAAATTTGCTTTACAGCCGACGTTCATTCCTCAACTTGGAAGCAATTGTTTATGTTCCAGGTTTTAGCTCTGAGGCTCAGGTTTCCTCTCATGTCCTTTTTCTGTGAGGCAGAAGACACCCTCATCTGTTTACACTGTAAAGAAAAGGTTTGTTAGCTGCTGAAAAAGCCACACAAACAGTGACCAAAATGCACTTGCCTGTTGCTGCTTTAATAAATAAAAGCAGGCATGTTTACTCAGCTTCACACTGTCTGTGTCCTTTTCTCTGTCTCACCACACAATGCTGTTTGTGTTGCAGCTGTCCAAAGACCAGCGGCTGGTGTACTCAGGGAGGCTCCTTCAGGACCACCTTCAGCTCAAAGATGTGCTTAGAAAGGTGAGAGGCAAACATACAAATAGAGTTCCTCCTATCTTTAAAAAAAAAAAAGAGTTAAAGTAGGTTTATTTTTCTTCAGATACAAATGAAACTTGATTTATCTGCAGATTGTTTTCTTGATGAATTGTTTGGTCTAGAAAATGTAAAAAAAAAATAGAAAAGTTGACATCTTCATATGTCTTGTTTTGTCCAAATCCCCAAAATATTAAGTTTCATATCATGCGTGACCGAGAAAAGCATCTAGCTTACATATTTGAGAAGCTTGGATCAGCATTTTTGGCATTTTTTGTGAAAAAACAACACTAGAAGCACACACACAACTTGTTCACATGTCTGTGTGTGTTTGCTGTGGGGGAACTGAAACAGGCTGCCTGGGAAACAAAAGCTGATCTGATGTGTTTTTACCAACAAAGGGGGAGTATTGTGTCTGAATTCTGGCCATT
>CAFUXE010000104.1:258536-273950 GCA_903364295.1 Serranus cabrilla | reverse complement strand
CGTCAGTTCGTCTGCGGTGGCGGGTGATGCTTCTGGTGATAGACGACTGTGTGTGTGTGTGTGTGTGTTGTGTGTGCTGGAGTCAATAGTGCAGATATGGGTGTGTTTTCAGTCCATAGATTGTGACTGAACACTAAACGAGCTTATAGGAACGTTATTTAGACTCAGTTCATGTCTGACGTTGTTTTATTAGCTTCACTCAGGATTTTATTTTTTTTCAGTTTGGTTCGTCGGTTTGTCAGCAACATTACAGAAAAACTGATGGCCATTTTTCCATGAAACTTGGTGAAAGTGTGAAGCATTGGACAAGGAAAAACCTGTTTAAATTTCGAGTGGATCTGAGTCACGGGGGACTATTATTTGTATTTTCCAACACACTCGCCTGAATAAATGTTGGAATTTTTCATCACAGATCATTTTGAATTCCTACATTTTTAAACCACAATTATGTTGAATATGTTTCTGAACCACTGCATCCTGTTCTCCAGCGTGGTGTTCCCATTAAAGTTGAAGCAAAATTTTTAATGAGAGAAAATTAGAGACGTTTCCATCAACTAGAATAGACAATAAAAAGCTGAAAATGGGCATATTTTTTACAAGCTGATCTCGTGTTTTTATGTTAAGTTAAATATGTTACATTTTAAATTGTTTCAGTCAGCTGGTTCAGAGCGAATAAACAAAGCTGCAGTAACATACTTTGGTCATAAGATGGCAGTGTGATGTGTTGCTGCAGTTTACTGTCAGTAAATAGTGCAAGAGAGAAAAAACAACAAAAAAAGAGGTCGCTAATCGGACAACGCTGTCCACCTACGAGAGAAAATGGAGAGAATTCTCCAGGAAGCTGATCAGTCGTGAGTTAAATGTTCGCTACGTCAGAACTTATTCGTAAAAATGGTTTCCATTTCCTCAAATATGACCTCAAGCGAGCATGTTTCCATACGTCACATCCTACGCTGCTCTGGTTGGTTGTTGATCCAATTTAGCGAAGAGGCTTTTTTTGTCCTGGTTCGGTTGAAACTCGCCCCATAATCCATAATTAATGGAAACATGTTTATTGAGACACATGACAACCGTAGTTTCAAACATGCTGCAAACATGAGAACAACAACACTCTAAACATGACAATCGATGTTTCAAACTATTAAAAACACTTCAAATCACTTTGGTTAAGGTTAGGCACTGAAACCACTTGGTTATTATAGTTTGTCCATCCACTATGTGGCTTTTAAATCATGTTTTCTGGTCACCAGTCAAACAAAAACATTAATTAAAGTATCTGTGTTTTTTCAGAAAGCCAACTTTTTTTCTGGCGACAGGGCAGATTTTGTATTTTTGTTAATGTTCAGCTAAAGTCCTGACGTCTGCACTCTCTAAATGTCCTTCCAGCTTCATTTCAGTTTTAGTAATAAGCTTTTTTGGACCCGTTCAAACATAAAGTGCTGCAATTTGCCTGTAATGTTGATGATCATAAAAGCTTCGGCAAAATGCCTGAAATGTAAATCTGCAACACGTCTGCGCTCCATCTGAAGATGTTTCTCATGCAGGACGTTAGCTTTACATTATGATTATGATTAATATTCATGATGCAGGACTGCCTTTAATAATTTAACAACTCTTCTTCTTTCTGTCTGGATGTTTTCCTCTCAGTTCGTCCATCATTCAGTTTGTCATTTTTGCAGAATCAGCCTCTTGACTTCATGCTTTATTTTCTGCATAACAGCTTCAGTCAAACAAGGATGCAGCTGCTGTTATTTTATTTCTACATAAATACATAACTTTTTGGTAACAGTTGCATGTCTGACATGGATTATTAGAGCTGATTTTTGCAGCACTAGATTCAGAAAATATTTCAGATCTCTTTACAATTTGTTTTGTTGCAGCTTCATGGTATAAATACTGCACTTGTGTTTAAGGAGGATTCATTAAAAACAGGGTTTAGATTGTTATGGCCATTTTATTTAAAATAAACAAAAAAAATCACATTGAAGTACTCAGATTCTTTGCTGTGACGCTTGAAATTCAGATCAGGTGTCTCCCATTTCTTTTGATTGTCTTGGAGAAGCTACAGCTCCTTAATTAGAGTCCACCTGTGCTCAGTTTGAGTAATTGATTAGGAAAGACACACACACACCTGTTTGCATCCTTGAGGTGGATACAGCAGCTAATTATGGTGAGAACATAACCTGAACACACAGTTTTTTTTAATTTTTTAATACTTTTCCAAAGAGTATTAAATCCTGTTTTCATGTGATATTTAGTGTCGATGGGGGAATACATTTTTAAACTCTTTTAGCATAAAGTTGCAACATAAAATAAACAGTGAAGGGTCTGAATACTTTCTGAATGCACCATGTTTTATTTTTTTACATGCATCTTTTCCTTTTAGGAATTCCCATGTTTTGCACGAATAAATCCATTAAAGTAAAATACTTATTTTTCACACTCATGGTGCATCTGATGGCACTTTGTTAAATAGTTTCACATTATAATTCCTGTTAATTTGATCCAAAAACATCTCGAGTTTAAAATATATTAGAACTATGGTTGTAGTTTGGGTAGCTGACCACTAGGTGGCAGCGTAGGATCAGTTTGTGATGGGAAGGCAGTTTAAATCATGATGAAGCTTCAGAAACAACCAACCAAGCAGGAGCACAGGTGATACAATTAGTGAGCTGAGTGCAGACAGCTGAGGTGATTTGGATGATTTGATTCAGGTGTGTTTCTTCTTGGTTGGAACAGAAACCTGCAGCTCTTCGGCTCTTTGCTGGATCAGTTTGACACGCCTGAACACTAAAAGATTCAGAATTCATTAAATAACTTTATAAAGTCTTGCAAGGTGAAAATAAAATAAATGATAGAGATACTAAAATGTCTCCCTCAGTTCACTTAATTGTTGGAAACCTAAAATAATGTTTCAGTTGTTTTTCAGTGCTTTCATGATTTAATTTATTTCTGACAATCTGTGATTCATGGAGAGAAAAGTGAGCATCAGTGACAAAAAGAAAATAACTCAAAGAGTTTTGGGTGGTGATATATATTTCTCAAGGTTTACAAATAACTATTTTTTTTTTAAATGCGGCATAGTACATTACACATTATTTCCAGAGAGCAAAATAAATATATTGCACTTAAAAATCATCAAAACACAATCTCGCTCGGTGTCGTATCATGGCATACAAAAGAAAACATTTTTTAAAAAAGAGATTATTCTTTAGTGGTAAGTCGGGACTGTGCGTCTGCTTCAAACGGGGAAAATGTTTTACATTTACATGGATGGAAATCAGCATTCAGTGAATCTGTACACTCCTGTGAGACAAAACTCAGGCTGCACATTAATAAAGAAACATTTCCAAAGCAAAGGAAGAAAAAAAGCTCAAAGAACAAGATTTCCTCAAAAAACAGATGAGAGAAAATAAACTGCTTGCATGTAAATAACATGCAAGGCGTCCGAACATTTCAGTCCATTTCTCACTGCAACAGGCTTCAAACTGAGACAGTTACAGTGTTTGTGAGCTCATTTATATCTTTTATACATTTGTTTTAATGCTGATCTGTGCAGAATTCAGTGTCCCCATTTTCCAGCCCAAATCCACTTAGCACCCCAAATGTCCAAATGCTGCTTTCATGAAAAAGCTGAAATATTTATTTAAATTTTGTGCATAAAATGGCACAGCCTCACTGCAAAAAGTCTCCATCATAACCAGTAATTCTGTCAAATATTTCATCCTTAAAAGTCATATTTTCCCCTTGAAATGTTGAGGAAATTAAGTTTTTAGTAAGAGCCTCATCCTGGATTATTGATAATAGATCATTTAAAGCTTAAAAGTCTCCAAAGTCTGTTTGGTAAATAATTTAAAGCTGAAACAATCAGGTGATTTACGATTAGTAATTTGATCATTTATCAATCGCTTTAGTCATTTTTCAAACAATAACAACTTCTGAGATGACACGATTTTATGCTTTTCTTACTGAACTAACCCTAACCCTAATCCTAACCCTAGCTCGAGTTTTTTAGGACTCGATTTCAGACAGAAGTTACTTGATATGACGGAGAGTTTTTGCTCTGGAGCTCCTGGATTGATAATTTATCTTCCAATTAAAATATATTACAAAACAAGCGAATTAAACATCCCTTCAGGTTGAACCATCTCATCTGTTTAGCTTGTAATTCTTTAGTTTAACAAATAAAATGCTCCATTAGTGAGCTGCCACAGTGTGAAGCTTTTCCTCCCTGTGTTAAATGAGACGGCAGCACAGAGCCATTATTCCCCCGTGTGGACGCCCTGTCGTCACGCTCCGATGGATCCATGAATCAGCTCGCTAACACCTGCTGCTAAACGGCTGCAATCACTGAAAACACTGATGTTTCTACATAGATGCTGCAAAACAGATTACAATGCATGATCGATGAGGTCAAACAGAGTTTTGAGGGCTACAGTTTCACGCTGTGAATTGAAATATGATTATTTAAAAACTGATGATTTGAACTCAACATGTTGGTGGTTGAAGTTAAAGTCGGGTCACACCAGGAAGTAACAGCTTAGTTCGTCCATGTTCAGCGTAATTTATGCTCCTTTTTAAATGTCACTGTCACAGCCTCACATACTGCTTTTATTTTGGCGTTTACGTTCAGCACCACGTCCACTAGAGGGCATCTGAGAGTCTGTAATAATGTAACTCTAAAGAAAGAGGCAAAGAGGAGGCAGCGATGTCGACAGCGGTGGTATATAAGGCTATTAAATACAGCCGTTTCACTAATGTCTCTTCCGCCATTTTTAAAAATTCTCTGTCATGTCTTATGGTCGTGTCTCGGTAAAACTATCTGCTACCCTGCCCCGAGGATTTCAGGTGGTTCTGCTCTGCTTTGTCTGTATTGTTTGAGCTTTCGGAAAACGTGAACAAATCCGGACTAGTTTAACTGCTGCACCTGACACGTTAGCAAGCCGGGAACATGCTACTGCTAGTCAATCATAGAGTTTGTTGATATTTTGTCAGTACTGGGCAGGTTACTCTCCTGTGGCATAATGTTTTCACGATTTAATTTAAGAAAATTGACAAAAAACTCTTGCTAGTTTAAAAGCTACAAACTCAGAGATGTCTGTTTCGTTCTTATTTTGGATACTAAGTGGTAATTACAGTTGTTTTGGGCTCTCACTTTGACTTGTTTTTTAAAGTCTCCTCTTCTGTCTTTTCTTATTTAATACAGCAGAGAGCGGAAGAAGCAGCACCCTGCTTCCCACAGGAGGGAATAAGGTGTTTCAGCTCCGCCTGTCTCTGGGTTGCTTGTTATTTTTCCTGGGAATGTCGCCACACACTCCCAGTTGGTAATACTGTAAATTTAAGGTCTTTCCTCAGTGGGCAGTTCACTCAATCACCACTGAGTTACTTCTTTCAACAGATATTTGTATTACTACTCTGAATTAGCTGCTTGGCTAAACTACCAACACACAATGTATTCAAGACATCACTGTCTCACACCTTTGTGAGATCCGTTCCTGTTTTAGTGGAGAGGAAGTTAAATAAAAGTGTACGGAGCAGCACAGTTAATGAGCTACAATAGCGTCCAGCATTTTGGATTCTCGGACTAACCTCCAAACTGGGTTAGCAGTCAGTGGTCTGAATTTGAAACTTTTCACCAAAAGTCTCGTCGACACATTTATGCAAAGTTTTCCACAGATTCCATTGAAATGAATTGATTTTGCAGCTAAAATTAACTGTATTATTTGCTGGTGTGACCGGGACTTTAAATGTTCAGGTCAGAGCTTATTCATCCCATATTGTTTCATATAAAGTTTACCCAACGTGTTTGTCTACTGCGGTCAGCATGCGTCCTAGGATTTTTTTTTTCTGTACTCTACAGTGAGAATTTTCCTACGAGTAAATGTTGCATTTTCATCTTTGTACAATGTATTTTAACACGTGTTTCTGACGTTATTGTCAACAGAGCGTGAAGGTCGAACTGTACATATGGCTGGCTTTCTAGAAAACAGAGGCAAGCTGATTCTGAAATGTTCAGACTCAGACTGAGCCTCGGTGTCCAACGTGTACTGTAGCATCAGGTGAGTCTCTCCAAAAATCATCATCAGGCTGTTGAAGGATCACACAGCAACCTGCCCCCTTTAAATCCTCAGCTGGGACCCTGTGGGGACAGTTAGACCTTTAGAGGGTCTTCTAAATATTGTGAAAATGAGGATCCACTTTCTGTTCTTCAAGGGCCAAGACCAAACATGCTCCTCGCATCAGGTTTTATAGTTCGTCTTGAGGTTTTACGAGTTTGTACAACGTCACTAAAGTCTTCATAGAAGCCACAGGACCTGCTGATGTGTCCGCAGGTCGCGTGCAGGCGTCGCAGTCCTTTTTTTCTGGATCAGTCTTCATCACCTCGCTCACTGCAGGGGAACTATTTACAGAGACCAGGGGGAACGATACAAACAGGATGAGGAGTGATGAGCCGGAGTGGAGAAATAACTGGTTGCACTGGATTGAGGATCGGAGCAAAGGTCGGCCGTCTCCTCCCCAGGACGGAGTCATACAAAGGGCGTCATGACCGTGGAGGAGTGGCGGAGTCCCTGGATGGCGGCGTAGGGGCCCTGCTGGAAGTAGTGGTGGTAGCGGGGCATGTGGAAGGAGGGGAAGGACGGCCCGCTGCCCTGCATGGTCCCAGCCAGAGCGGTGGGCGTCAGCGGCATGCCCAGCCGGCTGTAGGGGGGCAGGGAGCCCTGGATGGGGTGAGGCAGGGAGGCGGCGCCGGTGCCCATGGCCGACAGGGACTGTGGGTGCTGGAAGCCCGAGAAGCCCGAGGTGGTGGTGACCCAGGAGCTCAGGGAGAGGTTGTCTGAGGCGGTGAACGCCGAGCCTGCAGAGACATAAATATTATGGTCAGATTAAAAGATAAAGCTGCTGATTTTATTTATTTTTCTTCTTGTCAACAAATCCAAAGACAGAAATAAACTTCCTCTGTTGTATATTTTAAGTCAGAATAAAAAAATGGTTCCCAAACAAATACTCGATTGCTAAAAACTTCCTGGATCTTCAGGGAGAACCAATAGGTTTGCAGAAACAGATTGTTGCTTTTGGTCTTTAATGGAATTTGTAGAATAACACCAGCCTCATCCATTAATAAATTCCTATTTTGCTCTTGTTGTAGGATCCTTCTGACCGACTCACCTCGGGTGTGTGCCGTGTGTCCGTCCTCGCTCAGGTTCTCCTCGTCGCCTGCGTAGGTTCGGATCGGCGACCGGGCGTACGAGTGCTTGTGGATCAGATTCTCAACACTTTCCCTGCAGCAAAAGCCGAAGAGAGAGCCCCAAAATAAATCTCTTTTTTTCCCATTTGAGGTATTTATCACTTGCACAGGACCAGTTCAAATTATCTGATATAACTGTCATAATTGGATTAATGCACCTGCATTTACACACATTTAAATCTGGATATCAGAATATTGGCAAAC
The DNA here is from genome assembly GCA_903364295.1 of Serranus cabrilla. Taxonomy (NCBI): domain Eukaryota; kingdom Metazoa; phylum Chordata; class Actinopteri; order Perciformes; family Serranidae; genus Serranus; species Serranus cabrilla. The sequence continues at coordinate 266,500 of CAFUXE010000104.1, read as the reverse complement.
AACACTGGACAAAACAAACACTAAAGATGTAAAGAATGTTCTTGCAGTTTTTTCTACCCACTGAAACCTGCAAACTCAAAACTGAAAAACATTAAAAGTATTTGGAAAAAAAAAAACCCTAACCCAATGAAATAAACACTTTAAAACTCCTCCTGCTACTGGATTAAACTTTTGTATTGCGTTAATTTTTTAAACCGTGTTAAATATTTAAAGATAATAGCAAAAATAAACAAGAATACAAATAAAACATGAAGTGTTCACATTGTCCCATATTTCGGTAGCTGTTTTTACTGGTGTACCTGCACCAAACCTCACTAGTCAATAATGGGTCAATACTATGAATGATTAAATATTTAGTTTGCATGTCTGAAATTGTGTGTGTCCGCTCTGCCTGTCTGTGCACATTTACTTGTTTTTGTGTGTGTGTTGTGGGATGGTGAACATACACACAAAGTGCATTAACTCATTTGAGTCTTGTCAGATCGCACTTCTCAAACACAGTGACACAAATTGTTGGGGGAGGTAGTGAGCGTGTGTGTGTGTGTGTGTGTGTGTGTGGGTGGGTGGACAGGCAAGTGGTCTGCATCATGAGAGCCATGCGTCCACATTAGCAGCCCCCCCTCTGCAGCCCCCGCCCCTCCAATTAGGTTAGGAAAGTGCAATATCTGTCAGCAGAGGAGTACAAATGTGTGTGTTTTTATCAGCGACGGGCCCCTCCGGCACAGGGGCCGCAGCAAACTCCCACAATGCACGGCAGGGCGGGAGGGAGGCGAGGGGGGCCGAGTGGCATGCTGGTTTCAATCAGTCACTGCAGCCAATTGAATTACAGTGTGTTTTAGTGCAGTGGCCGACTCCAGACTAATGTGATTTCTGCAGCTCCCCGAAGATCAATTGATCAGGTCTAATTCACAGCCCTCAAAAAGAGAAAGACAGAGAAGAAGAAGGAGGAGGAGGAGGAGGGGTGTCTGGCCCTGTTTCTCTGGTTCGGGATGTTTGATTGAGGGAAATGGGCAGATGGTTTGATTTTGTCAGCTGATTTTGGCCGTAGTGCCGGAATCAGGAATTACGAGAAGTGTGTGTTTTGGCAGCGTCCATAAAAATCCTTTGGACGGGGATTTGTAACTGTAAGTGTGTGTGTTGTGTGTGAGTGTGTGTGTGTGTTTGTGTGAGGCAACTGTTGCATAAACAATATGGCACGATACATAAAAAAAGCTTGGATTTCATAAACAGGAGTACAGTTTAGGGGAAAAGAAGGACAGAAAAAAAAGGACAAAGGACAGACACATGGTGAAACAACAACAAGGGAGATCGGGATGTAAAGGAGGAGTGCTGGAGAGAAGAAAATAATTAAATAAAAAGGAAAGACAACTGTAAGAAGGAAGACAGGAAGAGAAGGCAACAAAAGAGGCAATAAATTAGAAAGATAAGGACAGGGTGAAAAACACAACAGAGAAGAAGACAACAAATAAAGAGGGAGGGAAAAATTGCGAAAATAGAAGGAAAGAGCGAGAAAAAACATGACGAAAACAATGAATGACGCAGAAGGAGAAGATTTATAGACCTGAAGAAAAAAGAAAAACTAAACATTCAGAAACAAGACCATTAAGAAAAAAGAAAGGACAACCAGGTAAAGGAGGAAGACAATAATCATGGACAGAGTATTTGGACAACACAGAGGGAAAGACAGGAGAATAAAGATGAAAAATAAGATGAAAGAGACAAGAAATGAAATAAATTATGGGCCGGACAATGGAGGCTAAAAATAGACAACAACGAAGAGAGAAGTAAATAAGAAAAGAAAGGAAGGATATGAGCTGACTGAGGAAGGAAAGAATGAAAGACAAAAGGAAAGACGAGAAGGAAAGATTAAAATGCAATAAAGGAAAAAATGATGATCATCTATTATCTGTTTCAGAACTAAACAAACAGTGCAGGACCCAGAATCCCCTGTACCTCTCCATGTCCGTCAGCCGCGACGAGTCCCGGAAACCTTTGGCGAACGGGTTGCTGTCAATCTTCAGTTTGGTGATCTGGGAAACACAGCAGGAGAGAGCGGAGCGTAAGTGTTTCTCCTTGTTTAATTCACCCAGCTGAGTATATTTTCACAGTCTGCCTTTGTCTCAACATGCTCCGTCCTGCAGCCTTTCTCTCCTCTCCACAAACACAAAAGAGCTCCGAATTTAAAGAGAGAAATTCCAATCAATCAAGGTTTTTTTTTGGCCCTGATACTGATACAAGTCCTTTAAAATCTGGTCCCACTGGTGGAATGTATTTAAGTACTATAAAATTAAAATCTAATTTTCAGGTACTTTGCTTACGTTTAGGTACAACCCTACAACCCATTCAATTGAACACAGTACAAAGACAGGATTTAATGGTGTAACACTTATTGTTTGTGTTTTGTGTTGCTCAAGTTAAGTCAATTTTATTTTTCTTATTTTGTGTTATAGCTTTAATTCAGATCAAGAATGAACTGGCCTGTAGTACCAGCCGTCAATCACTCACCAGCTGGTTCTGATAGGCCGTGACGGCCGTGAAGACGGTCTCGACGAAGACGAAGGTGCGGAACTCCTCAGACTTGAGGTTGAGCAGCGAGGCGGTGTGGTCTTTCTTTTTGATGATGTGGACCCTCGGCTGGTACTTGTGCATGGAGTTGAGGATGATCTGCAGAAAGACGAGCAGAGCCACAAAGTCAATGACAATCAATAACAAATGTGAAGGTTCAACAGCCATGCATGAAGAAGGTAAAAAAAGGTTACAGCAACCTGCCGTGCATCACAGTTTGGTAGAAATATATAAGATAAAATATATATCATTGTAACTTGAATATCTAGAACAATTTGAAGATATTCTCTGGGCTCTGGGACATTATAGAGGGTACTTTTCACCAGTCTGACATTTAATAGAAACAAAACAAAACAAACATATATTTAAAACATGACCGACATTTCATCTTGTTTATGTAAAGTTTGTTTACGTAACATTTACTCCAAAGTAATTTTACAAAATAATTTTAGAGGAATCAAGAAAAGCATGTATTTATTTATGCATTATATATGTTTAAAACTAACTTTAAAAGGCCTTAAATGCTCCACAATAATGATAATCTGAACATCTATAATGCCATGATAACTGGGCCAGCTCCATTGCTTGAGGATGTTATCATTCTATTCCTGATATTATTATTTTTTTAGAAATTATTAATAAAAAAAAAATCTAAAGCAGTAACACAGAACCATTTGTAAAAGGTAAATTAGAGACCTTTTACACAGAGCATAGCATGATGCCTCATCTTAGTTTGTTTTTCTCCTGACTTTGCTTTGCATAAACTTTGAATGGGAAGCCTTCGTATCCGACCGACTTTCCGGACGGATTGAAAGAGACGGGGAGGGAAACAAAGATGGAGGGAAAAAAGAAGAGAGGAAGAACAAACAACTGAGCTTGTAGACGTACAGAGAGAGACCAGGGTGCAGTGCACAGAGACGAGGAATTAAACGCCGATGGCAGAACGAGGTGAATAAATAGAGAGAGAGGAGTGTGAAGAGATAAAGTTGTTAACACTGCAGCAGCTGCAGGTGAGAGTTTTCCTCTGCAGTCTGTCTGGCTGTGACCCAGAAAACAGTTTATATCTTTCTCAACCGCCGACTCAGGACACTAAATAACAAGTTAAATATAAATGTAATGAGTGTTTTGACACAATATGAAAGGTGCTAAAGAATGCATGCTTTCTATAAGGAGCTGGATTTAATTAACCAACTTGTTTTCCTACAAAATTGTGCAAATTGTTTGCCAGGGGGGCTGCAAATAATTATTCTATACATCTGCTTGTTCTTCTGACAGGCATTAGGACACTTAGAGGTGTATTTATTTTTGAATAGTATTATTCTATTTTGTATTATTTAAGTTATTTGTTTACATCTGTATCAAAATGTGCAGATATACAGTACAAATGTATTTCATTTTAACTATTCCTTCATTCATTATAGTATAGAGTCTCTGTAAAACTATATATTTCTTAACTGGTACAAGAAAATTCTTTTATTTGTGCCACTAGCTTTTTTTATTTGTATTTTTATATTATTTTAAGGCTTCAGCAGCACTGATAATTATACACAATACTAATCTGAACATTCAGGGAATTATTATTTCTGCATTTAAATTAATGTTGCCATAAATTGGGCATTTTATTTTTCAATACTGATTTTATTTAGTGGAGGAAAAAAAATCCTTGTTCTTTAAAGGGAATTATTGACAGTTATCACTAATAATGATAATACTAAATCATTGTTATTATATCACTACTACTACTACTACTACTAATAATAATAATAATAATAATAATAATAAATAAAAATTATAATATGTATCTGTAAATAAATCTAATAATTACACCATTTTTTATTTACTGTATTTATTTATGGGTTGGCCAACTTCCATGTAAATGGTGTCATGGAGCTATTTTTGGACTGGTTTAAAGAAGAAAAAAAGCCCGGTCAAGATAATAATTGCTACCTAGTTCTAAAATGTTTTCCCCTGCTTGTACTTGTCATGAAGCCTTCAGTGAAAGGAGGATTAAAGGAGCAATTTGCTCTTGTCAGGGTAGTAATTATAATGTCACGCCGGCCTTTTTAACTTCACAGAGACACAAAGCTTATTCATAGACATTTTTATATGACTTTCCAGCTTAAACATATCTCTGTACAGGCCTACTCAACAAAATAAGCCGCATACAAATTTAAAATACAGCTAGTTATTTTCAATATACTTACACTATTTAAAAATGCTGGCAGTCACAAGGTAATTGCCTATAGGCCTATATTTGAGGATATGCTAATTGTATGTAGGACAGATTGAATTCTAAATTTTATTTTAATCAGTTTTGGGTGAATATTAAGATCATTTACTGAAGTAAAAGTATTAATAATATACTTAGGCCACTACAAGTAAAAGTCCTGCATTCAAAACTTAGCCTTTTTGCTGTTGTCCAGGTAGGGCTAATTTTACTTTCTCTATCTTCATGTGGTTTCATTTATAAACATGCATAACCTTTTTGAAAACAATATTTGCCTCTAAAATATAGTAAAGTAGAAGTATAATGTTATAAATGTGGAAATACTCAAGTGAAATGCCTCAAAACTACACTTAAATACAGTACTTGAGTAAATGTACTAAGTTACATTCCACCACTGGTTTTCAGTCTGTTTTCTTCTGTGTAGCTATGTTAGCTAGCTAGCTTAACGTATTTTCGGTGTTTCATTAGAGTTAAACCCCTTTCATCGTTAGTTATTGTTAATGTGGGTTAACAGACTCTTTTTTCTCGAGACAAAGGAGGAATAAAGTAACAAGTGCTCACATGTCCGTGTTGGTCCAGTTCGTTGTTTGTCAGTTTGACTTTCTCGAAGGAAACCATCTGCTTCATGAGCTGCTCTCCGGTGAACGGGGAGTCCGGGTGCACGTACAACCTGCAGGGCAACAGCGGGCAGAGGGTCAGATCCTCAGCTGTGATTGGCTGAGAGGCGTTTGAAGCGAACATTCGAAAGCCAATCAGCGCACGGCTTTGACCAACCGTTAACTCTAAAATGATAAATGTCAGTTTATTAAAACGATTTTTTTAAACATTTTTGAGAAAAAAACAAGAACGAAAAAACAAAATAAATACATTTACTGAAAAGCAAATTATTTACATGTTGTTGTCAGTCCGCCTGAAGTGATTTACATTAAACATATAACAAAAAAAGCCACAATTTCCTCTTGTTGCTCATCAGTTAGGCCTATTTTTCGTTCCGAGAAATTATTTGATTTAGTGATTTAATTAAACATATTTGGATATTTGTTTATAAAAATGTGTTGTTTGTTTCTCGATATGAAACGAAGATTTTGGTGAAGTAATAGTGAGTGCTTTATTTATTTACTTATCTTTATTCGACTAAAAGTAGTCAACTTATACTGCAGCCAGCGAATAAAATACCCACGTCCCGTATACTCTTTTTTATATTTTTATTTAAATAGTTGGGTTATAATTAATTAATTAATTTTAGCCTAAACAATCCACAGTTTGCAAAAAAAAAACCCGCTGTAATTGTAACTAACGGTGAAAAAAACAAAAACTTCAGCTGCCCTGTTGCTTGAATTGACATCTTCATAGCATCAATCAGCACGACATGAATGTTCCCAGATGCTTCCTGGTAAATATTAAATTATTTCATCGGTCTCCATTAAGGTGGTGGCCTCGCGCAGCCTCCGGGTTTTCTTCAGGAGCTGTTGATGATGTTCAATTTAAAGAAAAGAAGAAGAAAAAAAATCCTATACCACATAAAGGCTATTTACCGAAAGTTAAAATTTTGATTTTGAGGTTTTCCGAATTATTTTTTCTTTTCTTGCTCTTTGTTTCTCATTATGACAAAAATATATAATTTTAAGATAAATATATCTTTACGTCAGGTGTAGTTTTTGTTCCGGTCTGTCACTGATGATTTATTGACTGTTTTTTTGGCAGTGAGGCGCGTGCAGGGTGAGGCGGCTCACCTGGCGGGCAGAGGAGGGTCGGCCTTGCCGGCCACCAGCCAGGAGGAGCGGTGGTAGGCGTACCGGTACCGCTTGTTGTCCACCGGGACGATGTCCATCAACACGATGTACTTGGAGTCCTGGTCCACCCCGGAAAAAGAGACCCGGATGGTGGGGAACATCCTCCTGAAGAAGAAGTGACAGGTGATATTATAATAATTATTATTAATATTATTATTTGGCCTATTCTCTTGATTAGCATGTTTATATTGCTTTATGGCAAAAATCATTTTTACCTGAAATTTAGACAATAACTGAGTTCATGTCTTCTTTTTTATATAGCCTATATATTTATATTATATTATTATTTGATTATTTGTACGTTTTATTTCCTATGTGCTATTTCAAAGACTCCCTGGATCAACTTCTGGTGGAAAGTAGTTCCTTTTGATTTTGTATTGCTAAAAATGTTCAAATCCTTTAAAAATAAAGTCTAAATATGATGGAATTATCTAACTAAATACCTGACGTTATAATTATAATTATTATTATTATTACTGTAGCTTGCATACAAACCCAATTTGCAACAACTATGACCTCATTGTTCTCGGTGGTAGCTGCAGCCTTCTTTGCTTTTATGTCTTGCATTTATATACTTTTACTTCAGGATATGATCAAATATCTGTCTTTCTTTTATTAATTTCTGTATATGAAATGCACATCCAGCCGCTGTGGTCGCTGTTTATAGCCTTCTATGGCAGTAATCTAACCTATAGCTTGTTATTTTTTCAGTAAAACATTAGATTGAGGCGTAGTTATGAGACCATGGCACGTTAAAACTCTGAAGGTTACATATGCATAAAACTGACAGATGAGCTTTATTCTGAATTTTTATATATTCATATATTTTCTTTAATTTGCAAGCTCAAATGTGACAGTGATCCTGAACAGCACATCCGGACAATAAATATATATTTTTTAATTTTTTACCCCGTTTATATCAGCGTGCACACATACACGAAATAATATAAGTATGTGTCATTATAGAAACAATCTACCTTATTATTATTATTATTATTATTATTATTATTATTATTATTATTATTATTATTAAGTCATCTTGCATTGAACTAATAGACTCTGGGACCACATCACAAACTAATAATAGAATAATTGTAACAGATTTTTTTTACCTTCCAGACTTGGTGATGATCATCTCGGTGCCGAGCTCGTGGAATTTGTCCCACAGCTCTTTAGTCTCCAGGCTGCACGAGATCTTCGCCATCTCCTCGCTCGGGATGCCGGGATTGGTTGGGATGAGCGGCTCTGTGCACACCGCGGGCGCGCTCCCGCTGAAGTCCCCGTGCCCGTCCAGGGAGGACAGGTCAGCCAGAGACTGCTGGTTGCAGGAGGACTTCTCCACAAATTGTTCTTTATTTCACGGAAACAGAGAAATAAAC
>CAFUXE010000104.1:194281-204925 GCA_903364295.1 Serranus cabrilla | reverse complement strand
TGTGTGTGTGTGTGTGTGTGTCAGGCTGATTGTCCATTTATTTGTGATACAATAAGTCCATCTTCGTGAGGACCAGTTTGAGAAAGCACATTTTCTCCAATCCTTAAATTTTTAAAGATCTTTTTTAGAGTTTACACCTTTTTTAAGGGTTCAGATTTGAACATGGTGGAAGTTAACTTAAGTGTTGGGGTTGTGCATGTACTTGTGATGGTTAACATTGAGGTCAGGGGTCAAAAGGAGAAAGAGAAACACTGTGTGAGTGTTGTACATGAGAACTTCCCCGTTCACCAGCCTGGCTAACATGCAGCTAAACTCCGTCACCTGTGCGTCTTCCTCTCTGCTGCAGCTAATCCTCAGCGCGTCGGCCTGCTGACTCTGTTGCTGCTCTGCTTCATTTGTCTGCACAGCCAGCGTGGAGCAAAGCCCGTCATATGACTGCATGCTCTGCACATCGGCCTAATCATATGGAAGAAATGATCACAGGGCAGGAAATCGCAGCACAGGGCCAAAGGAAACAATCTTTCTGCACGGACTTAAGCCAATCATGTCCTCTCTCTCAACTTGCCACTTGGCCTCTCGCTTTCACCTCGGTCCCTTTTTTCTTCAGCCTTTTTTCTTTTGCCAGCTAGTTTTCTTTCGCAATCACAGTGTAAATAATTTGTCTATTTTGAGCAGTTTATCAAATATTAGCAGGTAAATAATACTCTTTACTCTTTGAAAGAGTAATGAGTAAAAGAATATGATCTTTTTAGTGATGCGTCTTCTGGCAAATTTCTTTCTTGAACATAGTCCTTGTGTGTTTGATGGAGCTGGACTTAAAGTTGTTGTGCTATCACTAAAATATTTCTTGGATAGTTGGAGTCACTTCTAAAACTACTGGACACTTACATTTGATTATCAGTGTATCATCTCCATCAGTTCAGCAACATTAATACCTGATCGAACAACATGAAAGGTGACTGACTCGCTGACATGAGTTTCGTGCTGAACCAGCAGCGGCTCTGCTATAATAAAAAGAAGCTCTGATGTGAATCACAAACCGCTCCTCCTCACTTTATCTCTCCATCAGCCGAGCGGCAGGTGAACCGGCTGACAGCTTTGTCCCGGGAAGCGAGGGATTCAAACGCTCGAGGTCAAGGTGCGCCGGTAATCCAGGCAGCTGTGTTACCAGGATTAAGACGTCGTCCTGTCCACCTCAAACAGGTTTTACCATGACGATGACCTGGAGGGAGAGAGTCCTACAGCTGCAGCACCTGCTGGGGCTGAAAACAGAGCTGAGAGCATGAAAACACACATAATATCACACGTCATGCACACATGCAGATAAATAAACACACTGCAACAATCAGACGTTACTTTTCTTTCACTGGATTCTCATCATGACTTAATATTTACCTGTTAATTTATTTAAAAGCCATTAATTATCATGAACATAAGCTCAGCAGTTACATTACTGCTCAACAGCAAAATATTATTCAAGCAATCTAAATAAACTGTAAATATTTGAGTTTGAGAAGACGTCTTGACTGGTGTTTATTATGCTCATGTTGTCTCAATGTATATCTCTGCAAAAATGAAGTATATCACAAACTGATGAGCAGTTTGAGGGGGGAAAAAAAATTCAACTGTAATCTGAATATGCTAAACCTAAAGTTAAAAATATCAAAATCTAAGTATGTATGGCTTAAAAAAGCTTCAGAATTGATTCACATTTTAAGGCTGAAATAGATTTTAATATCAAATCAGCCCCAGGAAGAATTCGTAACAAGCAAAATGTTGCTTTTCTGAATAGTTCAGATTATTTAAGTCGGGTTATATGAGGAATTTATCCATAATCTATGTATTACCTACAGTTTATGGTGGTCAGCAAGCCCCCAGTTTGCAAGAAGCAAGAACAAATATTAAATAATATATATTTTAACTATTTGGTGAATCCAAAATAAAACACCAAAGTCACACAATAACACAAACTAACTATCCGACCGAGGTAGCAGGCGACCTGAAACTCCCTTATTCTGCAGGTTAAATTGCTGTTTTTGTGAATGGAGTCTGGTGGCTTTGAAGAGAGCGAAGATACCGACTCCGGTTCTCTTTTAGTGTCTTTTTAAAAAGTGTTTAAGTGGCTGAAATACATTTTGCTGGTGCCGCCTTCACAGCAGTAACTGTCCCTTTAACCTCCATGATTTAAATCCTCTGTCACACACACACACACTCTGCGACAGCCGCTCTCTCCTGACTGATGTGGTGTTGTGGCCCCGGGGCCCCTGGAGAGCGCTAATTGAATTGACTTCCAGAGAATACTAATGGGCCTTAATGTTGAGATAACTGATACTCAAACAACGAGTGATCATTGACAGCATGTGTTTCTGCTCCGTGATAAACATGTCACAGCAGCACGGGGAGCCATTTGGCCCGTGAATTAATTCCTCCCACCCCCCGTCCCGTCCCGTCCCCTGCCTCACACACACACACACACTCACACATGTTACAGACAACTTTTATAGGTCACGCTTTCACAATAACATCTCTTATGCACAAAATTGGATAAACTTAATTGAGATAAATGATGTTTTCTGCTTGGCGTGGTGCATGAGGCTGCATGGTTTTAGGACTGCATACCCAACACTTTCTTACCACGTCTTTTTCTCTATTTTATTTTTTTTAGTACCTGCAGCATTCTCAGCTGAATGCATAGTGTCTTGACATTATCTTCAACATGACGCGATCTACATCGTTTTATTGGCAACCAACCAATTTACTCTGAACGCAATAGTTTTGAGGCTTTATAAACTCTGGTTTGAGTGACAAAAGAAGGAAGTGGGTATTTAAAAATGGCCGTTATGTGCAGGATGTACTAGTTTACACTCCACCTTTTCGTGTCCACCTTTTAATCACAAAGGTCTTAAGAAGGTACTGAACAAATTTGACGCAGATCAGGTTCAAGTTTGTTGAAGTACAGAGCCTGGAAATCGCCAAAAAATGCCCTAAAACTGCTCATTCAATTAAAGATGGCTGACTTCCTGTCAGTTTTATGGTATGAGTCCAGGAGGCTTTTTGGTGCAACTCTGCATGTTACTACCGACCAAATTTCATTTCATCAATCATTTGTCTACGTGAAAGCTCACTAGGTTATAGGTTTTTTATTTGCAAGACCGTTAAAATATCAAACATTTTCACCAGACCTGATGCATTTAAAGTTTCACAACTTTTTAAGTATGAAAAGGCCTTAAAAAAGCCAATTAATTTCCAACAGGTTCCTTGGTGCTCAGGCCTTAATTACTCACTGTTTCCCAAATATAAGCATTCTTGCAAAAGCATTAGTATTAAAAACTCTTCAGCATAAACCTGAACATGAACACATGAACACAACAAATTGTGCCCATTGCTCCACTATTAGTTCAACAAATAGTGATTCATTCTTTTGCAGTTTTGCCATGACTAACCATTGTGTCTCATGATTAAACACACACACACACAGCTGTCTGCCCAGTGTCCCTTGGTTACTTTGGCATCAATGGGTCCTCGTGCTGTCTGAGTCTCTTCTGCTGTCTCACTTCTTGCAGCCGCGTGGGAGACGTTTGTGCAGCAGAGACGACCTCGCTGCTGTGAAAGCTGCGGCTTATAAACGCGGCTAACTGTTTCACACCTCGGCCTTCGCACTGACAGGACAAACAGACAGAGACACACTGGATGTTGAAGATGAATACATGACTTTACTGCAGTTAATAGAGCAGATTTAGGAGTTTAGATGCCAAATGTGTGACGACAGGAAAGATCTGAATGCCATCCTGTAGTTAAGAAGACTGGTGAATGCATTAAATGTGTATTTCCTGGATAATTCAGACACAGCTGTCTTTAATTAGCAAGCAACACGCCCCAGTGAAGCGTCTTGGATAAAAGGTGTCGTCAGCGCCAACCCTGACTCCGCCAAAAACTGCACAAAACTGCCTCTGCCCCGCTGTGTTTGGTGTAAAAACAAATTCCCTCAGTGTAATCACAAGCTGAGCTAACAGTTTTCAATAGCTCGTCCTTCAGCATCGTCCCGCTCAGCGACACCTCTGTGTTTCTGACAGCCCTGACGACAACTCGGCCTCAGTTGAAGCGTTTCGTCCGGGTCTGCCAGCCGGGGATCAGCTGGGAGTTTGAGAAAATACCACCATGAGAGCGGGAGGAGAGGAGAGGAGGGCTTGGAAATTGGGGGGTGATGATGAGAGATGTGGCATGCAGGGAAGGGGTTTCAGCGTCCACATGTGCTGGTGGTTTTCAGGCGTGGCTTTGCATGGACCGAGCTGGGAAGGCACACTAACGCTCCAACAACAACTGCTGCAGGGCGGTGCAACAATAAGCATCCTGTCAGACATGCGTGGGCGCTGAGAAGCCTGATCGGATGAGGCGGTTACATTCTGACAGTTTGTGAAGCAACACAGTGACAATTACATTTTGTGTCCCATTTTTTTAGAGAAATGTAATAATGATTGGAAATGAAGCAATGAGACAGTGCGACCTTGAAAGGATGCCTATGTTTTATTTTCACTACAGTTTCAGCCGTTAGTTATTTTTTGCCAAGCCTGAGGGAAGGACATTTGATTACAAGTCAAAATACACACAATACAAAGCAACATGAATTCCCATTACAATAAGCACAAGATAATACAGCAATAAAACAAGAATATAATGATAAGGAAACATGACGAGCATTCACAGAAAGAAGCAACAATCAGATGGAAGATTAGTAAAAGAAAAGCAGGTTCACCAAATGTGCTGCAAGGATAAAGTATTTTTTATCTTCCAATCCAGAAGTTTGTATCACAACTTGAAGCTTAAATGCAGAAGCATAAAGCTAAACTTAAGAAGAAACTAAAGAAACAAATCCAACAAATCTTTATTTTCTCTGCATCAAATTAAATTGTTCTTTTTACAAGTTATTATGAAATTATAGGAGCTAATGAAGAGCAAAATAAATAAATAATTTCTCCTGGAATAAGAATATTAAAGCAGAGCATTCATGACCGGAAAGGTCAAAGGTCAAACACACAAAATGACAAATATTAATTTTTCCTCGTATGACAGACTCATGGCCTGAAATCTCTTCTTCTCTTCTCTTATTTTCTGCAGAGCTTCTCACAGATTCTCACATGCAGCTTCTGGCTCCGAGTTCTGAGCCGACGGAGAAAACAAACACGCCGTCTCCCAAAAACTTCTCATCCCTCCCTGGTTTTCTCACCCACATGCACCTCCCAGGCCGGCCACCGCATCGCCCCGAGCAGGAAGCGGTGTGAAGATTCCCGGTGTTTGTTTGAGGAGTTTGAGGGAAGCTGTCGTTACGTTCCCACCAGAAGGCAGAAAGTTTCCCCTGTTCTTCTCCAAGTTCAACAGATGAGATCAACTCATCTTTCCTGGTGCTCCTGTTTCTGTTGCCAGATAGAAACTACAGCATCAAGCTATATTCAAAAAAAATAATCTCTTCCATCAATAGATGATAATGATAATACTTCAGTTGTAGTGTTCATGTCAATAAAAAAAAAGTGTTAAAACAGAAGAACAGAATTTATTTTTGAAAGAAATAAACAAAAATATAATTAAGTCTGGGCGTGTGAAGCAAATGTTACCTGTTTAAATAATGTGATAAGTTAAATCTAATCTGCATCAGACAACCAGAGCCCCCGTTATGAAATGCAGTCTTCTATATTAATAAATAAATTGTGATTTCAGATGTCAGATATATTGTGATCCTCTGGTGACATCTACTGGTTTTAAAGTGCCAGTGCAACTTTCATGACAATTTAGGTCAAACTGTTCACCCATAAATGTAAAAATATTTATTTTCCTTAAGTGAAGAAAAAGATGGGGTTTTTTTGGCACTGGAGGCCTCCTAGGAAGATTGTTTTAAATAAACATGACAATAACAAAATAAAAACTCCAGTTCAGTCTTTCAGCTGTTGCTAAGTTGTTTATTTGCAGCCATTGAATACACAGAACAGATTAAGAGCTGAAATGACGCCACGTCATCAGCTACAGTCACATAAAAAGACTTGTTTGTGTTTGTGTTCATTTAAGATCTAACTAAATAACAGCAGAAGCATTTATCTTTTTTAGTTTGTGGTTGCAGACTGGTTTTAATGGCAGAACATCTAATTTAAAGGTGACAGTTAATGTGTAACACTCAGCTGTTTTAGACATTCATCACCACAGTTTCTTCTCTTCAGCTCAGCTTCAGCACGCCGGACAGACGTGGATCCACCTCGCAGACCGCTGCGATCAGGACCGAACTGGCCTCAGCTCCCTTTCTCCGCACCGTGTCGATCACGCCGCGAGCTTTGTCTGTGCTGGTTCGGTTTGCTTCAGTGATTGACTGCAGTTCAACATCAGTTATCACACCGCGCTCGAGAAGTAAATCCAGGAGCTGGTTCAGGACAGGTTCAGTCACTCTGTTAATGAACCGGATCCGAGCTGAGAACAGCTTCTCGTCCGCTGGGACCCTGCGCTCTGCCCGGACATTCCTCGTCCTGAATACTCCTATTGGATCTGAAAGAAAGAAATGTTTTGTTATATCACCAGCAACCATTTTACAATTTAGTTACCGATGTCACAGTTTTAAAGTGAATCTATCTGCTCTGTAAATCGCTTCCTGTGTTCGTCTTTGAGGGGAAAAGCAACATTTATACCGTGTTTACATTCTTTGTTCAGTTAACGAAGCATTAGTAGTTTGTACGTAAGAGCAGATATACATATCTATCATATCCTCGTCAGTCACAGGTCTGACATCAGGTGTTGTGCTGCTGCAGGAGGCTGAAGTCCGTACCCATTAAAACCAGACGTTTCCAGACTTCGGTCTTGTCTTGGTCCTGGACCGTCAGAGTTATGTTCCCCATGTCGTCAGTCAGGAAAACCTCAAATGTTGGATGGTAGTTTGGTCCCAACCTCGAGAGAAACTCTGCAGACTGAAAACCAGAATTGTTTTTTTAAAGCTTTTGTAAATTACCTGGTACGTCCCTGTCTGTGAATCTCCATGCAGCAGAAACTGTATTTAGGATCATTCTGTTGAATCGAGTGACTTGACTCACGTCCGGCTGAATGAGGTAGCACTCGGGCTCACAGTGGACACTGTGAACTTGACCAAAGCTGAGAAGACAGTCGGAGGAGATGGGGAGGAGCTTAGAAGTCTTATGTTGGACTGCAACCTTCAGTAACAGAACATTTTCATCAGTTTAACTCTTACAAAGAGAGCTGAGGCCATTTTATCCATTGAGCACATTTAAAAACAACACGTTACCTCGTGCACAGGGATGTTTTCCTGCATCACTAACACGTCGATTATTCGATACTCCGCATATAGAGGTCGGAGGAACAGCAGAATTTGGCCCTTTATTGGCAGAGAGATCTTCAGGAACCTCTTGATGATGTCCCAGATGAGGCCGAAGGCAGCAAGGTAAGGGACATTCACGACCACGTGAGAGTCTGTGATCTCCAGCGGCTCCAGGATGCTCATCCCATCTTCAGTCATCTGGACGACAGACATCAGGCCGCCAAAGGCCAACGCTGTGAGACGAAAGAGCTGCTCAGCTTTTGTATCACTGATAAAACTGCTTCATCTCTGGCTCATTAATTAGTTAGCACTTGACTGGGTACAAATTTCAAACTTCAACTTCCAATAACAATCTTGCCTGTCATCCAAACCTAGACTAAAAGGAAGTTTGCATAATTTTATTCTTTCTATTCTGATTATTTCAAGACGCCATTACTGAAGGAAAGAAGGAAAATACAAATGCTGATGGCAACAAATCCAGAAGCCTTTTAGAGGAGTTTTAAAGAGGCAAAAACTTCAATATCTACTCCTACGAATACACTTATGTACACCCTGTATATCTTTAGGTGCTATATATTACTACAAGTATTTTTTAACGTCGGAGACAGCGCTGCCTTTACCTTCCTTTGTTTCACAGTGTGGGAGGTGGAGCTGAAGCACTGCAGACTCCTCAGAGCTCTCGATCTTGAACAGCGGCCCTGCAGCCAGCTTGCGAGCTGAATGCAGGATGCTCTCATCCCAAATGAGAGTCTTGTACTTCACCTCCGCCGCCTGAGCCATAACAAACACCACTCTAGTCAAATCACACTGGAACACACCCGGACCGGGACACCTGAACCTGTAGGACAAATAAGAGATGGATTCATAAAACAAGCATCCATTGTTGTCAGTGTAGGGACTAAGCAGTTACTTTACTAAGAATAGTAACTAGTTACATTACTATATTGAAAGTAACAAATAAAGTGCTTGTAAAGTTATTTACTTAAATCCTTTTTTAAAATGCCGTTTGGTGTGTTGTTACCCACACTAACGAAAACATGGAGAGCATAACATCTTAAATTTATACTATTTATTTATCTATTAATCATACAAAGCATGATCACAAAGTTTCTTAATGTTTTCTTATCTGCCACAATGTAAAGTACACATCCTTAAATACAGTAAACTTTAAGTTAAAGTTACACGTTATGCAGACGACTGTCTGCTTTATTTACAAGCTAGTTTTGCTTAAACTTACTGTAGCGACTGTAGCTAATCTCATCGGTTCAAGAATCACAACTTGATGAACCATAAAAGAAATCTGAATAGTGTTTTGTCCTTTTATAGGATTACCTGTATGAAGTAGGAGTTATTTGTTCAGGTGAGAAGGACAATGGAGCCTGGAATTAAGAAAGACACAAATATTTGTTTTAATAGAAATTAGGTTTAATTAAATTTGAATAAAAACAAGTCACAATTCACCTGCCTCTGTTTGCTTGGTACAGAATAAACACATTTTATATAAATATACTTCACACTGTAACGCTGCTCCTCTCTCACCTTGTTGTCGTCCTCGGTTTCTACGTCCAGTTTGTCATCAAAGTCATCTGATGGAGAGAAGAAGTGAAGGAAAAGAAAAATAATGAAACCAAAATTCATGAATATTTTCAGAGCAGCTCCAACCAAATTTGAATATGACACATATTTTGTTCAACAATAAGGACACGATCATTTGAATATACAGCAGCTTGATGAATGTGGGAAAATACTCACCTTGGTTTGGTTCCCCAGTTCTGATCACCCTGTTATTGATCCTGACGAGAGAAACACAAACCCAAAAGTTATGGATCAAGTTTAAAAGAATTGTTCGTCCTTTGAGTCAGCTTCAGAGTCCGGAGACGAGCCGGCTGCCTGACCACATTCATGTTCATGAGTCTGCATTAGAGGAATTAACTACCTCCAAAACATCACAGGGAAACAAACTTCCCTTTTCACTCGACTGTAAAATCACATCACATGTCTGTTAAAATGCAGCTGACTGAACTGTTGCTTGGCTTTGCATCGTCGGCTCGCATTTGATAGTTTTTGGAAGAAAGAAAGATAAGAAACAGAATATAAAAGAAAAGGAGAAACTGCCCTCCACTGTATGACACATTAACCTCCCTGAGTTTATTACAACAGTGCTGAACCAGCGTGAATTGATTCAGTCTTACTGACCACAGATTCTCCAGCCTGCTGTTCGGACTCTGCACGTGATGGGAGAGCAGCTTCACTCCTGAACGCTGCATCTTGTTTCCACTCAGCTCCAGCTGTCTCAGGCAGGAGGGGTTGGACTCCAGAGCTGAGGCCAGAGAAACACAGCTGATCTCTGACAAACTGCAGTCACACAATCTGAAAAAAGAACAAATGATGCAGATTAAAATCAATTTATTATCCAATCAGACATGTTCAGTTTTTTTATGTATAGTACCTTACTATATCCTTATTAATGAGGGTTTTTCTAAAATTTGTAGAAAGACTTTGTCATTCTGTTCTTGCAGAACTATCTGCCAGATAAATGCTACTGTTTGTTCATAAAGTACTGAATAGATTAGGGCCAAAATACATTTTTGATCTTCTGATCACAAGGAACAACTTCTGCATGTAAACATTATCACCTTAAAACAATATTAGCTATTTCCTCGAGAAAAAGTAATCTTTTGTGTGGATGCAGAATAAATTATAAGATGTCAGCGAACTGACCTCAGAGTCTCCAGTCTGCAGCGTGGACTCTCCAGAAAATCACACAGCAGCTTCACTCCTGAATCCTGCAGCTTGTTTTCGCTCAGATGCAGTCCTGTCAGATGGGAGGGGTTGGAATCCAGAGCTAAGGCCACAGAGGCACAGCAGACCTCGGACAAACTGCAGTTCACCAAGCTGAAAAGAGAATAAATGACGTAGATAAAAACCAGCTGAGGTGGTTCAGGAAATGTGTAACAGTCAGTGAACTGACCTCAGAGTCTCCAGTATGCAGTTTGGACTCTCCAGAAAGTCACACAGCAGCTTCACTCCTGAATCCTGCACGTCGTTGTTACTGAGCTCCAGGTTCACCAGACAGGAGGGGATGGACTTCAGAGCTGAGGCCAGAGAAGCACAGCTGATCTCTGACAAACCGCAGCTCCTCAATCTGAATAAAGAATAAATCATGTAGATAAATCAATTTATTATCAAATCTGATCTGTTCAGGTTTTTTAATGTGCAGCTCAACATCACTAATCAAAGAGCTTTTCCCCTAAATGAGAAAAAATGTCTTTCTGATTTTGTCAATCATAATATCAGCTTTAGACAAGCATTGGAATTAGGGAAACTAAAGAAATATT
>CAFUXE010000104.1:133728-179567 GCA_903364295.1 Serranus cabrilla | reverse complement strand
TCAGGGCCGAGGGGGGGATGCATTTTTATGGCCCCTGTCATCTCTCAGCAGTCAGCTGTCAGACCCAGACAGGACACAGTTTTGTGGATTGTCTGCTGTCATAAATGGATGTGAAACATCAGATGTAGAATGACCTTTGTGAATCCGCCGTTTGCTTTCTGCCTCTCTCATCTTTCCTCCCCGTTTCTTTCCATTTGTTCTGTCTAGTGGCAGTCGACTGGGCGGCATCGTCACCGCCATGTGTTTTTTCTTCAACCACGGCGAGGTGAGTGCACCGCCCTTACTATCCGTGTCAGTGAGTCAGCAGAGCTAAACGTTTGTTGCCTCGTACTACAATTCAGTGCAATAAATCTGTCTGGGTGTAAGTTTCTAAAATACTCCAAATGTAAAAGCATTGAGGAAAGCAGAGGGACTTATTTCAGCCCTCAAAGGAGCTTAGAGTTGGTTTCAGCTGGTGCTCAAAGCTGAGTCTCTCCTCCCACCTCCTTCTCTCCAGTCTCCTCCAGATTAAAAAGCAAGTCTATTTTTCCAATGATGATATTTCAATCAGGCACAAACGCGCGCAGGTGTTTCATGCCCCCCTCGTTACAGCCGTTTCCTTTCTTCAGCGCTGTGATTGATTTCAGCAGCATTTGTGATTTCCCCCTTTTTTGTAGCAGCTGTTGAGTCGCTGAGCGTTCTGAGGTGCCAGCGTGTGAGTTTGTTCTGTAAAGTGTGTGTGATTATATGTATAAAGAGATGTGAGATTTAATTAACCGATAGCAGCAAATTCCCCCTTCTGCAAACAGTGGAGAACGTGTGACAGCCAGGGGAAGAAAACAAGGGAATGAAGCTACGACTCTGAAATATGACCAGATGCCCAAACACTGCCTCCACTCTAACTGATTTCCATGGGGGACGGCCACTCGATTTTCCCTAACCAATCACTCGGGGCCACCGTAGCCGCCTGATTATAATGTCATTTTAAATGGACTCTAATGCACAGCCATGCCAGCCTACCAGGGTTTAAGAGCGGAGCAGAGGGAAGTTAAAACAAATCGTCAGGAGACACGACAGCGTCTGTGTCGTCTGAGGGGTCAGCTCTGTTGTTGTTACTCCTCCTTGGTTTTGGCACACAGCTCGACAAAGGCGCCACTCCTTCCTGTGGTGCTGATCGGCTAATCGTTATTCCCCCCGCGGCGCTCATTGGATTGATTACTTTATAACTGAGAAACTGCTATTTTATGCACGGTGCCAGACGAAGCTGGTGGAGCGGATGAATTCAAAGGTCTCGACCCAGACAGAGTAAAATCACTGTCGGCTGCAGAGGAAGAACATGCCTCACATCACTGACTGCCTCTTTTTTCTTTCATGAGATTGTTGCTAAGTGATCCCGTCCACTGATTTGCTTTTTAATTTGGATGTTTTTTAATTAGTTTGTCTTTGTTTTGTGTCTCCGTGGATGATTTCAGAGCACTCGTGTGATGTGGACGCCGCCGCTGAGGGAGAGCTTCGCCTACCCCTTCTTAGTCCTGCAGATGCTCCTTCTCACCTACATCCTACGGTAAACTCCCCTGTGGTCCACATCATCCTGCTGCAAGTCTTCTTTTTACCCTTTTAGCAAATTCTCCATATCACAACAAAGTCATTTAAAGAGTATATACATCTCAGTATAAAGATTCTTATCCAATTTCATAATGTGAGTGCACATTAAGTACACATTTCCTCCAGTGTCATCACACTCCCCTGTATGATCATCTCATGAAAGTTTAAAGTTCAGAGGGATTTTGCAGTGTACCATTTTAAAGAAATAAAAACAGTAAAGAACAAGCAAACTTATTATAGACAATAATACAAACATATGCGTATCGATCCATGTGTTGTAGGGAACCAATTATAATAAGAAAGACACTTTTTTTTAACCTAAAATCTGCTCTGTATGGGTTTATAAACTCAACCCTTTCCAGCACTTTTCAAATAAGCCTCTTCCATTTCCCATTAAAAAGATCTCATGCATCACATTTAAACAATCTGCTTATACTGGTAACTCTTGGTGCAACTACTTTTATAACTTTTAACACAGTGCATAATTTTGGTATTCACTCCAAGTCCAACTGCATCTTCCCGCCTGAAAATGTTATTAGGGGGATTCTGGATCTGGTTTCCCTTCATCAGCATGTTGATTCTGTGAAACAGAAGAAGCTAAACACGATCAAACAGCTGCTTCCTTGTCGTTTGAAAGTAAGACAGGCTACAATTTGCCCTGTGTGTTGTAATTACTGGGGTGAAGCAAAGCTAGCTTCTGTTGTCTGCTAAGTGGTGCACTGAGGCAGGCAGAGCGGCGAGCTAATGTGCTTGTCACACAGACTAGTAATCTTCTCCCTGCACATCAACTATCGGACGCCACCTTGTGTTATGCAAGTGCAGTCAGAACACTGACTCCGTCTACCACGGGCTTTAAAGAGGAGAATGAACTGCGTGTCATATTTCTCAGGCTGACTCGGTACATAACCGGGGCTTTGTAGTACACTCCGAGTGAAATTGAATGTGTGTGCTGGTGTATATGTGTTTTCTCGGCCGACTTAATGCATCTTCTCTTATCTCCTCCACTCCCACACACACTCACCGCTATATATTTCTTTTCCCCTCCTCTGTGTCTCTTCTCTCCCCAGGACACGGAACCCGAGCAGGACAGCCATGGTCGCCCTGGGCGTCTCCAATTTGTGCTTTATGCTGCCTTGGCAGTTTGCCCAGTTTGTGCTGCTCACTCAGGTAAACAGAGAGCAAGAGAGACGTCGAGAGAGAATGTGGGAAGAAAGCAGAAGGGGCAGAGAGATTAGGGAGAAAATAGAGTCTTGGAGAGACGAGAGGAGTCTGGCAAGGAAGGTGCAGGAGTTGGTCAGGATGGGAAAGAAACGAAGAACAGACATTGAGAAACGTCTCATAGCACACAGAGGAAAATATGCATAAAAAGGATTCATATATATGCAAAAACAGCACATCCTTTGTGTGTTTGAGTGGAAGAGTTGACGGCGAAGAGATGATTTCTGTCAGAGATGCAGACGAGCAAGTGAAAGAAAAGAGTGCTGGGATGAAGAGTGTAGGCTGGCAGACAGAGAAGCCGGAGTTTGAACCACGACTCCAGAACAAACGGGTCACTGCAGCGAGCATCTGTGCTCGGCAACAGTTAAGCCCACGCTGTCGGCGGCCCCCTCAGGGCGTACGGGGGGTTTAACACGAGACGGGTTACTTAACAGCCATTGTTTCTTTCTTTTATACTTGTAAGCTGCTAATTGAGCCTATTTGCCTCGTCCACTATATGCAAAACAAATACTGTATATCCACCCGCACCGCTCACTGCAGGGAGAGAAATAACACAAAAAATACACAAAACTGAAGTTTTTATATTATCCTATTCGCTGGTAATCATCTCTTCAGTATTATGACACCTCATATCCCTTTATTATTATTATTATATTCCTGTTATATATATAGCTGTGCAGCCTGGAGTGTACCACTAGAATTTAATAGTATTTTACTGTTTTTAAATAGTGTCAATTAACACATTGATTGATTAAGAGAAGTTATTACAACTTCATTAATAATATTTACATTTTTTTTACAAAAAAAAAACTACTTAATATTTATTCTTCTGTGTCCCAAATAACACACGTTGTAAGTTAAAGCAAAGAAAGGAAATAGAGACACGAAGTGATATTAATTGACAAAATAAACAAATTAAACTTTTAAAAATGTATTTTCTATATATTTTTTAAATTAGTTTTAAATTTAATTATTAATAATAAAATCCTCATTGAGAGACACAACACAGAAACAGATGATTCATTGATAAATTTATTTTTTACTTTGTGTTGTGTGTTGCGTCTTTTAAATGCAGATTTAATTAATCACGGCGCTCTGTAATGGCTTTTTAATGCTTTTTTTTCTGGAGGGTAATTTATGCCTTTAGTAGATAACGGTAGTGGAGCGATAACGGCAAATGAAGAGCAGAGAGATTCAACAAAGGGCCCAATTTATTAATTGATTATAATCTAACACGGTGTGTAATTGTTGCAGTTTCACCTTACAGCCTCCCTCCATAGATACCTTTACATTAACTCAATGAAGAGTTAATCTGTGCCATTCAAATGCTCCGTTCGATACATATTTAACTGCTGGAGCTGAGCGTCAGATGTACTGTGGATATAAAATATATATTTAGAGTTTAAGGCAAACCAAGTAGAGCTGTATAACACCTCTCAGGAACAGGGCAAATCAAAGTGCTTTACATAACACATTAAAAGGCATTAAGAGAAAATATTAAAGAAACCAATGGCAGAATAAAAAGAAAAACACAGAGTGCAACCCTACTTTTTTGGATTAGTGTTAATTCCCACATTTTGCATGATTTTTTGTTTTTTCTCATAGATAATGATGGTTTTCTGTCGTTAAAGTTCTACTTCTCTGTTCTCTTTATGTCTGTTTGAATCGATCATTTAAGCAGATATGGTAATTAAAAGCCCACGCTGGTTGAAATTTCTCTGAAGTGTAGGAAGATATGAAACAGTTGGACATTAAAATTCAGCTTCTCACAGAATTGTACCGTACAGTGTTTAGATGAAACTACCTGAAAGTAATCATCGTGAAGATAAGAACGACTGAACAGCCGTTTAATCACAGTTATAAAAGTAATGACACCGCCCACTGTTAGTAGATTCCACTTTCAAGCTTTGGCTACTTTGGCTGTTGCAGTTTTTGTTTTTTTATTTTTTTAAGGACCAAAAATGTTTCAATTAAGTTTGTGGTTAAAGCACACCCTACTCTATTGTCTAGTTTACTCTTAAAGGCACCATAATTTACAAATTATACATCATGCCTTATTGAGGAAGACTTAAAACTAGCAACTGAGACCATAAACTCATTATGAGGATGTTTACTGAGGTAATAAATCAACTTAGAAGAAGGGTGATTTTCTCATTAGGTCATACAGTCAGGCTTCTTTTTGCAACCAGTGTAGTCGCCCCCTGCTGGCCATTAGAAAGAATGCAGGTTTAAGGCATTGGCTTCACTTTTCAGACCTGGAGGTTGATGCTTGCTGCAGACAATGAAACTTCAAAAACAAATGAAAATGAGCCGCAATTACCACCTAATATCCGAGGTGCAGCCAGGGAAATGTTAGCTATAAGTGTTTTCTGGAGCATATTCTAAAAGCTGTGTGTTGTTGTTTTTTCCAGGTGGCTTCCCTCTTCGCCTCTTACATCCTGGGTTACCTCGGTGCAGCCAAGATGCAGTCCATCCTGGTCACTCATATGGTAAAGTAGAGGCCCTTTGCTTAATCCTCCATCAATCAACCAATGAATCCATCAGTAATGAGAATGTTTCTGTTTCCTAACTTTCCATATTTACTTGTCTTGGCTGCATCACGCTGTGGCAGCTCTGTTGCGTGATTTGATTCACCTGTGAAAATAATTACACCAAAGTAGCTGCTGAGCTGCAGAGACAGAGATGCTACAAAAGGATTAGAAAGGAAAGATGCTAATTACCAAACTGTGCATGTGAGACACTCAAAGAGAGACTGAAGAGCTCTTCAAAGGAAGCAAATGTTACCTGAGTGGAGCTTTCAGGTGTTTCACAAAGACATGGTTTGATGTATCACAAATGTACATTAACTTCCACTGTGTGTGAGGATTATGTGTTGTGCCCAACACAAGCCAAAGTCTCTCCAGCTCCCGTCCTCTGAACTGTAATGTGCTCTGCCTCGGTTCTCCTTATCTCGCTCGGCTCCTCGGCCGGAAGAATTTCACGAGCCGCAAGGACAGGGATGACTTTCCTTAGCATTAACCGTGCCGCTGCGCGTGCACGCCCGCCTCTTTAGCATGAAAGAGGGAAGATATGTGGTTCGCCCTGCCAAGGACAAAAGTATATCTGTGTGGCTGTGTAAAGATGTGTGTGTGTGTGTGTGTTTTTCTGGCCATCCATCCCTCTCCTCCACATTCTTTTTCCCTAATCCCCTCAGCATGCCAGGCTGTTAGCCAGGGCCTGTGCGCTCCACAGATAAGGAGAAGGCCCTTTGTGGTAAGATGGTGGAGATTTGTGTCAGAGGAAGGCATATGCCTCTGCATAATTTACAGAGCTTGGCAACAGGACTTTGTGTAAACAGACACAAGACCCAGCATGTATGACCTACAGGGCTGTTAATGAGCCTGAGCAGTGACACTTGTTAGAGGGCAAACAAACATGTTGGACTGGAAATAATGAACACTGTCACTTCTAAAGATAAGACAGATCTTTATAATAAGACAGGCTTTATTTCATCTATCTATGTATGCAGTGCAGAACAGGAAGAGGAACACAATTTTATTTTATTTTATAAAAAAAAGTCCAACAAGATAGAAAAACAGGTACAGGACAAGATACAAGACAATACAAACGTAATGCAATTTTAAACATATATAAATATATATGTTTTTTACAAATGAGAGCTAATTGCACATCACAGTTCCTCATATCTTAGGTGACACATTTTAACATTGATCCAAGATATCCCCAAGATTTTCAATTTAAGATGATACAGCAGAGAAAAAAACAACCAGTCTACACAATTCAAAAGCTGGAATCATTTTACTTTAAAGAATAAACTAATTTTTTGAAGCAAAAGCCCGAAAAGTCCTCGTGAATATCCGCTTGCTTCTCTTTGACAGCAAGCTGAACGTCTCTAAACAGCAATTTAAATAGGAAAGCTGAATTCATAATTGCAATAGAAGTTTATTGCAGCCCTGATTCATTATCCAAACCAAGCTGGCTCCATGTTCCATCTTCTACTTTTCCAAATTAGTTGAGCTCCTCTACAATCTTCCCACGTACACCCTGGGTTATAAGTGCCCCTGGTTGGAAATCACTGCCCTTCTGTCTACATAATGCAATGAGTGGTGCATTATTTCACTCTTCACTGTAGGATTAAGCATCAAGAGTTCACTGAATAGGATTATGCTCTGCTCGTGGCTGTGTATTCAGAGTTTAATGCGTTGGTTTAAATCTCTGGAGTGTCTTCAACAACACTGTAACACAGAAAGACTTATCATTGACATTTACTACAATGTATCCCAGACCACCCTAATGCTACAGAGCGGAGGCAGCGTCTTGTAATTTGTAGTGTTTTTCTGAAGCCACTGGAAGCTTACAGAAGCTGGCTGCTGGACCTCTGAGGTCACTGTCCAGATATATGTTTATTATTTCTAATACATGGAACGCCGTCTCCTCTCCTTGTTTCCATCCTGCAGATCACTCTCGGAGTCTGCTTTGTTCTGATGTTTGGCAACTCCATGTTGCTCACGTCCTTCTACGCCTCCTCGCTCGTCTCCATCTGGGTGAGTTGGATCTTTACAGTCCAGTGTACTGCATGAACAGTCACTGAATGTTCTGAGATGTATTGAGTTTTTGTTTATGGCCCCTAAATTGTCTGACCTTCACTCCACTGATTTGTATCTGTGCAAATGTTGTCATCAGAGATGTTTATACACTACCCGTATATCTGGGAAAACTATATTTGATAACTTCAAACCCTAAACCTGAAACCTCCAGTGCAGAACAGACAGAATGTGGAAACACACTTTAGTAGATATTAATAAATGTTTCACAACCACAAGCAACATGTCAGCACCTGCCAGTTACACGCTAACGAGCCGCAAGGCGTTTACTACACTTACTGTGGTGTGAAACGGGTTCCTCATCCGAGTCTGGAGGCTCAAACATGCATGGCTGAAAGTTTATGATACTTCTGTAGAAAACGGACCAAACGCCGACATGATTTCTGCAGTTAGCGAGTGAAGTTTATCAGTCGAGTCGAGTTTATCAATGAGGGGGGAAAGAGTAGATGTGCTTCCAGCCCCTTTTTCAGGGTTTTTGTTTTAATTGATCACAATTAATGTAAGAAAATCATGTTAAACAAAATATGAATCAAAGCAAAGTATTTTTACATACTTTCAAGGATCTAAAAAAACAAATACACATGTTAGAGTACCTGGTATTGCAGAGGGAAATGTACTGAAACTGTTTTTGAGATAATATGTGTGTGTTTTATCGTTTTAGGTGGCTATGGATTATTTTGTAGTATATTTTCTTTATTTTTTAGGCAATCATTGCTTTGAGGGATCGATTTGCTCAAGTCTTCAAACCGGGCATCGTCACCTGGGTATGTAGAAATTCGGGGATGCGAAAGGGATGTAAAATTCTGTGCATATACCACGTTTAAAATAACAGTTCGGCCAGTACAGACTTTTATTTGTTTTTGATGATTTATTACCTCATTTGTGCCAGGGAAACAACATTTTGCCGGCATGAAATGGATGCAACAAATCAGACAAACATCGGGCACTATCATCAGTGAATGTCAGCTTATTTGCTGATTGTCTGATGAAAGTCAACAAGACAAATGAGTGAAGATACTGATGTTTGGCTGGTTTGCACCCCTACAGAAAAGACTCATATTTCGAGGGATATGCATAATTTTGCCACTTTCTTGTTGCAGAAGTAACCCAATGTGGCTCATTTTACATGCTTAAATTCAATGTTCAGGCTATTATGCAGTCAGTATTTTGGATCAGTCAGTTTATTCTCACTTAGATGAGCAATAAAGCTAAAAGAGGTTTGACGTAGGAACCGGCGTTCTGGCCGCTGTGTCCAGTCAACAGCAGCGTACCTGGCTTCCTCCCAACTCCACAGAGCACCTGGAGGCTTTGATTACAGCTCCCCGGCTGAGCTGTGTGTGTGTGTGTGTGTGTGTACACGTCAGCCTGTCAGTGTGTATCTGCTCTCCCTCCTCAGGTCATGCAGGGTTTGGCTTGGGTCGGCTCCACAGTTCTGCTCAAATTCCTGCTGTCCACAGTCCTCTGCGCCTCAGATGATGTAAGCTACAGAAACGGCAAAAACTGCAGATATTCTGTTTGAATAAGTGGAGATTTTAGATATGATTATATTTTGGACTTAACATTCGGTAATGACTTCAAAGGTTTCACATGTGGAAAATGTAGTTTTTTATGGCTTTATATAGAATAAATGAGAAATGTATGAATAAATATAAATGTTTCACTGCACACACTGTATTATTAAAGAAAACTTTTTCAAGTCAGGGGAGCCAAACCACAAAGAGTCATCATTTCTAATTCCACTGTAAAAGAAAAAGGTCATACTGAACAATTAGAGATTTGTTTTTGTGTTTCTGTCTTTTCCAGGCTCACATCAGTGGTCTGATCAAGTCTAAATTCACCAGCTACAAGGACTTCCACACTCTGATGTACACGTGTGCTGCAGAATTTGACTTCATGGAGTTAGAGGTGAAGTGTGTCCTGATCGAAATCTGGCCCTCTGGCATGTTTCGTCCTCTTGACTTTGTGCGCTGAAGCTTTCGCTCATTAAAATGCAAGTCTCAGGTGGTTTTGTGTAAAAATCCATTTCTTTTTATCAGAAAACAAGACAAAAGCCTGCTGCGTTGTATCAGAGCGGCTGGTGTTTTCTCACAGCAGGGCTCAGTGCCGGGGGAGACGGATCTGTGCTCTGAATTAACAGGAACTAGAAACCTGACAGCAGAATCTGGCAGCTCACTCTCTGTTGAAGCCTCCTGGTTGAACATGTGTGCGCAGGCTGTGACTGTGCATAAAGGGGGTTTGAGTAGAGTGCACATAATTACACTTCTTACCTAACCTCCCTCTCCTCCTCTCCCACTCAGACCCCCGTACGTTACCTCAAGACGCTGCTGCTGCCCATCAACATGCTGGTGGTCGCTGTCATCGCTTGGAGGGTAAGCCGTGCAGAAACAATCTCATCCCTAAACCAATATGTTAGCTGCACAAAGTCAGGCTGCAAAGCATAAAGAGGACATGTGTGGTTAAATCCCAGTTAGTGTAACAGTAACACAGGGCCCCAACATCTGTCTCTATATGTTGCATTAATGCACATCATTTTTATTATCTCTATACATATTCCTTATACTCCAGACGGTGAACTTTTGCACAATGCAAGTCAGCATATTGTACATTCCTGGCATATTAAACATATTTGAGTATTCTTTCAAATTTTTATTGCAATTTCCCCAATTCCAGATTTGTTTCTTGGCATTTGCAGTTATTTTCTCTTTAAATGTTTCTAATTATGCACCAAAACACAGAGGAAATTTCTTTTCCTCTTCTTAGCTTTGGTCAAAACTTTCAACCAAATCTCATTGTGTTCCAGGCTGCATGAAGCAGTCATACAGTGGGTCAGATCACAGGAACACCTGACTTACTAACACTCAGTAATTCATCTGCATGCATGCTTAGAAAAACATGAGGGCTAGAATGAGGTCAGCTAACAGTACAGACATACACGCAGGTGCAGTTTGTTGCACAGCGTTTCAAGCAGGACTGACTGGTGTTAAAAAAGAAAGAGAAAGAGAGGGTAAAATCCCTTGTACAGAGTCCATTTCCTGAGATAATAATCCCATTTCATCCTGTATCTTCCACCGTCTCTCTGTAGATAGAGGCTGTAAGTCATCTTCTCCATAGAGCGTAGGTAGGTTGACAGTGCCCATAAAAAGGTCCACAGTGGGAGTGTTTCTCTGAAGCCAGCATTTGGTTCTATCTTTTTTACTTGCTGCCATAAAAAAAATCCTCAGTAGGTAGGTATCACTTTTACACAAGCCTTCAGGAATAATTCCAAGACACAAAGAGAGAAATGACACATCAACACTGAAGCCCAGGATCCTTCATATCAAACGTCCCACTTTCTCCCAAAGAGGCTGAACATGTGGACAGTATGTGGGCATGAGCCACTCGTACTGATCCAGGACAGAGAAACATCCCAGATTCCTTCCAGATCAGTGGATTCATGAAACCCACTAACATCTGTGTCTTGTCTTGCGAGAGACATTTCCTCTAAATAGTTCTCTGAAGAAATACAGACCTGGTGTGATGGATTACAACCTTTTCTTCATGCAGCATGCAGAGAAGAACACAGCATGGTTATTCTCTGAACACACAGTTTGTCCTGTCTTATGTACCATTTGGTGCTCACATGAACAACAGATCCAAAACGTGAATTTGCACAGAACCACCATTTCCCTGGACAAATGACACACGAGCGCAACTTTTTGCAGCTTTTCTGCCGTGATGCGCCCAGAAAGCAGCATGGAGGCCAGTAAAAATGTTTCGCTGATTACTTCTTTTTTTTTATGTCTGTTACTTATTCATTCTCTTTCAAACTAGAATAATAATTAGGAACAGTGTTGTGATCTCATCCGTCTCCCTCCAAGCAGCGCTTGAACATGAAATTTATTGATGCAGAGTTTGAAAGAGAGACTGAAAAGAAGATCTTCACTGGCCTCCATGCTGCTTTCTACAGCTTCCTAACTCTGTTTTTCTGTGTGTTTGTGATGCTGAACGTGACCCCAGCACCACCACAGAATACACAGAAAAGCAGACTTGGCCGAGAAAGGAATCTGACTCTTATTTTAGTGGATTTCCTGATGTCTAAAAATCAGCCTATATGTTTTCATTTTGTGGGGTATGTATGCCACACCCCCTCAGGTATTGGCATCATTGTGTCTTTTTCCTAATACTGCCTTATATGTATTGTTACATTTATGTTCACTGTTGTAAATCTATAGATATTCAAGCCATTTTTGAGGGTTTTTCAGGGTTGGGGCCTCTAATATCTTTCAGAAAAACAACAAATAACAATCATATATGTGAAAAATACATGTCTTCTCCCTTTTTACAGTCTGAGACTTTTGTGTAGTTTGCACTAAGAAAATTTGTACATGTGCATGTCTCCTGCTGCTCTGATTACGATGCATATAGGAGGAGGGTTTTGTACATCTAGGTTATGCTCTCATCGCGGTGGTCTTATTTGCTCTGCAGGGGGAAGCATAGTTGACATTTACATGTGTTTATTTGAGCTCTGAGAAAGGAGAAACAGCACGATTCAGTCCTGAAACATGAAATATATATTGGGGAAGTGGGGGGTGCATGAGAGAAAAAACTATATTTAAGGAACTGCTCTTTATGTCGTCTAATCTCATTACGCCTTGCCCACGCTAAGCTAAGAATACATAAGTCGATTTGACAAAGCATGGCATGCAGTACATGAGCAAGCTGTTAGGAAGATCTGCTCCCACGGTGCACGGTTTGTTGGAAACATGACATGTGAAGGAATCTCCTGTGCATTTTATTCAAACCATTGGCACTTTTCAGACTTTCCAAGACATCGTCCGGTTCCTGAGGGACGGAGGGAAGACGTCTGTCAGACCCGATGATGCTGACGAAGCTGCAGGGTGAGCATCCTGAGGCCTCCTCTCTCATTTAATACAGTTTCCAGCAGTTTAATAATGTTATCACAGCTTTAAATCTGCAATATCTTGATGAAGAAGTTGTTTTTTTAAGCACTTGCACATGATTTTGGAGCATGAGTTTCTATGTTTCTGTCTGTTTTGTGTTTCAGGTCTGAAATTGCAGCAAAAGGAGAGGTGAGAAAGTATTCTTCACATCCTTTGTGTTATTGTTAAGTACACACACAGGCTTTATCCTGTAACACCTTCAAGTGAACTCGTAGGCCTTTTCTGCTGCGTCGTTCCAATTTCTCTAAATCAGTTTTATTTGATTAGATTTCTCCGGCGCAGTAACGTCTGCTCATGTCCCTAAGTGATTTTCATCCCTTTTCTCATTACTAAGAAATGAAAGGCAGCTTCCCTTCTGCTCTGAAATCTCACTGTGCTGCCTTTTGTCAGCTCTCTCTCAGCTGCTTCATGTCATTTTCTGTAATATCCCTCCCAGGGCAGGAAAGCGTTCAGATGTTCATCCACCAGCCACAGTGTGTGTGGAAGTTTTCCAGAGTTTCTCCGATAATTGCTTTAATGTCTCTGTATGGCTCAATGAGTAGCACTGCGCGGCCCTGAGGGTGTCCTCACTCCTCGCAGGGAAAGATCAAAGCATCTCGCAAATGTCATTACACAGTCCGTCCAGCAAATGAAGCTTTTCTTTAGAGTTCAGGTTTAAATTGGAGGGGAGCTGCCTCCGAAGAGATCGCAGCGTCTCTGACAGCAGGGCTGCAGCTTATCGTTTCACCAGTCTAAGATGCAGCAGTTGCATTTTTAAATCAGCGTACAGCCTTACCTTCACACAAGATGTTTCCTTTTCTGCTGCAGGATCCAAAATGTCCTCACGTTACATTTCATGATCATTCATTCACTCGTTAAGAGAGAAAAAGTCCTAGGAACAGGGCAAGCATGGGTCACATGACAGTTCATTTTAGGAGTTTGAACATATATAATTAAACCCATTTAGTCCAACCAAACACCCTCTAAAGCCTAAACATTGTTTCAAAACAACCTCCCAAAACCTGAAGCTTTTCTGAAAAACTGTGCAGAATGTCAAAGTTTCCTAAATAATTTATTTCTCAGCCTCTGGAGCAGACAGAGACATGAAATAAAAAATCTGGATTTGAGAGCTTAAACCCTTGGCTTGAGCTGTAAATAATTGACTTTGTCCTGAAATTTAAAATCTACGTATGAACATTATTAAAAATATGAAGAATTATCAGATTTCTCAGCCTCTGTAGCACATAGAAATATGCAATAAAAACCATCTGAAAGCTTATAAAAAAATAAATCACTGCCTTTGCCCCAAAGTGCATTAACACTTTTTAAAACATCAACAAACAAATAATAAAGAAGTATAACATGGCATGGCCCAGAAAGAAAAAAAGACAGTCTTGGTATCATATTTTTTATCTGGGAGTAAATGCATTCTGCAAGTTTGTTGGGCATTTGTTTATAATAACAGTGATGTTTAAAATGTTAGATTTTGATATCATAATAATAAACACATAATAAGACATAAATAATCTCTCTTAAAAATGTCCCTATTGTTGCACTTTCTTTGTTATTTAGTTAAGGTTACAGACTCTTTCTCAGACTTCTTATGGTCTGTTTTTATTTGTAATTAATTTGCTAAAAACCTAAACAAATTAGGCTGAGAACAGATGTACAAAGTGCATCAGTTTGAACATTAAATATATTGTAAGTTATACAGTTTTTAATTGAATATGTCACAAAGGATCAACCAATTATTGCATTCAGATTTTTTTGCATTTTAATAACTTCGTGGTTGTAAACACAACGCATTTTGGTCAGAAACACCAAAAGTATTGTAACACTTTGTTCATTTTCACTTGATACATGACATGATTATAATAATTGGAATTTTCTTACAATTAAATAATCAACTAATTTAAATTAAGGGAGCTAGAAATGAACTTTTATTGACTTAAATCAGCCTCTGTCTGTCTTCTCTCTGTCACTGTGTGTTAAAAAGAACAACATACTTTGTGTTATTATCATCTTACAGCGCTGCTAAATACCAAACAGTTTGGATCCAGTTCAGTCTGTGTCAGCCATGTAAATCCAGCTGCAGTTCAATCAGTCTGTCTCTGTGTGTAACCTCCTCGGCTGTTGGGGAAATTGGTCACAGTTCCTGGTAGATTATCTGTCTGTTTTATTTCCTCTGCACCTCCCTGTCGGTGTTTAATCACCTCTCTCTGTAGCTGGTGTACCACAGTCTGCAGCTGGTGGCGTTCGCCGTCCTGGCCGTGCTCATCATGCGTCTGAAGCTCTTCCTGACGCCACACATGTGCATCATGGCGTCGCTCATCTGCTCGAAACAGGTCTGATTAAAAATAACAGGAGGCTATGAAACTTTTTTAATTTCCTTAATGTCATAGTGTTAAGTGAAGTTTCCTCTCTGCTAAATTACATGTGCAGGCTGCAGTTTGTTGAGCACTCACTGTCAATAACGCTCTCTTCCTCCCCCTGGTGGTGCTGTCAGCTGTTTGGCTGGATCGGGGAGAGGTTTAAACACCAGGTTGCAGTGTTTGCAGTCATGGCCATCATGGCCGTACAGGGAGTGGCGAACCTGCAGGCCCAGTGGGGGATCATCGGGGAGTTCAGCAACCTGCCGCAGGAGGAGCTGCTGGACTGGATCCAGGACAACACCCGTCCTGGTGAGTGAACATCGGCTTTCTCTGATACTGTGAAAAGAATGATCCTGATGGTTTTGGTAGTCCTGTCTTTCAGTATTGTTCCTGTCATTTAACAGGCTAATAGCTGAAGGTATGAAAGCTTTGCTTCTGTTTTGACTGGATGAATTAAAGGACACTTGGCAGTCAATCAGACGAAAGTATTTCTCATGACTGTGGTACAAAGTTTTAATATTTAAAGTCCAGTTTAAGCAAAAATATAAGCGATCTTAGTTTTCTGCACCACAGCAAAGTGTGTTATTAAACACCCGGACAAATTTGAATCAGAAAAAAAACTGAAGTGTACAAAAAAAGTGTGAAAAATTAGGTTTTAAAATAGTGGGAAAAAATAGCATTATTTTCTGCTCTGAAACGCTGAATGGGCTCAAACCTGATACCTGATCTCCATCGTGTCCGGTGACTGTCTGCATGCTGTCAGACTGTCTCTTCTGTGGTTGGAAGGGTTTTGTGGTTGCTTTGCATAAATGGATGACAGCAGGTTGAAATAACTTGTCTAAAAGGTCAAACGTACCGACATGTTTATAAGATAAAAACAGCAGAAGAAGAGCTTTAGTTTGAATGCTTTAAACGTGTATGATTCTAAAAGTTTCATGCCAAATAAACTATGTGGAATAAATCTTTTGTCAGATTTCATTTTATTTTTAGTTTAATGGTCTAACTCCAAAATTCAGGCATACATTGTTTCCAGTCTTTTTACATTATTTCAGCTATTATTTAGTCACTTGTAAAATATGTTTTTATACAATTCTCTGATTTTACTCACCCATTTACCCAGATTCAAATAGAAAATGTGAACTGGAAGATACTAAACAACATTCCTTTTGTATCCTATTTGTTTCTTGCGTGTGCCTGATGCAGACGCTGTGTTTGCGGGGGCCATGCCCACCATGGCCAGCGTGAAGCTGTCCACAGGCCGGCCCATCGTCAACCACCCGCACTATGAGGACGCTGGTCTGAGGTCAGTGAAACTCCCAGCAGCACAACTGCTCTGATGCTGCGACGCAAAGAAGAAGAGTTTGTTTCAAAAGTATTCATATTTGACGAGAACAGTTTCCAGTTTCTTATAAATGTTGTGAAAATCTACGTCCCTTTACGTAAATCCTGTCTCTTTCCACAGCTAAAGGATACATTATCCAGCAGGAAATTACACATAAAACACTCTTCAAACCCAGTCAACAAATTGGAAATTAGAAGTGACTTGTTATCACAAGCTTCTTATGTTGTCTGACAAATCAAAGCGAGTGCATTGTTCTTGAAATGACATGCAAAAAGCATTTCGGGAACATGATAATGTCCAAAACCAGAGAGTGATATTTGCAGGTTCAAAGTTCTGCATAGAGAAACAGAGCGTTGGTTTATTCCATTCTCAGTCCCAAAACTTTGTGTTTACTTTGTGACAGCTGTAATATTTTTCTTGCATGTCTTCCGTCCTGGTCTGCGCTCTCCGAGTGTCCTTCTGCTTTGCTGTTACATTATTATTCAACTACTTATAGTTGATGTTGTTCTCCAGTGTCACTGATTGCTTTGTGTTATTTGCAGGGAGAGAACCAAGCTGGTCTACTCCATGTACAGCCGCATGTCTGGAGAAACGGTGAAGACGAACCTCATGAAGCTGGGAGTGGACTTCTTCGTCCTGGAGGACTCCTGGTGCACCAGGCGGACCAGGTACCTCACATCAGCCATTCGATTTTGAGAGAATTACAAACAGATTTTAATTAAGCTAAAATGCAAATCGTTTCACTTCCTCTCTCTTCTTCTCCTCCTCCCAGGCCTGGCTGCAGCATGCCAGAGATCTGGGACATTGAGGACCCCCAAAATGTCGGTAAAACTCCACTCTGCACCCACATGTCCAGGAGCTCACGACCCCACTTCACCACAGTCTTTTCCAATGACATTTACAAAGTCCTCAAAGTCCCCAAAGCGACCAAAGATCTCAGATAACACCGTGGGACGGATCGGTTCTTTCCACCACTTCTTTTGTAACAGGTTTTGATCAGTCACTGCCATTGCTGCTTTTTACTCAAACCCCCACAGTTCCCCCTTTTTCGCGGTGCTCTGATTGACTCGAGCGGTGGACTAATAATAGGTTGGACACGCCAAAACAGTTCGCCATGAGTCTGTCCACTCTCGGCTCGGTGCGTGTGACTTAAAGGAACTACCGGTTCCCCACAATCATCTTTACTGCTGCATCTCTGTCAACCAGCGACGGTCCCATTACGCCCATTGGTGCCCAAGTGAAAGCCAAAAGGTGTTGTAGCTCCTCATTTCATCCCGTTGCATTGGTTCTGTTATATAGAATCTTTAGTTTAAGACACTTTGTCCTCAAAGAGACGCTCGTCATACATCAGTGTTGTTTCTTACTGTATAGAAATACTTTTCTTTCGCTTTAGAAGTACACTTTGTCTGGCAGGACCAATCGATGATGTCCACATACTGTGAAGCAATACCCTTTGCAAACTTGATAAAAGCTGGCTTCTTCTAGTGTTATGCACAGTGTTGATCTCTGAAAGGATTTTTCAGTGGTACACTATTTTTATAATTTATTTGTGTGAGTATTTTTATGCAAACTTCAAGTTGTGGAGACGTTTTCTTTAGAAGCTAACAGTGTTTTAAAAGGGGAAAATTCTCTTTTTGTGTTTGGAAGCCTTTGAAATATTTTTACTACGTGTCATTCGGCCAACGTGGAATTAAAAAACAAACAGAAGTTCAGATCGTAGAACATCTTTCGTTCCTAATTCAGTGATAAACAGACAGAAACAGACTTCCTCTTACTGTGCCCTGTTACAACCTTTTTGTAAATACCCAAACTCTTGTTTGTAAAATACCAATGTACGGCCTTTAAAAGGTTCTTTTTGTCCGTTCGATTACTGTTTATTGCCAAAGGAAGTCTTGTTATTAAAGCTGCGTATTCGGGGTACTGTAGCACATATAATATGTGTGTTTAGTGCTTGAGAAGCATCAGTTTGTGAGTTCTGTGACAGCCAATCCAAACTATTTGTAGCAGTGGATTTTATGTACATGGTAGCAGTCGTTGGTTTCTTCTTCAGGGTGCATTAATGACCGTTCAGTATTTCAGGAAATTATTATTTTCTCTCTGGCCCGGAGTTGGATGCTGCATGTTAATGTGCAACACTGATTCCAAAAATGTTTAAAATGTAAAAAAAGCTCAGTGTTTATATCTACAAAAACGGTTTTAACATACAATATATAGTCTTTGTACAGTTTTCAATTGAATATGTGTCAAAAACGATTAGCAAAGTATCTCTTATTCGGTTTTATTTACATTTTAGACAGTGTCAAACTTTCTTGGGATCAGGGTTGTATGAAGCTTTAGCCAGCAGGCAGTTAGCTTAGCTTAGCTTAACATAAAGACAAAAATCACAGGATTATGAGGTCACAAATCAAGTATTATGTTGGAGTCAAACAACCGGCTGTCTGACCAGTCAGCGTCCTGTGAGGAGCTACTGGCAGCTAAATAGGAAACTCAAAACAACAATGTTGGCTGCAACTGCATTAGTTATATCTGACCTGGAGTGTGTGAAAAAGAACAGCACTGAAGTTCTTTCGGCACAGACATTGGTTCATCCAATCACCTGTCAGCTAGGAGGACGCAGGTTAATTCACAGATATGCTGTCATGTAGAAATGCATGGCCATTTCTCTGGCTGAGTGCAGCAGTCAACAGCCACAATTTCTACTTTTTACTTAAATGTTTGCAGATTAAACAAAAAACCCTTTAACAGGCAACTTTACAGGTGCTGGTAAGCAGATTCTGTGATTATAGAGAGCCAGACTAGCACTTTGTTTCCAGTCTTTATGCTAAGCTAAGCTGTTAGCTTGCTAGCTTATATTTACCACCGATGCAAAAGGTATCAATCTTCTCATCCAACATTTGGCAAGAAAGAGAATAAGTGTTTTTGTATCATTTCTTTAAGCGGGAGGAGTCGTCATGTTGGATTAGTTGTTTTCGTGACTTCGGGCACTTCCTGTTTCACGTTTACTCCTCCAACATGGCGCCATGCCCTTCCTGTGTACCGGTAACTTCTGATCCGTGATGAGCTCTTTGTTTCTAAAAAGTTTTTTCTCAGCTTTAATGTATTTTTTGTGAATGAACTCGTAACAGGTAAATCATTTCGGTACAGCAGGTGATATATCGACCGGGCTCCAGATTGAGATAAAAGGACAAACAAACACACATTCAGAAGTCCTGCTGTGGTGACGTTAAAGATGGCGGCGTGAACAGTTGAACAAATCCTAACATACACGTTTGATCTGTGACATTATGTCCATCTGACTGCGGTTTCACGGTGGAGAAGAGGTCATGCAAGTCAAGTGCCCGTTTTTAAGGAGTGAGGCTGTCGTCACAATTTCTGAAATACTTAAAAATAGTTTATTCTTGTCGCAGGCGTAAGTGTGTTCAAAATGTCTTTTATAATATTTGTCTATTTTGTCTGTATTTTAAAAAAATAAAATACTTGCTATCAGCACCATTGCTTTTCTGTTATATTTAAGTGTTATTTTCCTTCTTAGCTTCAGTCTATTCAGTATTATTTTGCTCAG
The DNA here is from genome assembly GCA_903364295.1 of Serranus cabrilla. Taxonomy (NCBI): domain Eukaryota; kingdom Metazoa; phylum Chordata; class Actinopteri; order Perciformes; family Serranidae; genus Serranus; species Serranus cabrilla. The sequence goes on along the minus strand of CAFUXE010000104.1, from coordinate 159,966 downwards.
CATACAGCAACTGTTAAAAAAAAACACGACAGATTTTTTATCTTTAGTTATGCCCGAGTTTAATAAAGATTTTAAACCGTAGAATCACAGTTCCCATCAATGGCATTGTAGGCAGCTCCCAAAACATCCCATGATCCCCGGTAGGTTGATTTTATCAGATGGCATTGCAATAGTTATTGTTAAATAACTTTTTCATTCTTTCCTTTGTGGTGATCACCTGTCCTTTGTCACCTCATGAGAAGCAGCTGATGCCCTGGGTATAGTAGCCAAAGGATTGGGCAGACAGCCCTTTCTTCAACCTTTTGTCAGTTTTAAAAAATGCAGACTGGAAGATATGAAATATGACCTGACTATGACACTGTAGAATCACAGTTTCAGAATTGTATACAACCCCCCAAACGTCCTACAATCCCTGGTATATAGATTTTATCAGATGGTGTTGCAATAGTTATTGGTTAAACGTTTTCATCCCGTCCTGGTGGTTATCAGATGTCCTTTGTCTCCTCATGGGACTTTAGCCAATGCCCTATTTAGACCTTTCAGTGCTGATTATAGAAGCCAAGAAGGGGACAAAGGATGCTGCAGAACTAGAACACTGTTTTTATTTCGATGGCAGACCCAAAAACATCCCATGACCCCTGATCAGTGAGCTGCCAGCCTCAGGCAGAGATAAGGAGCGGGCAACAGAGGCTTGTTTGTTGACTATTTTCAAACTCAGATTGCCTCCATTTCCAATTCCAGACACAAAAAAAGGTTTTGTTCAACTGTGGTAAAACTTGATACAGATGAATAATGATACAATGAAAAGAACAACGGGCTGTTTTATTGATTCACTTGCATTTCAGTATTTATGAGATATAGTTTTTATCCTGCAGGAGGTGGCGAAAGTACATCAAAAGACCGGAAACGATAACAGAATTAGAAATGCAGTCACTCTGCAGTCATTCTGGGGGATGATTTGTGGGAGGAAGTGATCTCTGCTCAGTGTTTTGCATTTTGAACTAATCCAGTCGAGAACCATAAACCTCCACCTCACACAGACTCAGGAACTCTTCTCGTCCGGGGATAACGATGTTGACGTATCGTCCGTCCATCCCATTACACTCGAACGTACCGACAGCGCCAGCTGGGATAGACGAGATCACAGCACACCTGCACAAGAAGCAGAAATGAACTCTTAGTTAACAAGACGTAGTTCAGCAGTAGTTGAGATATTTCAGTGTGAAACTGTGTACTTCGGAAGACGATCAGGGCCAGTTAGGAAAAAAATGAGAGGAGGAAAATATATTGATTATGTGCTAAGAGAAAAGAGTTGAATTGACGAAAATAAAGTCAACTTTTATGTCTAATATATGTTTAAAAGATTCACATAAAAGCTGATTTCCCGAAACAATAGTTGTAGCAGCTACTACCAAGAATTTCTCATTTATGTGTTGTGGGATTTTAGTGCTACTGCACCTTTAAATATTGTGGTTGTTGCTCATTTTATATCATTGTTTAAATCAGGATGTAGCCTGCAGTCGTCCTATTAGGGCAGATGTGCCGTTTCTCTGAAAACAACGTTCCTCTGATGATTTATTGACACGGGAACAACAAATCTGTGAATATCTTTTCGAACCTTACCGGACACAAAAAGTTCACTTTATTCTCGCGATTTCTACCATTTTTTCAAACTGCATAATGAAAAAAAATCTCCTCCTCTCATTGTTTTTTCCTCTTCCATAGTGTGCCGTTGGCTTTAAGCTACCTGGTGTTGTTGTTTCCAAAGTTAGCGAGAGAATCTCCGATGCGGATCTCGGCCCCGTTGAGTCGTTCTGCGTCTTCCTGACGGTTGGTTATCTTTACGGAAAACACTTTGTGCGTTTTGCCCAGATCCAGTCGCCACCAGGGGGCGACGTTATTTTTCGTGTGAGAGCAGGAGCCGTCTTCCCAGATGCTGTTCGGATTTCCATCGATGGCGTTATACGCAGCGCCAAACATATACAGTGACGACTGTGAGGCTTTTCCTTGCAGGGCCAGGTTCTCTCCTGCAAACAGAACACGCTTACAAACAATACCTGGGCATCTTGGCAGTTATCTTTACAATAAAACTAATCTAGTTTTATTAAATGCTGTATATGCACAACTTCTGGTGCACATTTTTCCTATAATTTATGACCCATTGCACCATAACCGTACAACTCATGTATTCCTTTACTCAATTAATTCAATTCCTTCATCGCTGCTGAAGCTAGCATGCAAATTTCGTTGTATTTTTTGTACTATGACAATAAAGCCTTTTAACCGTAAATTGTAATTTAATATATAAATTATGAAGGTATTAGTTGTAGGCATGAACCCCTATTTATGATGTATTTTAATGCAAATGAATCTTTGAAGCACACTGACTCAGAACATAGAACTGAATCATACAATTGTGATGTTATGATTTTTTGGCTCATACCACAGGTTATAGATTAAATTCATAACACTGCACTTATTTTTCATAATGGCTCAAATTCTCACCAGTTGGGGCACGGTACCCGTAGACCTCCACTTCACAGAGTGTGAGGATCTTTCCATATCCGGGGACCCGCACGGTCACGTATCGCCCCTCCACACGGTCAGTGAAAGTCAAAGTGAACGTTTCTCCACGACCGAGTCGATTAATTGTACCAGCCCTAAAGACAGAAAGAAAGCAGAACCACATTTTATACCTGCAGGGTTGAACATGAAGATGAAAGAAACAAGCCTATTGTGACTCAATGCAAAAAAAAGCAATATAAGTTTTTGAAATACAGGATAGTTTTCGTTCGGTATTTCTTACTTTGGGTTATGTTTTCTAAACACTTTCCTGTATTTATGGGATTATTCTGTTTACTCACACTGGGTTTGTGGCACCATTGTTTTCTAAAGAGTTGCCAATGTGAATCTCAGCTCCATTAATCCTCGGTTCACAGCAGTCTCCTCTGTTGGTGACGGTGACGGAAGTGATGATGTAGCTCTCCAGCAGGTCTAGTCTCCACCAGGGGTTGCTCTCTTCATCAGTGTGGGTGCACGATCCACTGTAAAAGTTGGATGCACGGTTTCCATCGATAGCACTGTTGGCAGCTCCAAATGCATGCTCATAACGGTCTGATTGGGTCGCTTTTCCACGCAGGGCAACATTTTCTGTGATGAGAAAAAAGACATAATGGAAGATGGATTGTTAAAGGTGGAGTTAGTGATTCTGGAGGAAGATTGTTCAAAGCTAAATCAGTGTCATGTAACTGTAACTGTGGCCATAAGAGCTGACAGTCAAAACTTCACCCACACTGGGAGAAAAGGAAGTATCCCTTTCAAAACCTTCCCTAAGTAAAAGTACAGAAGAATTAGCATCAAAATGATCTTAAAGTATCAAAAGTGTGCAGAATGGTCCCACTCAGATTGTTATATACAGGGTGTCCATAAAGTCTCTTTACAATTTAAAAAAGTTATTACAAAAGCAACTGATGAGATGTTTTAATCAGATTAGTTGTATGTACTCAGTGGTTACCAATTGAGTACCGTCTGGATGAGCTTTGTGCCACATGGAGGTGAAAAAAAATTCAATATCTACTCCTCATTTTGTCATAATTTCCACATACTCGTCTGTTCATTTGCTTTTGTAATACATTTTTTAAGTCTTAAGGAGAATTTATGGACACCCTGTACATCAAACTTTTTTTCTATGTTAAATCTTGACCAGAAAAGCAACTAATGTTGGAGTAAAAAGTACAATATTTGCCTCTCAAGTAAATTACAAGTCCAAATTGTGCTTACCATAGGTGGAAGCTGCACATGTCTCCAGCAGGAGCAGCAGAAGGAAAACACTGAGTTTCATCATTCTGGTTGACACAAATAAAAGTCATAAATATACCATGTACACTTCTTATCATTACTGTTGAAAATGTATCACATCAAATGGTTGAGTAGTGATTATAATATAGGTTTCAATATTAAGATAATATAGAAGTTTAGATATCCAGAGGGGAGAAGTTGTGCAGCTGGATTTTGCCCCATTATGACTGTGCAAAGGTACTTAACTGGATAACTTTATTCAATAATTATTACCATTTATTTACATTATTATACTATACATTTACAATGAACCACAGTGTCAACCAATTCTAATAATGATCACTGAGAAACTACATAATCAAATACAATAAACAGCTAAATAAACATCAGTAAAGTATGTTCAGTATCAGTCAATTACTAAACATTTAAATTGAGAATAAAAATAAGATAAATAGCGAACATTTTTAATTGACCTCAAGCATATTTTTTGCAGTTTATGTTCTATAAAAAAGTTTTTTTCATATCGATGCATATTGGGAAATATACACGCTGACACTGATACATACCGATATGTCTGAAAAAGGCAGATATCAAATAGCAAATACATAGTATTCAGTCAATTTCACGTTAAGGATTAAGCCTTAAAATGTCGTGGCTGTTGGCTTCCTGATGTCTACATGCTACGTAAAATCTTTGTAATAAGATGATCTGAAGAAACAAAAATGTTACCTGGAGTCACCGTCAGCCTGATGAGAGCAAAACTTTCCAAACCCCTGAAAGCTAAACAATTTATGTGCTGGTTATAAGCATCTGGTCTGAATCATATCAACCAATCCTCAGAAATCTTATATTCATCATCAACACTTTTGCAATCCTATAAATTTCACAACAGCACAAGTAGCTTCCAAGGAAGATTGCACAATACACATCATATTCATTTCATCGTAAATGTAAAAAAAAGAAAGAAAGAAAGAAAAAATCAAATATCTTGTATTTGTATAGTTTTCATGTTGAAAAGGATTAGAAAATGAGTGTGCAGTGTGAACCATAACCAACATAAAAGGAAAAACAGCAGAATAGATGAGAGGCCTCCTGATTAAATCTCTGCCCTTAGATCACTGACAGTTACCAAACATACCAAATTCACAGGAAAAGAATGAAAAAACAGTGTCCAGCAATACTGAAAATGCTTAGTGGCAGATTTTATATTTTGCACAATGTGCACTTTCCCTGAAACATAACTTCAATGTGTCAGTGTTTCAACATTTCAGATGCTACTTCTCTGTTTTTCTGTGGGAAAATTCTCTCCAGTTGACTTGTATCTCTAACTATGAATATTTGTTACGCTGTGGTAAACTGGAGATGAACCCTAAAACTTGGGTAAAAGGAGCTGAAATCAGGGTTAATTGAGCAGATAAGCTGTGGTTGACTGCAGTCAATGAGGCGAAGCTGTGATGCCTTCCTCTTGTTTCGTCTCTGGAGGAAGTACCCAGAACCCAAACCCAAAAACCTTAAAAAATAAAAGCCCCCACAAACCCAGAACCCACACCAGTAACCACAATACATTCCCGAAACTCAATAATAGACCAAAACAAGTCCAGACCATGACATCTGCATCTGCTATATGAGGATCACAGGCAAACATTTTCAGCTTTAACAATATAAATCACAGCAACTTACAGTAATTAAGCAATTATACAATCGGATGTGTTGTGATTTCACTTCAGTAAAAGTTTAAATGTATAAGCAGCAAAACAGACTTAAAGCACCCACATTTAAAGCACTCCTGATACATTCATTCATTGTCTTTAACTGCTTATCCAAACCCGGGTCACGTGTGGCTGGAGCCGATCCCAGGAGAAAGGAGAAAAAAACTCTCATTTTGGTCGTAATGGTGTCGTAAACTCTCCGCGTGAGGCCGTATATATTGGGGCGTGACATTTAAATGACGACCGTTTCCAGCCGCCGCATTTATCAAGGAACGATCATTCTTACCCAGTGATTGGCTTGAACTCTGTCGTAAGTTTATATGTACGCCCGAATCTGCGCTGGTTTCTACGCTTGATTGATAAATGAGGGACATTGAGTGCACAAAATGATTCTTTCCTCCAAGAGTTTCAAACGGCTCGTAAAAAGGCCATGCACCATTTAAAAGATGTGCACTCAGCAGAGTTAGATCTCTGTGTGCACAAGGAGGAATTATTCAAGTTTAGAGCAGAACGTCCCCCTTCATCGCGGTTGTTCAGCCAATGTGGTTCAGGTTTCTCTGATTCTAACTCCTCCTTTAGAGACATGTTGACTCCCCCTCCTGTCAGAACATGGGAACAATTTCCAAATGACCCTAAGTCTTTGGGAATAAAGTCCCTCTCATCAACCCCCACTGAGAGATAGAGGTTACAGCCACCTGACTTCACATTTACCTGAACCAGATTATGAAGAGGACTGTAGTTTATTGTCAGCTTGATATTCTGTCCAGTGTCCTTCGCACTTTAATTCATGCTCATCCTTCTGAAACAAGAAATAGAACTTTCCAAAGCTGTTCATCCACTCTGTACTGTCAAAAGAGTGATGACAACTGGTCAGTTTCTGCCCCTCGCAGCATCAAATCCCCACCTCTTTAGAAATGCTAATTTGGATTTGCCTTCAGCAGATAGGGCATGCATGTGTACACACTCACGTTGTCCTCACGAAACATCAAGGTAGCCTCTCTATGCCTGAGGAAAATACGTTGCATCAATCTGAAGGGTTGGTTCCTTGTTGAGTATAGTGTTTTGCTGGGTGTGGGTGCAGACTGGTTGCTGTTGTCTTTCAGGGTTAGTTGTTCGGGGCAAACTCACTGTCTCTGTTGGTTCCTGTTGCCTTTAAAGTTAGTTGAGAGACTTTCTGTTGTGGTCTGATTTGCTAACTTGTGGAAGTTAACTTTGGGTTTCATCTTCAAGAAATTCATTTAAGGAGATCGAAAATGCAAGTGCAAATGGTTGAAAGAATCTTACCATTCATGTTTAACCTGTGACATTATGCCCTCCTGACAGTTTGTTTATATACTCCTCTTACGTAAGATTGCAGTTTCATGGTGTAGACGTGGTCTTGTAAGTCAAGTGTCTTTAAAACAGTTTATTCTTGTCGTAGAAGTAAGTGTGTTCAAGATGTTTTCTATAAAATGTGTCAGACTTTTTTTCTTTAGTGATGCAAGTTATTTTATTTCAGCAAAGATCATATATTATACAGCAGCAAGCAGTGGTGCTACAATCACAAAGTCTGTGGTAAAGAGACAACATTAGAAATAGAAACAGGTAATGGGCCTATTTTACAAATGGTTGTTGTAGATTGTTGAAGGCTGATATTAACACAGAGATAATCAAACACCCAGTTTACCTTTACCAATGTCTCTCTAAGAGGTTTCAACAAGTTGCCCAAGAACCAGAACTAACCAGTCAAGGGGTCCAATTCGGCCCAATCAAAGACTTTTTAAAATGAGTGAACATTGCAGTGAATTGGAGGTGGTGTTTTATTTGTTATTTGTCATGTGAGCAATCAGATAGAAGCTGAATCTGTTATTGTGGTTACTGTCATTAGGCAGGCTAAGCTCTGAAGTAGAATTGTGAAGCAACTCCAGGGCCGTGCCGTACGCCTCCTCCTTGCACAGGGTCAGGTGCTTCTGTCTTCCAGGGAAACTATGTTACCGCGGTGAACAACCATCCCGTTGACCCTGGAATTAAACAGCAGGACCTGCAATAATCAGAAGAAGCAGCTGTCATCGAAAGAAGCCTTTGTGACCACTTTTACACTTAAGACTTTAAGTGTCAGAGATTTTTGGTATTTGTGATATATTTTGACAACCCACTTTTATTTTCTCCGGTGTTCTCACTGGATCTGTGCCCAAAAACCTCGACTTCACAGAGTGTAAGGTATCTCTTTGCGCCAGGGAGAGACACAATCACGTAACGTCCCTCCACAGGTGTGAAAGTCAGAGTGAATGACTGGCCTAGTGGGATTAAAGAAATGACACCAACCCTGAAACAGAAAAAGAAAAGGTAGCTCACACATGATGTTAGGTATCGAGTGGGGGGTTACCAGTGATGCCGACTGTAGTGTCAGGCTCAAAGTGACTGGGCTGAGGTCTAAAGTAAAATGAGATTATGGATATTTATTATATACCGTATTTTTTGGACAATAAGGTGTACTTAAAATGCTCAAAAATTGACAGCTCGCCTTATGTTTGAATTCTGGTTGTGCTTACTGACCTCGAACAGATTTTTGTGGTACACGGCACTCAAAAATCTGTCAAAATGTTTCAGTCCGACTTTGGTAAGCTACGAAGCCGCACCGTTTGATGGATTGTCGGAGCGTTACGGCTTCCGTAGTCAGGAGCCTCGTGGAGTAACACGTACTGCGCTTCAACATAATATTACAGTGTGTGTAAGGACCCAACATGGCGCCTGGTAAGAGACATGCTGACGAAGCAGATTTCAAACTCAAGGCTATCAGTCACACAGTAGAATCTTGGATGCCTGGAAGAAGGTTTCAGTCTCAAGGGTCGGACGAGCTTTCACGAAGGCCAGAATCACTGAACATTGAAGTAACAGCAACAAGACTTAATGCGCCTTATAATCCATTGTGCCTCATGGTCCGAAAAATACGGTATATCGTGATATATTTATACATATTCACATGTACTCACACTGGGTTTGAGACACCATGTGCTTCTAGAGAGTTGCCAATGTGAACCTGAGCCCCGTTGATCCTTTCTGCACAGCAGTCTCCTCTGTTGGTGACGGTGACGGAGGAGATGACGTAGCTCTCCAGCAGGTCCACTCTCCACCAGGGGTTGCTCTCCTCATCAGTGTGGGTGCACGATCCAGCATCAAATCTAGAATCGCGGTTTCCATCGATAGCACTGTAGGCAGCTCCAAATGCATGATCGTAACGGTCTGATTGGGTCGCTTTTCCACGCAAGGCAACATTTTCTGTGATGAAATCAGATTGTTAAAGGTGGAGTCAGTGATTCTGGAGAGAGATTGTTCAAAGCTAAATTAAATCAGTGTCTTAACGTGCAACATACTGAGATCCAATGGAGAAAAACAAGTATTCAGATCCTTTTCATGAGTTAAAAGTCCTGCATTTAAAACCTTACTGAAGTAAGAATTAGCATCAAACAGTATGTAAACAGTGTCTCCCTCAAGGTAGAGCTAATTGTAGATACTACATATACTGTTATGTGGTTTAATTACATCATACATCAACCTTTTTCAATTAAAAAAAAAAAACAACTAGAGTAAAAATGACAATATTTGCCTCCAAATTGTGCTTACCATCGGTGAAAGCTGCACATGTCTCCAGGAGGAGCAGCAGAAGGAAAACACTGAGTTTCATCATTCTGGTTGACACAAATAAAAGTCATAAATACACCATGTTTTAAAATAGGTACACTTCTTATCATTACTGCTGGAAATGTATCACATCAGAACAGTACACCGATTTTGCACCAATATGATTGTGCAAAAGTCCTCAAACAAATAATTTATGAAAGAATATTTACCATTAGTTTAATATTATTATTATTATACTTTACACATAAAATGAACCACGTTGTCAACCGATTCTAATAATGTACACAGAAAATAAAGAATAAATAAAATAAAATAAATAGAGAAATAAACATCAGTATCTTATGTTCAGTATCATTCCGTTACTAAACATTTAAATTGAGAATAAATAAAACTAAGATAAATAACAAACAACATATCTAATTCACCAAAAGCATCATTTATCAATGCACACTGGAAAATATTTACGCTGACACTGATATATACCGATATGCCTGAAAAAGGCTGATACCAAACAGCAAATACATAGTATTAAAAAAATGTCATGATTGGAATTAAGCTTTAAAATATTGTGGCTGTTATTGAATTCCTGATGTTATGCAAATAATACGATGATCTGATGAAGTTAAAATGTTACCTGGAGTCACCGTCAGCCTGATGAGAGCAAAACTTTCCAAACCCCTGAAAGCTAAACAATTTATGTGCTGGTTATAAGCATCTGGTCTGAATCATATCAACCAATCCTCAGAAATCACATCATATTCATCATCAACACTTTTGCAATCCTTCAATCTTCATGTTTACTCCTGTGCAAATATTTCACTTCCCTACTCAGGAATCAAATTTCACAACTGCACAATTTAGATCCCAAGGAAGATTACACAATACTCATCATTTCCATTGCAGATTGCAAATTTTAAAAAATATTAATAATGATAAAATATCTTGTATTTGTATAGTTTTCATGTCAAAAAGGATTAGAAAATCATCAGATTTAGTTTTATTTGCATTTTACACAACAGTCCACTTTTTTGGGATCATGTCAGTATATTTACTAAAGTTACTTTATGTACACTTTGCTTATAATACTTTGGTTTTCTCCTTATTTCTTTGTGAACTTCTGCAGACTACAGCTTTATTAAAACGCACCAATACAGGATGGATTATTTAATGAACGTGAACTTCATGAACGTGTACAATGAGTGAAAGTTGACCCCTGATTAAATCTCTGCCCTTAGCACACTGACAGTTACGAAACATACCAAATACACAGAAAAAGAATGAAAAAGCAATGCTGAAAATGCTTAGTTGCAGATTTTATATTTTGCACAATGTGCACTTTCGCTGAAATTTCATTTTTTTGGCTTCATAACTTCAGTGTGTCATTGTTTCAACATTTGAGATGCTGTGCTACTTCTCTGTTTTTCTGTGGGAAAACACACTGTATAGAACTTTCTGCAGTGTTCAGATAAAGGACATTTGCATCTTCACACTATCACACAATCGTATTTGTTGTGATAGAAAAAGGCAATATGGTCACTGATGCAATAATATAAATTCACAATATGAAATCTAATCACCTGTTCCTTGTCCCAATACACACGTTGTCGGTGCGTCATAAAAATGTGCTCCCTGATCAGCTTGATAGCTGAAATAAGCCTTTTCTGCTTACAAGGGAAAAGACACGTCATATGTGGTAAATCAATAACCAACAGCTTGGATCACGATAAGAAGCGCATATAAATATCCCTTCGTGGGACAGCGGTTCAATGTCTTCTTCTGGGTTTATTGGTCGAGGTATGTGGTTTTATTTTGTTTCTTTGTTTTGTTTGTTTTTTAATTCACATTACACATGTAGTTCCAGTTATTTATCTTTTTACAGTTTTTTCATTTTGACGGACTTTGGATATTTAACATCTGGATCAAAGATTGTTGTCGGTCAGGGATAAACTTCATCAAGTAAATTTGATGACTATGTTTATTCATTCGGTGTAATTCTGTTATTGAATCTACTGTCTCAGTCAGAACAATGAAACACGGCCCAGATCTGCTTTTGCTGCTCCTTCTGGGGGCGTGTTCGGCTCACACCTATCGTAAGTATCATCAGACTGCATCTGTGATATCTCTGTTGAAAATGGAAAATAATTGCATAATCTGGTAAATATATTACCATTCGAAGCAGATTTCTACAAAATGTCTGGTGCTGTAGAATACGAAATTAAGTGTCAGGAAGAAACTGTTTGGAAACAAGTTTGCTAAATCACTTTTAAAGATGATGATATATAAACGTTTTGCATAAAAATAATTGCTGCTGCCCCCAAGTGGCCAAAAATAGTCATTGCTGGTTTAGTAATGTACAAACATTTTCATATCTACAGGTTAAATGTGTATTTAAACTGTCTTATTCACAGAAAACGTGGCCTTGCGTGGAAAAGCCACCCAGTCTCATCGTCACGCAGACACGCATGGAATTGCCTCCAATGCTATAGATGGAAACCGTGAATCTAACTATGGTGCTGGATCGTGCTCTGCCACTATTGAGCAGACCAACCCCTGGTGGAGGGTGGACCTGCTGGAGTCCTACATCGTCACCTCCGTCGTCATCACCAACAGAGGAGACTGCTGTGCTGAAAAGCTCAACGGAGCTGAGATTCACATCGGCAACTCTTTACAGGACAATGGTGCTGCAAACCCAGTGTGAGTGAACAGAATTGATTATTGAATACAGGGTTCAACAGGATATCGTCTACAAGTTGTAAGATCCTGATGCAGCTCATGATCATGAAACTCATGATCTATTAGCTAGTAGATGATGAACTAAACGACTCATTCAACATGTGGCATTTGCTGTGTGAAATCTTTTTGGTATTATTTCTTACTTTAAATTGCTGCATAGCTTTAAAAGTAATGCATGCTCTGCTTCCTGTCTTTCTTTTAGGGCTGCTGTAATTTCACACATCCCTGCAGGCAGGTCTTTAAAAATGTCCTTTACCAGACTTGTGGAGGGACGTTATGTCACTGTGGTTCTACCTGGTTTAGGAAGGGTCCTCATTCTCTGTGAGGTGGAAGTCTACGGGTACCGTGCACCAACTGGTGAGACTTGAACGTGCGGCTGAAGACACACACTTCCTGTTACTAATACATTTGTAAAGTCGGAGCTATCTCAGCACATGTCTTAAACCTGATAGGCAGTATAAAATTGGTAAAACTTAAGAAGAAACAGTTTGTGTGCTGATTTTTGCAAATGTGCTCTGTTTGCAGGAGAGAATCTGGCCCTCCGAGGTAAAGCATCACAGTCATCACTGTATTCTATAGGCACTGCATATTATGCCATTGATGGGAATCGTGCCAGCTACTGGAGTCAGGGTTCCTGTACTCACACGAAGGACGACATGAACCCCTGGTGGCGACTGGACCTGGGTAAAACCCACAAAGTGTTCTCTGTCAACATAACCAACACAATTGATTCTGTCCCACAACGACTCAATGGAGCCGAGATCCGAATTGGAGATTCTCTTGAAAACAATGGCAACAACAATCCCAGGTAACTAAATGTCCATTATTAGGTTATATTACGTACAAGAAAAAAGAGAGAGCGAGATCAGGTGTAACTTGTATAAGATTAACTTACATTTAAATACGAGGAATTTGTGCTGTATTCATGTAGTGTCTAAATAATTGGAAAACAGGAATTTTCAGCCTCAATAAAGTAACGAGAACACAAACTCAAGTCAGAATAACGACTGAGAAAGTTGAAAAATGAAGGTGTGATTTCATGGCTCACCTATTGAGTTTACTTTGCTCTCTTTTTCGTTTTTACACAAATACCGAATCAGCAATTAACTTTTGTTGAGCATTGAAATACAAAACATATTTTTGGAGCGTCCATGTTTGCACATAATAACTAAAAGCTTATGGACTCACTGAATTTGGAAGAAGGAGACGGGAACAACTTGGGAAATGGGACGATTTCAGGAGCATGTGAATACAGTATTGGCCAATAAAAAGCGCCAGTTTATGAAATGTCTATATCTTTACTTGATCATTTCTTCCTCTGCTAGGTGTGCTGTGATCTCAAGCATCCCTGGAGGTTTCACTGAAACCTTCCAGTGCAACGGGATGGACGGTCGCTACGTTAACGTCGTCATTCCTGGAAGAGCCGAGTACCTGACGCTGTGTGAGGTGGAGGTCTACGGGTCCGTACTGGATTAGGTTCAAAATGTTGAAATAATGACATTTTACATTGTTTAGCTGATGCTCTTGTACAGACTCATAGCTTCATTTTAACTTGTTAGTTTTTGCTTGTTTGACTCAAGCTTGTCTAAAAGTTATCTGACGTGGCTTCACACTCCATTGTTTGTTTGCTTTTGCAGCATCAATATTAAACTCCTGAGAAAGCAAAGTACACATATTACACTGTGTGGTACTGATACTGATAGGTCTTTGATATCAGCAGATCAATAAAAAATATCTTCTTATTGTTTGTTTGTTGTTGGTTTTGTGAAACAGCTGGATACTCTCCATTTCAGCAAACATTTTCTAAATATTTTTGGGTACAACTGTGCATTTTTATTTGGTCTTTGGGAATATACCATAGCACAATATTTAAAACTATTTCAAACTCAGCCTTGTTTTAAATGTTTATTAAGCTCTAAACATCAACAAGTAAAACGGGCTGCACCACACAGACTTAATGTGAATACATATTTATTCTTAGAAACTTCCAGGTGTAACTGAACCAAATGGCAAAACTGATGTTTGCTTGTTATATTGAAGACAACGTGTGGGAGATGGTTTTCATATCAGACTTACATCTCTCATGTGTGAGAAAACAGCTCGTCTGTCTCTCTGTAAGGCTCATGAGGAGATTAAACATGCTACAAATGTGCATGAAACCAAAGAAATGGCAGATAGTTATAATTATTTTTGATTTATTATATATTTATTATTCATCTGCAGGCAATGACAGTACAAAGAATAATTCAGTAATATACATTGAAATCTTCATATCGTTCAGAAAACCACACAGCAACAGCTTTACAAAAAAAAATATGATCCAAACAAAAACAAACAAAGTTCATACAAAATCCTATATATATAACCACAACATGGTTTAACTGTATGTTATATGCTAAATACATATTTGTGGAAAAACGGCTGTTCGAAATGTCCTTAAATGTGGAATCACAAGACTTTCCTGGATGAGCTTTATGTTAAAACCATCTTTTTTTACAGAAGATATTTTGACAGGTGTTTATAATGAACTTAACGATGGCTGAATTTAGTTGCATGAGTCCCTGTAGCTCATCTACTGTCACACTGTCATGCATTGACTCAGACACTTGAACAGATCCGTCATCAATATTATTAGTAACACCTGAACTTTTCCTGTTGTGACAAGTTAAAACATCTGCTTATTTCCTTGCTCAGTTAGCAGAAAATCATTTTCAGTTTGGCGATTTCATGTTCTTACAAATCTGCACTTTGGGAGTTGTAGTTATAGCTTCTCAGGTTGAGTTTTTATGTACACAGTCTGGAACCTTTGAAGAGCCAGATACATACGTTACACCAAGCAAAAACTAATACAACAGTCCTGAAATAAATCCTCCCCCAAGGACGATTCTAATATTCTGTTTTTGGTTGAAACTGAGGTGTTGATTCAGCTGCATTTCTAATCCAGTCTGGAGCCGTACACCTCCACCTCACACAGCATCAGGTACTCCGTTCTTCCAGGAATGACGATGTTAACGTAGCGGCCGTCCATCCCACCGTCACACTCGAAGGTTTCAGTGAAACCTGCGGGAATTCTCGTGATCAAAGCACACCTAAAAGAAGAAGAGAGATTTTTGTTAGATCAGATTCATTTTAAGAGTTTTAAAGGTAGAAGTGTAAATCTGGTGTTCCAGACCAATCCATTGACATATCCATAATTTACATTGTTTTGGCTATTGTAGTATTTTAATTAATGGACATAAACTACCTGGGATTGGTGTTGCCATTGTTTTCAAGAGAATCTCCAATTCGGATCTCAGCTTCTCGAAGTTGATAGGCAGAATTTCTGTAGTTGGTAATGGTCACAGAAAACACTTTGTGGGTTTTGCCCAGGTCCACTCGCCACCAGGGGCTGAAGTCGTTGTTTGTGTGCGTACAGGAAGCGCGGCTCCAGAGGGTGTCACGATCACCATCTATGGCGTTATTGGCGATGCCTATAGAATGCAGAGACGACTGAGAGGCTTTTCCCTGGAGGGCCAGATTCTCCCCTGCAAACAGAGCACA
The DNA here is from genome assembly GCA_903364295.1 of Serranus cabrilla. NCBI lineage: Eukaryota > Metazoa > Chordata > Actinopteri > Perciformes > Serranidae > Serranus > Serranus cabrilla. The sequence goes on along the minus strand of CAFUXE010000104.1, from coordinate 144,565 downwards.
TTTGGAAATATCCGCACATTATAATTCCTTAATGCTCTCTGCAGAACAAAGTGTTCCCAAACTGTCTATGTCTTCAAACTGAAAAACAAATCTCACCAGTTGGGGCACGGTACCCGTAGACTTCCACTTCGCAGAGTGTCAGGACTCTACGTAAACCATGTAGAAACACAGTGACATAACGTCCCTCCACAAGTCTGTCAAAAGATATTTTCAAAGACCTGCCCATTGGGATGTGTCTAACTACAGCAGCCCTAGAAGAGAGAGAGGAAACTTCTGAATTATACCAACACATCTGCTAGCTGACAGATCATTAGCTGTGATGAAACCCTGTATGTACGTACAGTGGGTTTGCAGCACCATTGTCCTGTAAAGAGTTGCCAATGTAAATCTCAGCTCCGTCGAGCCCTTCTGCACAGCAGTCTCCTCTGTTGGTGATGATGATGGAGGTGATGATGTAGGACTCCAGCAGGTCCACCCTCCACCAGGGGTTGGTCTGCTCGTTAGTCCTGGTGCAGGATCCCGCTGAGTAGTTAGAGTCACGGTTTCCATCGATGGCGTTGTAGGCAGCTCCAAACGCTCGCTCCAAACGAGTTGACTGGGTTGCCTTTCCACGCAAGGCCACATTTTCTGCGAATGACACAAAATGTATGTGGAAAAATGTTTGGGAAATTCTTTTACAAACCCTCAGGATGTAAAAAGTCACAACCCCCAACACCAGAACATCTATAAGGACTGTACGAACAGGATAATTTTAAGGTAATCTGTATCTTCCAGTGGAGTTCCTCAGGGATCTGTTCTCGGTCCCCGACTCTTTACATCAAGTCACATGGCTCTGTTATTCACTTGTGGCTTTTTGCTGTCATCGCTATGCAGATGACACTTGACTAATTCTGTCTGCTCTCTCATCTGTATAAGATCTGAAGCTCAACAACACTGAGCTTTCCAAAGCATATATTACTTTAAAAGATGTGATATCACAAGATGAGCATAGGGAAACTTTCTCTTGTCAGCAGATGGATATAAAACAACAGAATAGACCATTTCTCAATCTCAATACCACCCATAAGGACACATATGAGCGTTTTGCAGCTTGCAGCACATTGTAATTCATCACATATACTGTTCGTGGTTGTAAAAAAAGCTGCAGTTTCGACGAATTTAGGCTACAAAACCACTGACCTAGGTTAAGGGCAAAAAACTTTCTGGTTAGGCGTTATAAAAGACAGTTCAACAAGTAAATAAATACACGTATGCCGGCAGTAAAGTAGTTACAAGGTTGATGTAAGTTATCTAAAAAAACACAAGTTACTTAAATCTTGTTCACTTTTATTTTCAAACGGCACACAAACCCAGTTCTCCTGGGTGAAACTCTATATCACCATCAATCAGTGAGTCTTCAGCGAGATGGTGGCAAAGGACAGACAGTTTTAAACGGTCCAAAATGTAAAAATTAGTCGTATTTTACTGCCAGTACAAACGCCCTATATTGTCGTTTTTGAGGGGAAACCAAACTCTGCACATGCATGAGGTGACAAAAAGCAAAATACATATTTGAGTGGCAGGAGGGGAGCTTTAATGTTTAATTATGATACTTACGGTAGGTGTAAGCTGAGCTCGTCCCCAGAAGGAGCAGCACAAGCAGAACTGAGCCGTGTTTCATTGTTCTGGTTGAGACAGACAGCAGAGTCAATAACAGAATTACACTGAATTCATTTGTATAAAATTAAACCCACACCTGCAACAATGTCCATGAGTCAGATATCCATTTTGAATAAAAAATAAAATAACTACAAACACGTACCTTTACTTGCAAAGTAAACCCAGAAGAAGACAAGGATCCACTGGTTATGATGTGTAGATGAATATGATTTGATGCGGACCACGCAGGGATATTTATGTGCACGTCTTATCAGCACGTGCTGTTAGTTATTGATGATTTACCACAGATCACGTTTTTGTTCTTGTCATGATAAGGCTCATTTTAGGTGTGGAGCACAACAGGGATCAGGAAGTTCTTATCATATCTTTTTGATTTTTTTTATTTGTTTTGTCTGGTTGCCGCAGCACAAAGACAAACGTGTAAAGTGTAATAACTGAACTTTCAAACAGCAATAAAATACAGTAAATGCTGTTCTTACTTTATTTTGCTGAAACAATAAAAGTTTTAATTTTGACAAAATCTGGTTGCAGTTTATGAATGCACATTGCAGTCAGTGGTAGAATGTAACTAAGTACTTGTAATTTACTTGAGTATTTCCTTTTTCTGTAACTTTAAACTTCTACTCAACCACACAAAGGTATATTCATATATTTATTCACTTTTTACTCCATTACATTAAGCCAACTTTAGTTACTTTTAAGGTCAAGATTTAGCATAAAAATGTGATCAAAATAATAATGCTCTTTTTTAAAATGATTAATTAGATCACCTATCAGTTTATTAGGCAGTTATTTAGCCTTGTGTGCTGCTTACATAGATAATAATAATCCAATCCAATCTGAGTGAGGTCATTCTGCATAAAGAACTTTATTTTTTCACTTTCATTTTGATGCTGATACTTTTACACTTTTGCTTAAATAAGATTTTAATTCAGGACTTTTACTTGTAGTGGAGTATTTTCACAGTGTTGTATTAGTACTTTTCCTGCAGACAGTAATCTGAATACTTCCTCCGCCACTGATTGCAGTAGTGAAAGCAGCCACCTTTTGTTTTTAAAGAGATAAAAGCCACGTGTACTTGTTGTTTACTTATTCCCGGAATAATGCGGCTGTCCTTCCTGGTCAGATAAACACAGAGATAAAACAATAAAATTAGAGAATATTTATGCTGCCAGGTGAATCGTATGAGGCACAACTTCCTGGTTTGATTAGATAATATGTGTACTTTGCATTCTCAGGAACGTGTTGATGCTAAAAGGGGATCAAAACTATTAAATGATCAACCTCATGAGGACAAAGGAGAGAAAAAAAAGGTCTATAATGATATAGAATTTAAAAAAGAGCGCTTAAATGGATGTGATGGATCTGTGCACACTGATGATGACTGACATGGAGAGATATAATTACATGAAAAGTGGCTGAGCTTAATGCATCAGCTCAAGTAACATGATTAACATGTCTTTATTAGGTCTGACTGGGTCGCTTTTACCACATCTTCTACAAAACAGACATTAAAATGTGGAATTGGAAAGCATTAGCCAGTTCATTAGTAATCTAAACACCAGCTTCTGTACTGCAAACAGAAAACATTTGCACACTTCAGCACTGATAATTAGTTTTCCTCGGTTCTCTCTGCAGAACAAAATGTCCCCAGTCTGTTGAAATTCACTATTTGCACATTGTTTCTCTTGCAAGAAAGTGCAGTAAAAGATTGATAGATTGTCTGTTTAGATCAATGCTGCAAAATTTGTTTCTAGTTATGATTTTACACTTTATTTTGCCTTTGAATCATTTTTAGCATGTCATTTTTAAATCAAACCGTGACACATGTTGCTCAAAAATGACTTTGCAGTGGAGATTTATATTTGTTCCTGGAAGTCCATTCATTCATTTTATTTCATTCATTTCAGATTTATTTAATTTAAAAACTATAAATTCCCCCTTCAGTATGTAAAGATCCTCCACTATGAGCAGAGTGCTACTCTCCAAAACTCTGCCAAACACAGTGAAAAGAAATATTACTTCTTCCACAAATACAACTTCAGTTTGAGGCCGTTTTTAAATCAAACTATACTTTGCATCTTTAATATGAACCATTAGGTCTGACTGAGTGTCATCGACTGGATGGATTTATCTTGTGAGGAACAGTTTGTTTTTGATGATGGAGACGGTGTAAATCTGCTCCACCTCCTGGTCTCAGATGGACAGAGACACAAACTTGCTATAAATTCCCACATAAATGCTGTTGTAATTCCAGGTCATCTCAAAGAATATTAATATTGCTGAAACTTTGCATTTCCAGGAATGCAATATTGGAAAGATAAACGGTGTGCAGTGCAGCGTAAAACCACAAAGACAAAGAGGAGAGAATGGTGATAATGTTGACAGTGTAAACCTGCTCCACCTCCTGGCCTCACACAAACTCTCTGCAGCCAGAAGGAATCTGCTTTCATGTTGTGCTCTCTTTTTAGCAAAAATGTCAATAGATGAACAAGCATTCAGCATTAAAACAAACAAACATAAACAGACGCAGCAGCATATCGCATGCCGTTACACACAGACACACAGTCCAGTTAATGTAACATTCTTTTATTCTTGCAACATGATAAGTAAAAAGAAAGAATATATTTACAGGTTAAATCATGGCAGCAGTTGTATGTACAATGCGACAATTAAAAGACGTGTAATCACTGTTTACTGTCAGTTCACACATGCATACAAATGTACTTCCTGCAATATAATAAACACAGAAATAAAACACAGAGAATATTATTATTGTTCATACAAATTTTGTGTAAAATAATGTTATAAAGTCTGGCAGCAAAAGTTGCCGAACACTTACTGCTATATTAAAGTAAAAAAAACTTTAGTTATTTTACATACAGAAATACAGATATTTAATGTAAATTATCTGCATTTTTAAAGATATTATCTGTAAAATAATAAAAATAAATAAGTGTTGGGCAAAGTTTGTTGCCAGACGATTTGTTTTCTGTACTTCCTGCAGTATAAACACAGAAATAAAACAGTGAACTCAGAGAATATTATTATTGTTGATACAGACTTTACTTCCTAGTTTGATTAGATAACGTAATGCAATATAGCTGCTGAAAAGATACACAAACAATAAAATGCAGCGTGAGACTACAAAGACAAATCAGGAGACAATAGATCCACAATGTTATAAAAAATAAATCTAGAAAAGCATTTGAGATGTTTTTGAATTCTGTCCAACTGATGATTACTAAAATGTAGAATGAAAAAAATCAACCTGTTTTCAGTCAGTATTCATAAAAATAATGTAGTAGCTCTACTTTAACAAGCTATGACTCCCATCCATCAGTAGTAAAGTGAATCCTAAACTGTCGTTGCTCCTCAGATTAATCCAGTCTGGAGCCGTAGACCTCCACTTCACACAGGATCAGGTACTCGTTTCTTCCCGGGATGACGACGTTAACGTAGCGACCGTCCATCCCGCCGTCACACTGGAAGGTTTCTGTGAAACCTCCAGTGATGCTTGAGATCGCAGCACACCTAGCAGAGGAAGAGACGTTCATTTAAATACATTTAGATACTATAATGACAATATTTTATGTGTTCCAAACAAACCCAATGACAGCTATCCGTTAACCCAAGCTGGTTCAGATACATTTTACTCACTGTGGCCTTGTATTCGCACAACTACTGCAATATATATATAAGTATAAGTAAAAGTATATAAGTTGGAATAATTTTGTTTTTAGACAAAGTCCTCCCTTAATTGTTATTTCATTTTCAATGTGATTTGTTTGGAAGAGATTGATCAATAAAGTTTTGAGATACACAGTTTATCAGTCAATAATAATTCACATTGTCACAATCTTTTAATGGACAGAGGTAAAAATGTTTTATTCCGACTTTATTCTTATTAAAATTATGTTCTTTTTAAAATGTAAATAATATATATATATATACTTTTAGTGTCATGAATATTGGGGAAGAAACAGGTCTCCACATGCTACACATATTAAACTATTTACATTTTTACAACTCTAACTTGCCACCTCTCATGTCCTCTCCTCTCAGCTCTGTGTAAACAGATTTTCTGTGAATATTTGTCATGTGACCGTTCGTCTCAGCAGAATCAATCATGACTTCACAGTGTAGTTATTCTATACTGTTTATTTTCTGCAACATGTTAAATGAGACATGTAGGATAAAGTTATTTTGACAGAAATATCAGAATTTTAAGTTTTGTTTTGGTTACTTTTTTTAACAGAAACTTTTTCTTATATTTCTACAGTTTCTTGTACTTTGTGTGTGTGTGTTTTTTTTAAAGAGGGCGTACTTTTCACACTGCAATATTAAAATGAATAAGTGACCCTACCTGGGATTGTTGTTGCCATTGTTTTCAAGAGAATCCCCAATTCGGATCTCGGCTCCATTAAGTCTGAAGGGCGCATCTTTGTAGTTGGTTATATTCACAGAAAAAACTTTGTGGGTTTTGCCGAGGTCCAGTCGCCACCAAGGGGTCATGTTGATGTCTGTGTGACTGCAGGAGCCCTCGCTCCAGTAGCTGGCCCGATTCCCATCGACGGCGTTATTAGCATTGCCTTTAGGGATCACTGACGACTGTGAGGCTCTTCCTTGGAGCGCCAGGTTCTCCCCTGCAAACAGAACGCATAGCAAGGATTATTATTGTATTCATGATGCTGATGTGTTGATGGCAGATGGATCAGCACTGCAGGACTTTAAGGATGCACCATCAGCAGGAGGAAATGTGTACATTGTGTTGTATGTATAACAAACGTGACTTTTTATTTATTTTTCTTTATATGACCTATGAATCATTTAAAGCTAAAAGTAAACCAGCTGACCATATTGTATGTTTGAGTTAAATCCCATGTAGTTGAGTTAAATGTTGCACTTTGCAAAGCAGAAATCTGTTAGTAACAGAAAGTGCATGCATTTTATCTGCTTTCTTTATTCAAATGAAGAGGAAATGAAGCGGCGGCATCACTTTAAAAAAAAAATCAGGTTTTGTGTGGCCCACCAAATATTTAAACCTCACCAGTTGGTGCACGGTACCCGTAGACTTCCACCTCACAGAGAGTGAGGACCCGTCCTGAACCAGGTACAACCACAGTGACATAACGTCCCTCCACAAGTCTAGTAAAGGACATTTTTAAAGATCTGCCCTGTGGGATGTGTGAAATTACAGCAGCCCTAAAAGAAAGACAGGAAGCAGAGCATGCATTACTTTTAAAGCTATGCAGCAATTTAAAGTAAGAAATAATACCAAAAAGATTTCACAGAGCAAATGCCACAAGTTGAATGAGTCGTTTAGTTCATCATCTACTGGCTGATAGATCATGAGATGAGCTACATCAGGATCTTACAACTTGTAGACGATATCCTGTTGAACCCTGTATTCAATAATCAATTCTGTTTACTCACACTGGGTTTGCAGCACCATTGTCCTGTAAAGAGTTGCCGATGTGAATCTCAGCTCCGTTGAGCCTTTCAGCACAGCAGTCTCCTCTGTTGGTGATGACGACGGAGGTGACGATGTAGGACTCCAGCAGGTCCACCCTCCACCAGGGGTTGGTCTGTCCTTCAGTGTGGGTGCACGATCCAGCTTCATAGTTAGATTCACGGTTTCCATCGATAGCATTGGATGCAGCTCCGTACAAGTTTGAATAACGATCTGACTGGGTGGCTTTTCCACGCAAGGCCACGTTTTCTGTGAATGAGACATTTGAAAATACACTCTTGAGATGCTTGTAAACCACTACACTTACAATAACTGTTTATTGGCCACTTGGGGGCGCCAGAAACAAGGTGTGAACAGAACACAGTGAACAGCTTTTTGACGCATAACTAACTCTCCAGAAATGATTTCGGTTAGAAATTCCCCAACAGATGCTCTTAAAATGAATTCTGAATTGTGTAAAATCATGAGTTAATGTTGTTTTTGAGTGGGAAAAAAACCCATAAATGATATTTTAGAAGGTGTGGATATTTGCCGATAAGCTCGGCTTCATTCAATTAAACTAAATGTTACAGGACGTTTGCATTCAACAGAAGCAGCTGAAGACTTTATGTAAATATTCAGATGATACTTACGATAGGTGTAAGCTGAGCATGTCCCCAGAAGGAGCAGCACAAGCAGAACTGAGCCGTGTTTCATTTTTCTGATTGAGACAAGAGAGTCGATAATAGAATTACACTCAGGCAAAAGTAAGACATCTATAAAATATCTGTTATAAGATGAATAACTGGTAGCAAACATGTGTGTTGCCTTAACTTTCAGTGCACAGTACAATATACAAAAAACCCTCCAAACTCTGTTTAAAAGTGTCAATATCAACTTTAACAACATACCTTAACTTGCAGGAGAGGAGCTACTGTTTGTGATGTGTGGATGAGTGATGAATGATTTGATGTGACTACACACGGGCACCTTTTTGTGCACATCTTATCAGGGCACGTGCTGTCGTTTATTGATGATTTACCGCAAATGTCTTTGTTTTTGTCCTTGTATGCAGATAAGGAATATGTGGGGGATTCCTGAGAACTTGTAAATTGAAGATTAATACTTTATTGCCATATAGACATAAAAACATGCAGCCACATGTGACTACATCGTTCAAAACAACAACAGCAACAAAAAATAGTTTGTATTAAATACATGAGAAGTTAACTTAAATACTTTACTGAAGCAGAATGCATAAAATACATGTGTATTATTCTTGTTTTCCTGCCAACAAAAGCTAAATGCTTGTGAAATGATGCTTCTGTCTTTGGTGAATCCTTTTCTAACTAGAGACGGCTTGACCTTGGTGTAAATCTGCACCACCTCCTGGCCTTGGACGGACAGAGGCACAACCTCTCTGCAGCCAGGAGGAGTTGTGCTCTCTTATACACTTTGTTCCTTTCTTTAAATTTCACTTCTATAAGCTACCTTTTATTTGGAAAATGCACCACCTGTACTGAATAGTCCAACACAGTTGAACTTCCTGGTCAGATAAGCAAAGAGATAAAACAGTAAATAGAACAGTCATGTTGTTAATTTGCTGCCATGTGGATCATATAAGGCACAACTTCCTGGTCTGATTAGATAATGTGTGTAACTTTTTATTTATGTTGAAAGGGTAATGCAGTAATCAGTGTGCAATATAGCATTTAAATATGGACATTTTCATTGAGTTTGCATTGTGTCCTGGTGCCATGTTATTAATACATCTAGACTGAATGGGTATCAGTAAACTTTAAAGCATTTGTTTGCACAATAATCACAGTACCGGTAATTGTACTAGAGAAAATAACATGATGTTAACAAACAAGACACGCAGTTAGAAAGAAATAATAAAGTCAATGAACTGCAAAACTGTAGAATAAATAAATAAATGAATAAAAGGGATGAGGTCATAGGGGTCGGAAAATATTATCAGGCATTTGTAAGCTATAAATACAGATTTTTAAATTATTTTTTAATAATTCTCAAAAATGTACAGAGCAGAAAAGCTAAATACAAAACAGTAGATTAAAATCAAAGAAAAAATACCCTAGAACCAATCAGTCAATCCAGTTTATTGGATTACAAGATGCTTAATAAAGCAAAACAAAAAACAGCAACATGGAAATATAGCAAAACAATATACACCAATGATAGTATAGGGTAATAAAAGACGCCTGATTAAGATACTTCTTATTGGTTAAAATGATATTAACATAACATTTTTGCTGAACTCAAAATTTCTTTCAAAGGTTTTTCCAGATTAAATTATATTTAATATGCTTTTTAAGCAGTGTATCATCTCCAATATGATACTATCACTAGTTGCCTACATTTCCCATGAGCCCCGAGACATTTGAGACTCGCGAGACTTGAAGTCTCGGCGCGTTTGCGGCTGCGCAATATCATTCGAAAACTTGCACGGTGAGCGACGCCGTGGAGGAGAAAGAAAACGCAGCGAACAAAACACACAATGGCGACGGCGGCGACAACGGCAGGCGGAACGGGCTCAGGCGGACCGGCTACCGGCCCGGTTGGCGGCGGTACCGCAGTTGGACGCAAAAAGGACGGCGGCCCGTCCACCAAATTCTGGGAAAGTTCAGAGACGATATCCCAGTTCGAGACGGTGCGGCAGTGGATCGGAAAGCACTACAAGAAGGTGAGCTAGCTGCTTCTCCATTGATTTCTATGACGGCCCGCGTCCCGCAGGCACAATGGGGCGCTGCTATGTTAGCTTGCTTCTGTCCCACAAAACGAACTAAAGCTGAAGTTTAGCCTGTTTATACAAACGTTTACTTTATTTTGTGAGTTGCAGTTGGTAGCCTGTTAGCATATGTTCGTGTTAGCATGCCACAAATTAAACTTTTACTTGAGCAAAGCTGTTTATCTTTTAGCTAGCTCACCGTTAGCTAGCTAACCGCTCCTCTCGTGCCGTTACTAATAACACACTCGGGGCAAAAATATGTACAAATGAGCGGCACATGGACGCTGCAGTTATCGCACTTGTTAAGCAAATATTTGTAACTTTTACCAATTCATAAATTGTCCGCGAAACTCCCTCCATGAGCATTGCAAAAGGCCCGATAAGCTAACCAAATTTTAATCACGGGACACCATACAATCAAAGGTTTTACTTTTCTGTTTAAATAGACCCTAATTATCGCTTTTATTCTAGCTTAATAAGTTTGTAGTTACAACAATAATCATCAGATCACTGTATGTGTTTTGCAGGCGCAGTTGTATTTTGTGCTGAAGCGTGAGCGGCATTGAGTTTTGTCAACACAGCAGCATACCAGACTGTGCAGGCTCCACTCGCCCACTAATAAGTTAGCCAAACAAAGACTAGTCCTCCTGTCTCTTAATGCTCTGTTGTAAACTCACAGACACGCCAGTGGAACTAAAAAATGGGTCAAATATTAAAAAACACCTAGATGAGGAATTGTGGGTGCAGCTTTGCAGACTAAGTTGCGTTTTAAACACTAAACATGGCACTAGACATGTAAACATGCTTCTCCACGAATACTAACCCACATGCTTGAGGTTGTTTATATTTAATAACTGTACCTAAGGCCGCCTAGTTGGGCTTGTTTTACAGCTAAAAGTGGGTCTCCTTGACATTGTCCTTTTTATAAATAGACCAGGCCTTAGATGAGCTTTTCCCCTTTGTAGTTTGGCTTGTCC
>CAFUXE010000104.1:100388-113386 GCA_903364295.1 Serranus cabrilla | reverse complement strand
ACAAACATAAACACACACTAACACATACATATAATCTCCTGCTGACCTTCACACAGCCTTCACAGAGAGGGAGACGCTGTGATGCGGCTCGAACACGAACGATGCTCTTCCTCAGCGCGGCGGGCTTCTACATGTTTTTAGGTGCTGATACTGTAGCGATAAAACCTCGTCCCCCTTCCTCCTCCTCCACCGCTCACGGTTTCCTAACGCCTAGTGCTGCCTACCTCGCTAACCCAGCCTCACACACACCTTCTTTTTTTTTGCTTTTTGGCCACTAGCCACGGGGGGAAATAAGCAATATCCTCATTCCTGTGTATCAACCTATTTGTGGTCGACACACTGAAAAATACTAACAAGAAGCGACCACGATTCCACAGTTTAGTCTTTAAAAATTCTGCGTCCTGTGCTGTTAAATAAAAAGGGGCGTGAACAAGGGGAAAACCACCAAACATCTATTTATAGAGCTGAAATGATGAGTAAGCGACACAGTGAATCCATTTGGTAATTGTTTGTTTTTTAAGCAAAAATAATCGACATTTTCTGTTTCTCAGTTGTGAATATTTGCTTGCTGATGTTAAAGTAAATATATTTTTGTTGCTCAGACAAAAAATGGACGTTTAAAGACGTCAACTTTGAGGCACAACTTATTTATTTCCATATATTTGATAAAATATTAGATTCAGTTAGAAAATAATCTGCCCAATTTAAAAATGGAACCTGCAGATATTTTGCTTGGTAATCTGCTATCTAGGTTTTCTTGCGATAAACTGATTCATAAGCAAAATTGTCTTGTTACAAGAGCTATTAGATAAATGGTATCACACAGCATTCCTTAGCAGATGTTCCTATTTATGCTGTTTTTGAGTATTTTAACATCTTTTCGTGGATTTTTGCTTTAAAGTTCAGACTGCAAGTTTATTCTAGACCTCAGAAATCACATTTGCCTCAACTTTTCTGCAGTTTTTGGTCGACTAGCTTTCCTAGTTCTCATTAAAATGCTCAAAAAATTTAATTTTATTACAATAAAACTACTGTTTTATTGCAACTGCTGAGGAATACAGTGTGATGCAATCAAAAGCTACAAAACGGCTATTAAAGGACCATGTGACAAGATTTATTTTTCAGTATATACAATCATATTCATGTTTTTTTCCCATCAACACGTGAAAATAATTAGCTTTCTATACTTTTCCGTCTGAGTCAAACGTGCTTGTTGGCTTTATAATCTTGATAAGGCATTTAGTTATTTGAACTCGAGTGGCTTTACTCCTTATTTCCTCAGATGCTGAACTGATGTAGCGCTCCTCGTCTCCCGTCGACACACAGGTTGATAATAAGCTCAGATTAAAGTCGTTTTAATGTGAAACTCCTCCTCCTCCACTGCCCCTTCGCTAGCACTGTTAGCATCTCTGCTACCTCTTCCTCGTTCATCCGCTAGCTACCTCTTCTAGAAATCTTCCTCTCGCTCTCTGCTACCTCTCTGCGCACCCCTTCGCTACCTCTCGTTCCCATTTCCTTTCTTCTTCTTTTGAAATGTCCTTTTCTTTTCCTGCCCACGTGACTGCTGCATCACTGACTGTTGCCCTCTTCTCCCAGTCTGTCGGAAGAAGAAAACACACACATAAACACACTCGCTGTCATTCACCGCGCCCTCCTTTCCCATTCAACATCCCAACAGGCTTGTTATGTAATATCACTTAAATATGACGGGAATCCCCTAACATATATTATCTTTAATCAATACCTTTTTGTGTTAATGGTAATGTATTTTTAAGGAGAAGTTTTGTGTAGATGGAAGTTATCTCTGTTCTTTGGAAGTTTGTAGCATTTGTTTTTTCTTTTTTATTTTGTATGGGGTCTGTTGGTACTTGGACCTAGACACTGTCGAATAAACTGTGTTTTGTATGAGCTTGATGTCACGATTCCTTTTTTATTGCACGATTGATTTTCCTCGCTGCTTCTCGAGACAACAGGATATTTTCGTAAGCTCGTCTGAGTCCCGCAAGCTCAGGTTTTACTGCGAGAGAAAGTCCACAGGGAGGAAAAAAAGAGCTAATGTGTAGCCAAGTGGAAGCTGTGTGAGCTGATCCCGTCACCTGAGAAGTCAGTTTGGTTCACACTGTGTGTGTGTGTGTCAGTTGTTTGCTTTCCACTGCATTTAAATTGAGAATTCAAAACAGCACTTGCCTGTTTTTGGTAAAACCTACATGCAAAAAGGAAAAGAAAAACAAGCTTGCTGCAGCTTTTTCTTTTTGTTTCCAGGCAACCACTGAATCACCAGTCCTCAGTTCATCTGATTTAAACAGTGGGAAAAAATGCAAATGATGTCGGGCACTTTTCTGCTCTGAGTTGACGTTTTTTCAGCTATAGGAGTTCAGGGTGCTCCTGCAAAACGTGAATCACCAGCAACAAGCTCTTTTCATTCAAACGCCTATTAAAAAGCGTTCACAGGCTGCTAAAAACGCGTATCAGGCTGATGCTGACACAGACTAAACTAATCCATGTGTGAACCCTGAATTATGTCCAGTTATACGCTGCTTGTTGTGCCTAAATCCAAATATAAAAGGTTCTGTGTTAAGTCTTCCTGCAAAGCCGAGTTTAAGAAACAAAAAAAAGTTGTTCGCTGGTTCAATAAAGAAACATTTCCTCTTTACATCTCAGATGGTTTCATTCAGAAAGCTGTTTGAGGTGCAAATAGATGAAATCCTATTCAATATTTTGCAAAAAATGCAGTTATGAGTAGAGATTTGTGTAAACTTGTGCTCACGACCCCGAGGTCATGCATGCACTGAACCAAAGTACTCAGTGGTTTATAAATTAGTTAAAACTCGCTCCATCTTGAAGCTGCTGCAGAGTGCATCTGCAGGAATCCTTTCAGGGAATCACCCTTCAGGAATAAAGCTATAAAAATGATGGACTCTGCGCCAAAACAATGAAAATATAGCAAAACTAAATGTCAAGTTGATGAAGCTTCATTCAAAAAAGGATTCTGGGGTTTGCTTTCACTTCTGTTGAGTCTGAATGAAATTCAAAGGACAACAAACTGTTGGTTATAATTCCTGCAAAGTGAAATATTTGTGCACTTTTTTCCCCACTGATCTGGAATACTAGAGCAGAATTAACTTGTTATATATCTTTATTCAGTTTTTAATGAGGAACACAGGACGTATATTTAGCCACCTCCATGCCAAAGTAAAACAGTTTTATCCTCTAAGCTGAAGGTTGTTTCTGTATTTCCTGGAATTATTGTCGTCTCTTTTTTTTTCTCCACAGAACTGTGGCTCCAGTTGGAGAAACTGGATTATGTGTGTGTGTCTCCCGTAGCCTTTGTGTTGGGATTAGGGACGTCGCCACAAAACATCTGCACATAATGCGTTCGCAGTGTGTGAACTACAGTTTGTAGTGACATCACAGGCTTATGGAGCCGCTGTGGACGTGTGTGTTTCAGTCTTATTTTGAAAATATTGTGACGTGCACTCCAACTTTTTTTTCTTTTTTTATCCCTCTTGGATCAGAAAAAGTTTCCTTATAAAAGAAAATATAAACGGTTAAGTATAATGAGTGAAATAAATGTCTAAATCTAAAAAAATTATAGAAATGACTAGAGAAACAAAGGGACAAGTAGCAAGCCAAGGGTTTGTTTAATACCTTTATTGTATTATTATGCACTTAACATGCTTTTTAATATATTTTAAGATAAGTTAATTGATAAAATGTTCTTTTATTTGTCCTACAACAGGGAAATTCCCAGTATTACAGCAGAAAAGTGGATAGCAAGAAAGAGAGGAGATTTTAACAAGTTTAGTAGTGAAACTGAATAATATAGAAAAGAAAAAGACAGCATGATGTCCATAATCTCTGGTTATTATGAGTGAACTGTGGAGAGAGTTTACTTCCTGTATTTCTACATCCACTTTGCAACCAAAAGCCTTAAATCACAGGCTTCCTGCTCGGCCTTGTGAGGCACGAGACGAGCAGGAAGATGTTTTTGGTGTGGTTGTTTTCCTGCTTGTAGCATCTGTGTGTGTATATGTGTGTGTGTGTGTGTGTGTGTGTGTGCAACATGAGTATAATAATCCGGGGCGGCCGGCACTGTAATCTGGCGAGAGGGGGGATTTCTCTGTCCAGCAGATTGACCATGAGGATGTTATTGAGAGCGATGAGGGGCCAGAGGGTGATTACTCCCTCTGTGGGAGGGGAGGAGGAGGAAGGGAGGGGGTGTGAAGAGTGTTATTTTTTAATTTTTGTGTCAGAGGAGCAGGGCAAGAGGAGTGAACACGCAAATCAGAGCCTGTGTTCATGTGAGGCCTGAAGCTGAAGCTGGATTTGGAGCTTAACTAACAAACTGGAAATCACATGTAGAGACACAAAACTCTGAAACAGATACTGAAGTGTGTGTCTGATTATTTTTTAGTCTTAAAACAGACTCTGCTTTACTTTCCAGAGCAAGAAACAAAACAGACAACTGCCTGCTAAAAAAAACAACCGATTTGCATTTTGCTGATGCTCCTGTTGAGAATATCTGACAGCAGAGAAGAAGCTGTTTTACACGAGGGCATTTAAAGTTGACACGCGGGCTCAAACCGTGACCTTTCAGTTACAAGACGGCGAGTCTCTGAGCAGCGATGCTGACGTCAGCTGTTTCTATATTTAGGGATGGATTTGATATTCTTTAAGGTTTTCTCTGTCTCTGCCTCTCGTATGTAAACGATGCCAGTGAGTCTGACAGCGGAGAGATACATGACTGACACGTGTCTGCTGAGATTTGCTCGTGTGTCAGTTTTTGCTCAGTAAGGAGAACGATGAGATGAAGTCTGGCAGTAAATCTGCGTTACAGGAAGCCACATTATCAGACTTCATTAATGTCATGAGACAATGCTGTGGTTTCTCATTATCACTGTGCATGTAAATTAAGTATGCATCAAATATGAGGATGCTTCATGTGTTGCAGCTGGAAATGTTTTGCACACTAGTTGATCCTAAAATAACTTTTCCTCTTCTTGCCTCGTTTTTTAAATATATTTTTGTTGACATTAAAGATGGTAAACAGTTAAATTCTTAATATCCCTCAGCTGTGTTTGTTTCTGGTCATTGCTCATTCCCTCAGTTGCATCCATCCGTTTCTCTCCTTCCTCATGCAGCCTCCTGCTGATGTCGTGTGAATAAATGAACAAAGTTAACATATATTTATTTAATACGGCGAGGACCACTCGTACAAATATAAACACTCATTCAGCAGCAGCGCTTCACCTCCACTACAGACAGGAAGAGCAGCACATTGAGCCTGTCCCTGCAGTGTGTGTGTGTGTGTGTGAGAGAGTGTTTCATAATTAACAGAGCTGCTCCCTCCGGCCTCTCACATCTGCACTGAATCTGCCACTACTGATGAGCTTTACACTTTACAACTCAACCGTTTCTGTTTCTTTCTCTGGATTTTATCTGTCGAGTCTTTGTTCCACCTGCTGAAGTTTCTGTCCTTTGTCACCTTTTTTAGCCGCTCGTTCAAAGGGAAATATGTTGACACTGGAGGGATTGTGATACATTTAAAATGGTTCTGATTGGATGATTTGTTAATGTTTTGGTGAGCCACCATGCCAAACGTGTGACATTTTTTCCCTATATTTTTGGCGATGCTTTAAAGAAAACGTGTGTCAGTGCGGCCTGCATTGGGTGGTTCGGTTAACACACTCAGGAGCTGTTTGCTTTGTTTTGTTTCACTCATTCATGTTGTTCTCCTCAAAATCTCAGGAACTCCAACATAGTTTTGTGGTATGAGAGTCAATTTGACTATTTTTCACGGGACAGGGAGGAATGTCAAAGGGAGTGGATGGGGCGGGAATATTAACAGTTGGTCAGTTTTTAAATATGAACATTATGGTCTCCAGTAGCAAAAAGTGTTAGAAAAAGTTCTAAGATCCCTGACCAACGTGTTTATTTGTATCCCTATCACTGGCCTTGTAGTCAGACTAATTATACTAAAAAGTCTTAAATGAACCATGTGTTTCATGTTACATATTTGCAGCAGTTCATTACCCATTAAACACATTTCTATAGTTTGATTTATATTTATTAAAATGTGCCAGTTTGTGACTTTGCAGAGATTTTTACCGGTTTGTGAGACATGTTTGTACATATTAATACACACATTGTAAATCATCTTTATATTTCTACTTATTTCAATTGTAAATTGTTAATATTGTTTAACTGCTAATACCTTTTTTAAACTTCTACTTTATACTGCTTGTTTACTTTTTATTTTCTCACTCTCTATCACAAATCCTCCATTGTGGGACTAATAAATAAAATCTTATCTTGCCTTTTATTTCCAGCCAATTCACAGTTATTGTAGCCTTTAGAAAGTCAAACGTACAGCCCGTTATTATATTATGTATGACACAATATGAACAGGGCACAAGCGAGGCTAAATGAGAGTTAATGGATCAGCACCGTACATATGGAATAAGTAATGCATTTACTGTATATATATATAAATTAAGTGTGTGTAAACCTGCACAAAGCGCTGACTCAGTGAAATCCTGCAGGTTGTGTGTGGCCATGCATGTTTTCATAGCTGACATTTCACCGCTGCACCTACTTATAAATGTGTGTGTGTGGACGTCACACTGATAGGTCGCAGTGATGGCTGTGTGTGTGTGTGTGTGTGTCATAAAAAATGGAGAAGGCTAAAGTAGGCCAGCGGTTCACAGCTTCCCTCCTCCTCCTCACATCCTTTGTCTCCTCACTGTCCTTTGTCTGACTCCTTCAGGGGGACAGTGAGCGACGAGGACCAGAAATCACACTTCTGTCTGAAAGCACAACATGATAATGACTCGCACCATAAATAAGATCACAGCCTCATTATACTCATTTATTCTCCGCTCTGAGATGAAGTTATGATCATGATAATGGGGACACGGAGGATGATGGTGATTCTATGGGTCAGAGCATCCACCCAGTCGTTTATTTAATAGATATTTAACTGTCATTATGACTATAATACAGGGTGTCCATGAAGTCTCTTTACAACTTAACAAATATGTGGAAATTATTACAAAATTAGGAGTAGATATTGAAGTTTTTTGCCTCATTGCTGAATATTTCATTAATACAAAGTCGTTTTCATTCAAACCATCAAAATTTGTGACTCAATCTAAAAATGATGGTACCATCATTCAACAGCTGTCAAAATCAAAAATCCAATAAAGTTTGATCAAACATTTACAGATGGATGTCTACGAATACAGAAAATATACATATTGTTCATACAAATGTTCATATCGTCTATTTGTACAAATAGACGATATGAACTGAAAAGTGTATTTTTTTGTGCATTCATTGAAAAAACAACTTTATTTTTCAAGATGTCTGCCATGTAACCAAAGAAGGAAATAAACAGAATGATAAAATGACATGCAACTAAAATAAATATTCTTAAAAAAACAAAAATGACACTACAGAAACATACAAAACTTGAAACCAAAACAAAACAGAAATACTAAAAAGATTATACATATTATATATTTTTTTAACGTGAAAAAATGCCCCGATTCACATGTTTACATTAAATCCCTGTTATTTTTTATTATATTTATCATAAATGTAATATTTTTGGTGTATTTGTATGTGTTTCTCTGAATTGAAGTGAAACAAAAGACTTTTAAACAAAGTGTGTTTTTGGAATAAGGTGCAACCACTTTATAATATATTGAAATTAAATATAATATAATCTTCTTCTTTCTGCATTTTCATCTTTTTCCAATACTAATTGAAACTCTCTAGTAAAATAAAATAAAATATGATAGGTTAGGATAGGTTATTATAGGTAGTAGTTGAAATAATTAGATGCAATACATTGAATATCAAATCTAGTTAAAAAAAAAATAATTAACATAACTAAATATAAAATATTTAAATAGATAATAAAATTAGTATCCCCTCCAAGAATCGCCACCTTAACGTGGTGGAGGGGTTTGTGTGTCCCAGTGACCCTGGGAGCTGCGTTGGGTCTCCCAAAGCAAAGTGGTCCCAGGTGAGGGGCCAGACTAAGAGCGATTCAAAGACCCCGATGAAGAACAGAGTACCTCGCCCCGGGACACTGGAGCCAGAGGGCGAGCGTCTGGTCCATGGATAAAATATTATAAGATATTTATAATATAAATAAATTAATAATGAAAAAAAAACCTTAATTGAATCAGCTTTTTGTCACTTCATTTACAGAACTTCTTCATCTCTTTAAATTGAATATACCTATTTCAATTTAAAGAGTCCAATTGATTTAAAGAAATGCAGTCAAGAAGCCACAGTTAAGAATTATACAAGGTCTTCACAGGATTAATGGGAGCTCTGAATTCCCTCCATGAGGTGTCTATAACTTCACAGCTTGTGTTTGCTGCAAATCAGAGACAAATATTAACAAGTGCAGAGTTTGGACATATTTTGGTGTCTTCTGTAAACTGGGTGTAAACCTTCCTTCACTAATACCAACATGACAGGACTCATCACAGTCGGCCTTTGACTGATGGAACAGTATTAGACATCAGCAAATATTAACACGTTCTTTATTTTAGGATGCAAATTTGAGAAGAAGTCATCGAGACAGATGTCAGAAAAAAAGGAGAGAAGCTCATGTGTGTTTTTTTATTTAAAGAAACTTCTATTGCGTCAACAAGTACAGAAAATGAATGTGCAGTGTGTGTTTGTGTGACACTAAGTGTGGCAGGGTTTTTTTTTTAAAGGGGGTCGGGGTTAATATTTTTGGGAGACAGAAAGGGGAGGGGTTGATTATGAAGTGGGGGGACAAACAGTTTATTTCTGCTCTGGTTAGCAAACACAGCAGAGTCCAAGGAGAGAAGAGATGAAGGGATGTTCATGGGAAAACAGAGGAATGGAAGAAGGTGAAAGGAGCAGGAATGGATCTGTCTGCTTTTGTTACAGGAAGTCATTTTTTGCATAACTTCCAGTAGTCACGTCACCCTCATAACTGCTTCACTTGCAGCCTTTACGTACATTTATTTCCTGTTTAAACTGTCTTTTATAACGTCTAACCAGGATGTTTTTTGCTCTAAACCTAGCTCAGTGGTTTTGTAGCATAAATTCACAGAAACCGTACGTGTGTGTATAATGACGCTCAGATGTGTCGTTATGGATGCTGTTGATAAACGGTTTATTCTGTCGTTTAGGTTGGAGATCTTGTTGTTTGTTGTTAACTTCATCTGTTACAGTCACTCGAGAGCGGGGTGCCCCGTCCTGGTCCTGGAAGTCCACGATCCTGCATGTTTTAAATGTTTCCCTCCTCCAACACACCTGATTCAGATGATCAGGCTCGTTATCAGCTTGGTGATGAGCTGATCGTTTGAATCAGGTGTGTTGGAGGAGGGAAACATCTCAAACATTCGTTTTTGAGCTGATGCTGGACACAGAGGAAAATTCACAATAATTACTGAAGTAAGTAGGATTGACCGACCTTTTTCACAGGAAAAGCATAAATGATCAAATGTATGATGGCTGATTAATGTTATTAATAACACCTCAGGTGGAGAGCGCTGAGCAGCTGTGGAGAAGGAAAAGGTCGACTACAGAGATCAGGAATCGACCTACGGACATGTGAGTAAGACAAGATATTTCTTTATTAGTCCCACAACAGGGAAAGTAAGAAGTGTATATCAAAAATAGAAAGAAGTATCAATAAAATAATGAATAGAAACAACAGACATTAAATTAACAATTTAAGCAAGAAGAACAAGTATTAAGTCTTTAAACAATAAGAAATATAAAATGAGGAACAATATATACAATATAAACAGTTGAAAACTGCCCTACTACACAGATAAATATATAGATATTGCTCAGTAATAATATAACTGACTGTATTATTAAACCAGGGCACAAACAGCTCGTTTCCATATGTGCAGCAAATGGTAAACAAGCTCGGAGGCCGGCGTCTGTTCTCATTACCTCGTGTTTGTAACGGAGAAAGCTAATTAGAGCTGATACACTTTAGTCACATATAGATAATATATAGGTCATAAAATGACCCCAGGTCTGCTGTTACACACTCACAGCCTGACTGCTTTGTGTTCGTTCCAGTTGTTTGAACTGTGAATGACGCAACAACATTGAATTTCCACGAGTGAGCAGTTTGATTTCTGCGCCGGCGACTCTGTTCTGATCATATAAGAGGTTTTAACTGCATCCGTCCCGTCTCGGCTGCTTTTCACACTTCCTCTTTGTTTTGATGAGTAAATAAATTATTCCAGGAAGTGCTAATTACCCCACATATCCCCTAAGATTATGTCAGAGTTTGGATCATTTCTTCCATCATTTTGCTGCAAAGGGAATTCAGGAACTTTTTATTATTTCTGTAACTTTTTTTTTTATTCCTTTTGCTCTTCCCATGAAAAACCGTGAAATTACATTTGCAGGGAAACAAAGAAATAATTAGATTTCAGAAATTAGATTTATTTTTTATGGGGTTGACTTTGACAGGTGCAGCTGCAGCCAAATGTGAGTTCCCATGTTTGCTCGACTTTATTGGAATTTTTTATTGTTTTGAAGAGATTGAGGGGATGTAATGAGTGTTTGTTATGCTCAGGGTGGCATATCATCATACTTACTCTCTCTGGGATGCAGATGCAGGGTCTTTATGTTTCAGAGGTGAATCAGAGGGATTAAATGGCCCCTAATCCGTGTGTTGATGATCACTGTCCCCCATTTAATATCACAACAGCAGCACGTGACCCTCAATCTGACATGATAGCTGTTCAAGGAATTAACCCCAAAATACGGGGAAACGTCGTGCTGCCAGACAGGAGTGGGATGTTTGTGAGTGTGTGTGCATCGAGGCCGTCAGCTGCTGTG
This sequence comes from Serranus cabrilla, assembly GCA_903364295.1. Lineage (NCBI taxonomy): Eukaryota > Metazoa > Chordata > Actinopteri > Perciformes > Serranidae > Serranus > Serranus cabrilla. Next base: position 102,529 of record CAFUXE010000104.1, on the reverse strand, counting down.
TCACTGATGCCAGAGAGGCAGATTTTTGCACTTTCGGGCAGCTGATGGACACAGATTTCTGGTGATTTATTTAAAGCTGTAGTGCAGGATTTTCTTAAATGCATGAATACTTTTAAGTCATGCCAAATGAGATCAAACAATGCTGTATTTTAAGGTTGTGGTGTAAGCATAAATATGTATAAATATGCAGTGCAGTGCAGTTTAAAATGTGTATCGTGACTCTCAAGCCAATCCTGTTGTGTTGTTTACTTATGAATACTTTTGGGCTTTGTTGTCTGAACCAAAATGGCTACCCTTGTTACTCCTTCCATCCTTGACAAACAGATAACACAAGACAGATGCATCCCTTTCTTCCTAACCTTCACAATAAAAGCCCAAGACTATTTTTATTCAGCTTCCTAACAGTGGCTCTGACTAGACAACAAGTTACCGTAGACGGACTGGTTTCAAAGAATGAGGTGGCATTCTTTGAGTCTATATGAAGCTTTTATTAAGCAATTGTTGCAGCTATTTGCAGCAGCAGCAGGCTAAAAAAAGTAAGTCCCTCTCCCCAGCTACAACCAGAAGAGACGGAGCTGCTCTCCCCTCAAAAACGACAGTATAGGATGTTTGTACAGGCAGCAAAATACGACTCATATGAAGTTTTAGACTTTCCTCCGCCGCCATCTTGCTGATGTGGTCGTAATAATTGACGGTGTAGCGGAGTTTAAATGGTGAATGCCACATTTGGTGACAAAGGGGAGGAGGATGGGCCGGACAAACGGCAGACTTTCACCTGGCAGTTCGTGTGAAAACAAAAGTAAACGATTTTTAACCTAAGTTCTGTTTTTTACTTAACTTCCTTTGCTCAAGTTTTGCGAACCATGTTGTTACGTAACTTTTTTATATAACTTCTGGTAGTCACATCACCCTCGTAACTACTTCACTTCTAGCATTTATGTACATTATTTCCTGTTTGAACTGTCTTTTATGACACCTTACCAGGATGTCTGGATCTAAACCTAGCTCAGTGGTTTTGTAGCATAAATTCACAGAAACTGCAACTTTTTTTTACAACCGTGAACCGTACGTGTTTGTATAATAATGTGTGCTATTTTTAGAAATGATCCGCTGTACTGTGGACCCTGAAACGCTCACATGTGTCGTTATGGTGGTATTTACAAACGGTTTATTCTGTCGTTTAGGTTGCTGATGTTGTTGTTAGCGACTCATACCTGCACGTTCTGAATAACTTCCCTATAGAATAACGTATCTCTAAGGTTGAGCCCAGAGGAAAATCATTTCAGCCGCTTGTATTCACAATCTCATTCCTTCAGTCACTACCTAAAGTTCATGACTTCAGCTGAGAGTTGAAACATAGATGGACCGATAAATCTAGAGCCCTGTTTCTGTCTCTGCTCCTTCTTTGCCGTCCTGCATCCCTGCACCCACCGAGAAACAACTGCTGCACGTTTGCATCGCTCCAAGTATGAAAAGTTTTGATGGAAAATATTTGTAGGTGAGTTTTTGTCATTTGTTCACCCCTGCTCCAGCGTGTGAAGGCCTTTAAGCTGTCTAAATACCTCACAGAGCTGCTGCTGCTGCTGCTGTGACTGTTGTTAATAAGCATTTGATTGTGAGAGTTTAATTAGCACCAATGATTCACCTGAGACGCGGCGACAGCTCAGCTGAGTCAGAACAGGCCAACAGTGACACAAAATGAAGACGGATGAAAAGACAAACATCCCATTTTATTAGATTTTTGGCGGATTGGAAGAAATAAATGAGCCTGAAATTTAAGTTCATAACAGATGGGGTGAGTTTTGTTATTGTCCTCCTGTCCAGCGGCTGTCGGCTCATATTGGCTTCACACAGTGGAATAGATAAAACCAGCCGTCCGGCGAAATCAGATAACAGAAGAAATGAGCAGAAAGGTCGGCAGCGTGAGAGTAATCTCATTGTGCTCATAATGAACACACGATGGATCTGTGGACCAGGAAGAGGGACAGAAACGACAGGTGCTCTGTGCTTATTCCACATTTTCCGAGAGGATACACATTGTTCATGCAGTGTTCCCGAAAAACGTCTCTTCCGGAAAAAGCGTCATATTTTATAAGACTTAAACGGAAGCCACCAAAATGTCCTCTTGACCTACTTTTCAC
>CAFUXE010000104.1:11451-28029 GCA_903364295.1 Serranus cabrilla | reverse complement strand
TTTAAATAAGTGAGGTGGAAAAAAAGACAATTCTGCCTGATTATCAGGCTGGTCTATTATATAAGTTGAATAACTTGAAAAGTTTTGTGTGTTGACATGCAATGTGTGCTATGAATGCATACTGTTTTGTGATGGTGTGTGGACATTATGGCCTGATTGTAATACTTTACACCAATAAAGAAAATACATTGGTAACAGGGCCTGCTCATGTTTGGCCAATGAATAAATAAGCTGTTTATTTCCACCCAGAAACATTTTACAACTGGATAGATCTTGATTGAATAAAATCTAATTAAAAAATGTAAAATGCTGTAATTTTCTGTGTGAACACTAGAGGTCGCCCTGTCCCCGCTATCCACTCTGCAGGGTGAGAGGTCGGAGTGGAGAGGTCTCTGTGGGATTTGACAACCAGTGGATTTGAAACGCTGCTCCTGCATGACAGCATCCGATACTGGAAAGCCTTTCGCTAATTTCCCAAAACAAAGGAATAACACGGTGGTTGCTTGTCTGTTTACCCAGGAGGTCCACAGCAACAACAACATTCGAGGATCTCTGAAGTTTGTCCAGGCAAGTGTGCGAACAGTTATTAGCTATAACTAGTTAGCCTTAGCTGTGAAAGTTAGCTCAGTGGCTGTGAAAGCATGGGAGCTGCTGAATTGTGTAATCGCTCCATAATGTTAGCCAGTTAGCTGTGTTGTGGTCATAGCTGTTAGGGCGCAGTGGCTGGGCTCAGACGCACGCTGTGAGGTCTTAAATCCCAAACCGTGTTCAGCCTCACGTCACTGTGCTAAACAAGCTAACTTGGCCATTAATTTGGTGTTTGGCAGCGTTGTTAACTAACGTTACAAACTATTCTCATGGTTTCTCAGTGACAGCCACGGTAGTCTTGATGGGAGCGTTAGCCCCGGTGGCATGCGTGACCCTGGTCCACTTTACTACAATCTTGTTTAGTTAATTAATAAAATACACATTTTTTGGGACTCGGGTTCACTGGGTTCATCGAAGAGCTAACATTGCTAGAAGCATGCTAGCTGTGTTTGTTAGCAGTTAGCTCTTTATCATTACAAGTTATCTGCAGGTACAGAAACCGTAAAGTACAACAGTTTATACATCCGTTATACACATTTATTTAGTTGTGGCTGTCAACCAATAAAACAACAACGAATTAGTCTCTTAGTACGTAGAAAAGCTCCGGTTATGCAGTGATGTTTATGCGAGTCTTCAACTAGCTATAGCTAAGTCTCACGCACCCAAGTAACGTTAGCAAGCTAACAATAAAGGTGTTTTACGTCATTTTGTACTGTTCATATATGTTGTTTACTTAATTCACAGCCCTGGGTGCTGGTCATACCACCCGGTATTAAAAACTAAGTTCTTTTAAATAAATGTTTTGTCGTAAAATACGTTGAAACCATGCGAGATGCTGGTGGCTAATGTTAGCAAGCAGCTTTCACTAACATTCGTTAGCTTGCAGGTTGACACCTGCCAGTAGGATCTAGAAAATGTATTAGATTATGAAAATATTTTCCTTAAATCAGGGCAAACAGAGAGGTGGATGTGTGTCTTTTATTTGTATTTTAATAGTATTAAAACGTAATAAACGAGGACATTATTTGCCAGCTGTCTGGTTTCTACACCTTTACATGTAAAGCTATAGAATTGTTGACAAAGGTTATGGGCTGTTTGTTTCTGGGTTTAGGTGTTGCAAGATACCAACTGATGTGACAGGCTTTATGGTAAATGTGGTACTCAGAGTATTTACTAAAGGGGATATGGGACAGATGACTCAGTGTTAGGTCAAACCTGTTCTGCACTGTCAACCCTGTGTTAAAAGTAAATCTGCACTTTTGCACAATTTATTTGAAGACCATCCTAGAGCCTTGTCTGTGACCCCTCGGCATCCCTGGCACTGGCATTGGGAGCCAATGTGCTCGCTTGTTCTTGGCAGGTGATGTTGCCACAGGGTTGCATCAGCCCCATCATCCCTGCATGTGTTCACTGTCTTGTGAAAGCTGTTTCATCACTTTGGCTACTTGAACGTCCTAATTGTAAAACATGTGCTGTAAAAAGACAACTTTTAAAACTCCCCAAGTGTAATATTCAGTTTAAAATATTTGCATGAAAAATGCTGATAGATAATGATAATTTAGAAATAAATCTTAATTAATTGTGTCCTCATTTTCTTCCTGTAAATGATTTGTCAGAATAGCAGAAATCCTTGTGTGGAACTGTACTGCCTGTTGCACATCATTCACTATGACATTATGGTTACTGATTGACAGGGCATTTCCCTCTTTTGCCATAAACTGGTTGTAAAAGGCTGTGTTGCAGTAATCTGCTCATCCACGTCGAGCTTGTCTTTACAGCAGGACTAATGGGCGTCCCTGATCAGAGGAGCATGCTTTCACATTATGCAACTATGGGATTGAATGTTGATGCATTTATGTTACGGAGAATGGACACAGCCTAATGCTCTCTGGGATGTTTGTGGGTATTAGTCCAGTTTTTGGCCTGCAGTAATTCACTTGAAGATAGAAAATAGCTGATCATGTCATTGGAATTTATAAGCCCTGGAGATGCCTTTAAACTAGGCATTTTAGCAAGTGTTGAAAAGAGGTAAGCTGTTGTTTTTTATTTTTTCCAAATCTCCGTTCAAGTGTAGCGGATTTTGTTTGTGTTTTATCATAGTTTTGATACAGTTTACCCATAGACTTATTGCACCATTTTGCTCAAAGTGAGGTTGAGTGAAAGTGAATTAAGTTGCAGAGACCCAGAATGATCTCCCAAACTTAATTTGCTGCTGCAATGTGAAAAAACGTGTCTGTCATGTCTCTAGCTGTTTTTTTGTCTGCAAATAAGTGTGCTGGCTTCTCACGTGGGAGGCATATAGACTGTCCTTTGTTTGAATATTAGTTTCCCAGCACGTGTGTTCAAAAGCACCAGGTTATTTAGCTGAGACATTTCTCTTGGTGTTGTCATGAAGATTTATTTGTGGTTTGTTGGGTTTCAGCAGAAATGTTATTTTTATTTCCTCAGCTGTAGTAGCTGTATATCCCAACAAACACCATCCAGCCAGACTGAATAGGATTTCCAAACAATTGCTGGTCTCCAGCCAAAGTGGCTGAAGAGAGCACAAACTCACCAGCCTGAAACAACAGTTTACCCGCACCCAGCCACAGGCTGGTATAGTTTTCTGCCCTGGTTGTGAAGTTTTGGGTCTTAAAGCCTCTGTCAGACTTGTCATGCTTTTGACATGCGAAGGTCTCTGCGTGCTTCAACATACAGGATAGGCTGTGAACGGAGGAGGAGGGAAGCAGCAGGGGGTGGCCATAGGCCCTGAGCCCTGCTCGTTGAGTTTCCGATCGGCTCAATCCCGGATTAGTTCACTGACGGAGATGCTGCTGAGCCTTTGCCAAATCAGGTCTCGCTGCTACACTCATGTAACTGCACAGTGAACTGGACAAACAGCAGGGCGATGGAGGCATTCATTGAAAGTTTTTCCTTGCGAGAAAGTGAGCAGGATCAGAACCTGGCTGAGAGTCGACTTTACAGAAACAGAGAGCAGAAAGGCTTTACTTCAAAGCCTGTTTTGGCCTTTGCAGAATCCATTGTGCAATCTCGCCAGGACGTTGCTGTTTTTACTGTATAGGATATTTATAACAGCAGATCAAGAGACTCCTGAGGCAAATTCCTCCCAGGGAATGTTTCCGTTGCTCTCGGGGGGACGAGCTGAGCAGTCGCACACTCTGCCTGAGTCAAGAAGGGAGCACTATGTTCACCACAAGGCACCGCTTAAGCTCAAAAAACCCAGCGCTGCTGCTTTCAGGGGACGTAAGCAGCTGCGAGCCAGAGAGATAACTTGGTCTCCCATTAGCAGGTACGCTCTCAGAACATTTCGAGGCTTGTTTGAAGGATGTATCGTAGTAACGGCTGATATGACGGAGCTGTTTTCATGTGTTTAGGCATGATTAGCAAATAATGAGGTGCTGCTTATTGGCATCATGTGAGAAGCCGAGGCGTAATGGTCAGTAGAATGAGATACTGTACAAATCCAGCTGCAGCGTGTGTGCCAAGGCAGCCTGTTAAACATTTGTAATAGAGCAATGTGTAACAACAAACAGTCGATAGGCAGCGCTGGTCCTGTCTCCTGAGTAAACACTGAGCTGAGATTGGACAGAGGAGTCAACAGGAGGTTGAGTTGATAGGGGAAACTGAAGGAACTGATTTTGTTTGAAGTGAAATGCCACCCATAAGGCAAAGATTTCACATTTTTTGGACTCAGATCTTGTAAACTTGAAATCAGCGATCAAGTTTCTGGCCTTCAAAGAGACATTGTGCGACATATAGTTTTGAATCTGCCAGTAAATGATTCTATATTGTGAGTGTGTGTCAGTGGGTTCATATTTTGGTGGTATCAACATATTGTGCTATTTTATAAGTTTCTTTGAATAAATGATCAAAAGAAAATTTTGATTAATACCAAACCAAAGTAGTTATGTACGTTTTTGTTTTACATATTGAAAGAATATTGTCTAAAGAGTAGTAGTAGAGGCACACAATTTATCCTGGTGAACATACAATTAGGCCATATGATATTTTCTTGATTTAATAAATAAATCATGTGGCCTTTTTAAATGACAAACCGAACCTGAATCTGAAATGAACTGAACGCTGCAGCTGTAGTGTCACTGAAATCATATGGTGCACATATTGCTGAGGAGCCGTCTGATTGGCTGGTGATCCCCTAAACATCCAGCTGCAACGACTAATGTGATGATTTTCTCCATGAATCAACAAATCGTTAATAAAATGTAGAGATGCATGATATATATCAACCTTATTTGACAAATTAAGTCAAAGTATTTCATTTGAATTTTGTTGCAAAATGCTCTATAAAACCCACATTTTTTATGATCTACAAACTGTTTGAAGAGTCAGAAAAATACTTTATTGTTGTTGTTTAAAGTAGTGATTTTCTCAGGCCAGATCTATGGAATATTAAGTTACATACCTTTGTTTTTCTCAGGTGTGCACCAGCTACAGGTTATAAACTACTTTTTAACTGCTTTTTTTCTCAGCCATGAGAAGCAGGGAATTATTGGTAATTGGTTGAAAAGATGTGTGTATCCTCCAATAAAGTGTTACAAACTGGTAATAATGGCCTTCACAAATTTGTTAAGCACATAGAGACATCATCAAATAAAGCATCACATCCTCACATTGAAAAAGCTGACAACAGTGACTGTTGAACCTAAGCTAGGAAACGTAATTTTCCGTCAGTCAACTAAGAATTGGTTGACTAATTTTCCGTCCCTAACCAGAATTGTTTACCGGCTTCCTTTTGTAAAATAATGCACTTAAGTGTCTGGTTTCTGGGCTTATAGCTGTGTAAATATTACACTGCTGAAACTGACTATTACTCATGTAAGAAGATTGTGAAAAATGTTCAGCACAAGTTACAAAAGCCAAAGGTGACGCCAAGAAATTGTTTATTTTGTCTAACAAATGGCCAAAGATCTAAAATAATTTGGAACAGTGAATTTATATTTATTTCCTCCTTGGCCAGCGTATCCCTCTCTGCTTTCCTGCCTGAGTGGAAGAGGAATTCACCCACTCTCCAATAACAAAAGGTTGTTATCACGTTGAACCCGCTGGTTGTTTTTTACCCAGGTGATCGATGAGACATGTACATGTTTGCTTCAGTGTAGCTGCTCAGCCGGAGTTCCATGTTTTCTACTGGCAGGAATGCGTCCACACCTTTCTGGCTGCTGAATGAGTTGTGTGTTTAAGTGCTGTGTAGCATGTGACCCCTGTAAGAGCTGGTCTGAAGGGAAAAACACCGTGCCTTTAGTCAGCAGCATGTGTGCCAAAACGTGGAGCATGTCACTAATTAGGTGTCCGGGACAGAGCTTCACTTTAAGAGCTGACCTCTGTGTGTGTGTGTGTGTGTGTGTGTGTGTGGGTGGGTGGGTTTCTGCGCATGTGTGTCCGTGGAGATGTACCACACGATTTGTGATTTTTATTTTAAAAAAGTACCCATAGGGGTAAGTAGACACATGTTGTTTGTGTTTTTAACCCCGGACTTCCAGGAAGCGCTCAAGGAAACTAGGAAACAGGCCGAGATTCCACACAGTGTGTTTATCAAGCCTGCACAACCCTCTACATTTATAGTTTTTAATAGTAGAACATGTAAACATTTCCAGCATTTGGACACAATTCTGAATCCAAATAAACACAACGACAAACTTCTTCCTGCCTTGGTTTAGTTTTAGTATTAACGATCGATTTTTTTATAGCAACTGTCTGTGATTTAGATCTTGAGGTGAATATGTGTGTGTGAGGAAAATAATCCATACATGGTGAAAGACAAACCAAGAACTGAGTTTTTTTTAAAATCATCTGTTAAACTGTTGTCTCACCTGCTCCTTCAGGTCCCTGGATGCCCCGCGGCGCACCGTCCTCGGTCGCGCAGTGCTTCCCAATGGCCGGGAGTTGACCCCGCCCACCAGGATGACGCTGCGCGAGCAGCTGAGAGAGAAGATCTCTGCGGCTTTCTACCGCCACGGGCTGCTGTGTGCCTCCTACCCAGTACCCATCATCCTCTTCACCTCTGCCAGCATCCTCACCTGCTGGTAGGTGTTTTGTGAATATTATATAGTCTTATATTTGAGCTCATATGGTGTTTTAAGGGAAATGTCTTTGTCAGTACCATGTTTTCCACATGTGCATGCATGCTAACAATCCCTAGATAGTAAAGGATGGAAGATAAGCCTTTACAAACCGCGATATTTACACCTCTGTAACATTTCACCTGCAATCTGAACGTCGTGATGGGGGTCCGAGTGATCCCGGTTCTGTACCACCTTGGGAAGTAGTAACAGAGGCGTAAAATTGGTTCAATGTGGGATCAATATGAACCGGCTGAGCCAACAAGACGTAAAATATGTGGCCTATCATCAGAAACTCACCTCTCCCTTGAGTCCGACAGTAATCAAATCATGTTCAGCAAAATGCAGACCAACACTGTGCTGCCCTGCTGCTGTTACACGCCATTTCGTTCTGTCCTAAGGCAGAAAAACCACACAGCTCTTTGCGTCCATAAAGTGGGACTTTTGCAGAAACGCAGACTGAAAGTGGCTTTAGAGAAATGTCACATTAGCAAGTAGTGTTTGATACCAAAAAGATAGATTTTGTATCTATGGGCTGACAGTAAGACTGGTGTTTGGGTGGATGTATGACTCCAAATCTCTCCGTTAAAGCAATCTTGTCCTACAGTGTGGACAGACTAAACTTCAGGGAAAGTGATTGGACAGAGGAGAAAAGTAACTGCTTCAACTCATCTGAACTGACCATCTGCACACACATAACAGCCCCCCGCTGACACCACGACACAAACATTCACTTAACACACGCACATCTCTGCTCTCTCTGAATCTCTGGTCAAAAGAGAGGACATAGGTCAGGGAGTTGGCCCGTCTTCATCAGCAAAGGCATTGTAAAACAATCTGAAACACACACACACACCTGCTGCGAGCCGTCCTTGCAGCACCTTACAGCAGGGGTGCAGAGCCAATGGACGGCTGACCACCAACCGGGGCAAAGGGAAAGAAAAGAGCTTGACGACGGGGATGTTAAAGGCAGGACCAGAGCAGAGGGCTGTGAGAAAATGGCCCTGTGAGAATGGAAGGTCTGTCCCTCCATCTGCCTGTCAGGGGGGGGGCTGGCTCCGCACAAAAGAGGCCTTTGTGGAGGTACAGTGACCTTGCATGGTGGGGGAGGCGTGGACGGACTGAGGGAGGCGAGGGAGGGAGAACACGGAGAGACAGAAGAGAGGTTTCTATCCAAACTGACAAGCACATTTGCAAGAAATTAGTTTATTTGTACACTGCACAGTGTGATAATTCACTGTCCATGTGGAAGGTGATAACGTTACTGATCAATAACAGTGACTCAGCAATTTTCTTTTACACAATAGCTCCACATTTGGATCATTTTTCAACAGTTCTTCAAAGTCAGAAGCTTGTGTAAAACCAAATTTGGAAAGCTGATAATGTCATCATACATTATCATAAATCAAGTCTTTTGTTATGTTTGCCAGTATGTTACTGTCCACTCATTGTGCTCAGTGATTTAGTTGATTCTCATTAAGCCTCTAAATGTTCCCTTAAAGATTTATCTCTGGCAGGGAACGTTTTTTTTCTTGTGGCAGTTAGATTAAGGGACAAGAAACCACCATCATTTTTTGCAAAACAACACTGTGAACAGGAAGTTAGTCAGTGAAGTGCATTGGACGATACTGCAGACTTTAGTAACAGCTGTTGTATGACGAGGCCCTATGAGAGTCAGATGCATGAGTCCTGTATCAATCTGCAGCTGAGTAATACCCCCTTTAGAAATTAAGAGATAATTTGCTTTTTCTGAGGTTTGACCTGATTGGGACCCAGTTTTAGATTTATTTTCTTTGAGCAGTTTTCCCTGAGTGGATCTGTCCTGACTCACCTGCCTGCTGTAATACCTGAAAACTGAATCATTCCTCACTACTGTCAGTCTGACACCTGGGATTAGTACTGCTTGCAGGTTAAAAGTCTTCTCCCCTATAACTGGTTTATGAAGGACAAGAATTACCTGTGATGTGTTAATCCTGTGATGTACATGATGAGAAAGCAGAAGGAATGCACACACAGAAACACTATCACGTCCCCATCACAAGCTTTTTATCTACCATCACCCCAAAGCTCATCTGTCAGCCATGTTTCAGGGTTGCCCAACACCACCATTATAAAACAAACTTACTGAACCTACACACACACACACACACTCACATGGGACACGAAATGAGAGGTTTGGGGCTCAGAGGGAACTGGTTTCGTAACGACCCATTCATTTCCAGGAGGAATGGGCAGGCCGTCCCTCCAGGTAGCACTTCATGTTGTAAGAAAAGCCGGAGGCTCTGGTGTCGGGTTCTCTGAAGGTGTTGCACAGTGAACGCACACACATCACACATGTACATACTTGTATCATGTATCAAGTATGTGCTGTGTTATTGTGCAGCTTCGCAAACACTAAACTGACTGGTTCCTAAACTAACAATAAAACTTCTGTTGTCATCTTCTTCTCAGACTGAGAAGGAAATTGTGATGCGTCTGTCCAAACTACGGCCTAAATGATGAATTAACTGCATTTCTAATAGTCCTCAATTGCAGCCATAATGCTTATCTTTATATATTATTTTATCTGCTGGACAACTCGACAGACTTTGAGAGTTTCAATCATTCTCACACTTGTATTTCATATCTTTTATGCACCCTGTGACCCCCCTCCCTCTCTCCCTCCCTCCCTCTCTCCCAGCTATCCGTTATTGAGGCTTCCCCTGCCTGGGACGGGTCCCGTGGAGTTCACCACAGGGGTGCGAGACTACAGCGTCCCTTCTCATGAGCCCCAGGGAGACCTTGGAGAGCGGCCCGACTGGGTAGGAAAACGGAAAGCACACACACGTGTACAAACATCCCATTATTATTACTATGGTTCCTTAACGGTAAAACCTTAATCTGAAACTAATTAAAATATAAACTTGCGTCTCTTTGGCTTCACTCTGAAAGTCTGAAACTGGTTGTCAGACGGAGACATTAGGCGTTCAAAGATGGAGGCTCATAAATAATGAAAGGGGAACACAAAGCAGCTGCTCATTTACTTGTCAGCAGTAGTTTTACTTTACAGTTTGCACCTGAGGCCGAACAATAGGAAACTTAAAGCATTCACAGAAGACTTTCGCTGTCTTGAGTTTAAAAGCTTTCATTAAACTAGATAACCTGCTCGTGAGGCGGCTTCAGTAGACAAACTGAATGTGTCACCTTCCTGTTTCTGCAGTATCGGGGTCCTCCGGTCGCCTACATCCAGCAGGTGTTGGTGAAGGCAGCAGTGTCTCCGTGGGACAGCAGCCTGGTGCCGGTAGACGTGTTTCGGTCGCCGCTGAGTCGAGCCTTCAGCCTGCTGGAGGAGATACGCAACCATGTCCACTCTGACAGGTAAACACAGTGCTGGAGGACAAACCAGATGTTCACACGGATGTCAACCTCCATCAACACCTGTAAACATTTCTTCATGACACAACAGCAGACAAGTTTAATCTGCTTCTTATCTTCTTCATTAACAAATAAAATACTCATCTAAGAGTCAGAAGAGTTTCACATTGCTTATTTTGTCTGACCAACTGGTGAAAAACTAAAGACATTTAATTTACAATGGAGAAAACAGGCAAATCCTCCCAACTGAGAAGCTGGAAAACAGATTTTTCATTTGAAACATTTGAGTGTATCAATAGTTTTAGATATTTTGCCCTTTAGTGTGAGAGAGTGAAAGGAAAAACACTTCTGACCTTCACAAAAACGTGGACTTCCAGCGAGCCAGAGATGTGTTGTAAACGTAAAGGTCAGGCACGTGCTGTCTTGCAGCCGTCTGTTTGTTTGACAGATGGACTGTACAGGCGCTGATATGCCTGCTGGTTCGTGGTACAGGCGAGTTTTACTTGGAAGTTTCACAGCGCAGTTGATTTTGAGGACGTCTGTTTCAAAGTAGAATATTTTCCCAACAGCGACATTAGTGATGAGATGCTTCCCTTATTTATTATTGTGCAATTATGAAATTAAATTAGTAGTAAACTGATTAATATCATCTTCTGCTTGAATGCTAATTACTCAAGGAGCTATTTGTGAGCTTTGTTAATATCACCTGCTCCTTTCCTCTCACCTCCTCCCCTCTGTTCCTCACCTCCGTCCTCTCCTCGTCTCTCCTCTGTCAGCTCCGGGGTTCGCAGTCTGGAGACGCTGTGTCTCCAGGTGACGGACTTATTTCCCGGGTTAAGGCGGATGCAGTCGGTGCTGCCAGAGCACGGCTGCCTGCTCGTTTCACCCGCCAACTACTGGCAGAACCAGCGGGAGCTGTTCGACTCGGACCCCGACCTCCTCAAGACCATCCAGAAACATGAACCCAAGGGCCTGCACACCTCGGCCACGCTGCGAGGTAGGAAGGAGGAGGGGCAGCTAATAGATGGCCAGCACACATGCATTTGAAAAATCTGCCCGTTTTTTCTTGCTTCAGGAGAAATTTAATTGAAACGGACAAAAAGGCAGAAACGTTTTGAATATAAATTGGTAGAATTTCATGCATTTCCAAACCGACCCGGCGTGCAATTGCTCTGAAGAGCATGATGAGATTTTAAGGTTGAGTTTGCAGGTCAAATGCTTCTGTGTACAGACTCATGACATGGATTGATTATGTGTATAATGCGGAAAATACCTCAATCAGTCCATCAAAAATTATAAACCTAGCTGAACTTCTAAACATGCAGTCTTGATTATTCTGAAAGGAAAAAGCATCTTCCAGTCTAAGACGTGTATGCTGAGCATCTTTGATTAAAAATGATTTATAGTTATTATAATAGTGTTGCCATATCATGGTAACAGTTTGTATTGTTGCTTAAAATGCAACGTGAAGGTGCAAAATAAGGGAGTGGAGTTTATTCAGAGGCTTTTCTTCCAGCAGGGCAGTCTGCCATCATTCAACAGGAGTAATTGTTGGGAGGCAGTGAGCCGAGGATTAGTGGTATCAGAAAACTAAGAGGCTTTCATATTGACAGAGAACAAGCAGTTTCATTCCTCTGGAACTTATTGAGTTCTCTTAAAACTTTACCCACTGACATAGTGAACCACAGCAGCCTCTCTGACTGGGCAAAGCCAGCTCAGCGCTCTGCCTCACCTTCCAGCTCAAGTGATTTAGAGGTGGGAAGCTTGTTCCCGGGCCGCAGCCAGAGACAGCTTGGCTGCCAGATACAGTCCGACCAATACAGACCAATCAGGCCGACGGCTACTGAATGACTACTGGTCGAGATTAGTTCGACACTGGAGTGTTGTAAATATAAACATCTGCAGAGAATATCGGCAGGAAACCCAGAAAATGTTCTCTCCATAAAATAAGATCCAGTCAACAAAATAAGTGGTAAAGATTGAGCATTGTTGCTGCAATGAAGCCATTATTTGCAGCAGTTCGCACCCACTTAACAAGGTCACACAGCATGAAAACAGGTTTTCTGTGTGCAAAGTGGAAATGACAGAAGCAGCATTCTGTCTATTACAAGCCAGTGTAGCTCCAACATGATTCTGAAGCTTTTTTAGGTAAAAGTGAAGCAGTTATCATTTACTCTAATTGGCTGTGCTCTCTCTGTGTGTGTGTGTGTGTGTGTGTGTGTTTCAGACCTGCTGTTTGGTGTCCCTGGAAAGTACACTGGGGTCAGTCACTACAACAGGAAGCGGGTGGTGACGTACACGATCACTGTAGTGCTGTCCAGCTACGATGCAAGGTGAGTTACATAAATTAACTATTTTATTATAATTAATTTGAGTGTTTTTTGCTCCTGCTCTGAAATCATCCAAAAGCAGTTGTTAGTTATATGGAGAGAACATTTAGTTTAGATTCAAATTCAGTATTTTATCTTATTTTTAAAATGTATGACCCCAAATAAAGGCACCTGTAATCATGCAACGATCACTTTTTTTAAGTGCTTTCTAAAAGTTGTTTGTGTCACATGGAAAATAATCAAATCATGCATGTTCTTACCTCTCCTAAATCGGTTTGTTTCTGCTCTGAAGTTGCAGATTGCACAGTTTATTGAGAGAGAGAAAATCTGTCTATTTGACAGAAGAAGTTCAGACTTAATCTGTTCTAGTAAACTCTGAGAATAGAGTTGATGAGTGGTGTGTATCTGCAGTACTGATGCTGATCTTGGTGTCTGTGTGTCCAGGTTCCTGGGCAGCCTGCGGGCCCGTCTGAAGCAGCTCCACCCGTCAGCCAACTGCAGCCTGAGAGACGACCACATGGTTCACGTCCACTTCAAAGAGGAGATCGGCATCGCTGAGCTCATCCCCCTCGTCACCACATACATCATCCTCTTTGCCTACATCTACTTCTCCACACGTGAGACTCACTCTTCTCTCTGCCCCGTGTGCCTCGTTCCACTGTAACTTCTTCCCTCCTTTCTTGGCTTTCTCACACCTCCTAATCTCCGATAAGTGCCAAAGATCTCGACTCATGCCTACTGTGCCCTTTGTGTGCGCACGTGTGTTTGTGTGCCAAGGTTGTTCCTGTCTGGCGCAGGGATAATCCTCACACAGGAACATTGTACACGGCTGTAAGAATGCACCCAGCTGACCCTCGGCGACTTGCCCGTACAAATATTAGTTCAGAAAACAAACACACACTTAACTCGGAGTACACAAAATATTATTCTCATGCACCCAGCCAGTTAGCTGAGTCATTTCTGGCACTTATATAAAGATATGTTTTTAAATGCAATGTGCAAAAGTGACCTAATGTTGTATGTATCTGCAGTTATGATCATTTTATTTTTAGAACAAAATCAGAAAATGATGTTTCTTGATTTCCATGAAAAAAACAAATGTCTGTTTTTTCTCCTTCTTCTAAAAAAAAATTAAAGATGTTACTTCCTTTCCTCTCAATAATAATAATTAAAAAAAAACATGGAGCTAGATCTGTTTCAATGTAAGGATTTTCAGGAGTAATGTTTGAATATAAATCCTTCATAGATTTGGAAAAAATTGCACATTGGTGAAAAAAGAAGGTTTGAAAAAAGCTTCAAATATTCTGATGTTTGATAATGAAACCTACATTTCTCTTTGTGATCTTAAATAAAATCTTGTTTCTTTTTACATTGTGGGCTAAGATTTGTTATTATTATTTATTAGCTAGCATCTCAAACCTTCAGTCTTACATGCTCTCTTTTATGAAAACCCTGGTACAGAATTGATTACAACTTAAATAGTAAACATCGCTGGTGATGTCGTCTCTTTTTAAAGATATCACCATCATCTGATAGATTTGTGGAGAGGGCAGCTGACTTCATGGCTGAGGAGTTAAATTGTTAGTATGTGACAGTTTCCTCATATCACCTTTTCCTTCCTGCAGGTAAGATCGACATGGTGAAGTCTAAGTGGGGTCTGGCTCTGGCTGCTGTGGTCACAGTCCTGAGCTCCCTGCTCATGTCTGTGGGACTGTGCACGCTGTTTGGACTGACACCAACACTCAACGGAGGGTAGGAGTGCACACTTATTTCTAGACTCTTTTCTAGACTCTGCAGACTTTTACTGGGAGTCCGGAACAGTGCATTTCATACTGATGTAGTGAAACATGCAAGCTCACAGACAGACTGGGAGCCTCGATCAACAGCTTATTTGTCTGATTTTAAACAGCTGTACATTTGGATTATGCTTCTCTAAGGTGCTAAGTGTAAAAAAAATGTGATGGGCCTGCGTGGGATGCAGGTTTCACAGTATCAGTGTGGATAAGTACATAAAAAAAAAAAAAAGCATATTTGTTCACGTGACAGATATGAAAAACACTTTCAATATGGTTTGAGTCAGGAATATGTAAATATACATCTTATACCCTTTTAAATAGAGGCATTTTTTAAGACCAAATGTAGTGGAAACCAGGTGTCTGACCAGATAAGTTATCTCCAACTTATTTATGGGAAAATAAAGGCAAAATGATTACATTTTTGCTTTTGGGTCACAGTCTCTGCAGCTGTTTTTTGACATTGTTTTGCTCTGCCATTGACATTCAAATGTGTTCTGTTAATATTTACTGCCCCAGAACACTGTAACAGTTTCATCATTATCTTTTATCTTATACACAGAAAGGCAAGGACAGGTCCACACACACACACGCTTATTGACTTCCCACTTCCTCGGCATTGACTCTGCATGGTTAATGTTTACAGCGGGTGGGCTCTGTGTCCCTGTGGATAAAGAAGAAGGGACGGGGCGTGGTTGTGGGTGGGGCTTCACGAGGGGGCGGCGATATAGTGATGTTGACATTTAATGGTTGTCCAATCATTTGAGGATTATTAGAAAGCAGATATCGTGGCGTGACAACGGCACACTGTTGTCCAACCACTGACTAAGATCCACGCAAGGCCACTGTGGGCTGTGCTCGGACTTTCTGAGTGTTTGCATAAACACACATCAAGGTTAACATAACCAAGATATGCATGCAAGCCACGCATCCTGCTTACTCATGGTTGACCCCACATATAGGGCTCCTGATAGGGAGCGCGTGTGTGTGTGTGTTTTATGCACAGTGTTACTGAGTGTGAGTGACGTAACACGCAGAGCTCCTGACTCCTCTGTGACCCAGTTATACACTTACTTCTTCAGTACAAGCTTATCTTTACTCTCATACTAATCTCACCTCGACAGAGGAGGAGATTCCCTGCCACCTGTCAGATATTGGATCATAACTGAGCATAGTTATTATTTAATTGTGGCAGGAAGAGAAATGTCATTTGCCTGTGTCCCTACACTGTTAGATCCAGCCAGTACTTGTGCTGTGACAAATGGATAACCTGATAATTCATGTGACCTCACTGTGAAGATCATCTCAAGGCCACACAGTTCAGTGTAGAGAAATGGTACAGAAATGAATCAGTGGTGATTCATTTCTCCAGAAGAAGGAAGTTTTCTTTGTCTCTTTGTCCGCCCTTCGATTTTCCCAATAACCGTTCCTCTGATTCACTTCACACAAGTGTTTTGCTGAGAACCAGAGGAAGTGCAGTTTGTACACACTGTAATGTAGTTGACAGGACGCCTGTTAACTGTTACACCACAGCTCACACTGTCACACCGTCACTCACTGCAGTTCATTCAAGAACAGATGAAGAAAGAGAGAAGTTACATTGTAGCAAACTCAGACATTTCCAGCAATAAGAGACGTAACTTGCGGATTCAACACTTTTGCTCCGGGAAATAGCCTGGTCCCAAATAGCCTGCTGTTTGTAAGTCATGCATATGCTCCTTTATTGCCATGGGACATATCTATATCATGGCAGGTGTGTTTCTTAGAACTCATGGAGATGCAGAATGAAGTGTGAAGTTGGGGCAACGTTTACCAAACCGGCATATGACGATTTCCAAAGTGAAACATCACGATGGACGATGATATTGTCATCACAAGTCATCCAAACTGATCAAATCATAAGGACACAAACGCTACATTTCAGCAGAAATGATTGCACTTTATGGACTGTAAAAATAAGTGTGTTCTTTTAGTTTAAATCAATTATCTTCTACTATAGATCCATTGATGTGACCGCCCCAAGTGTGCACTTTAAGTTGCACTTGGGAAATCAGTCTGTGCACCATTAAATAAATCAGAATTGTTACTTTTTTTGCAGCACTTAATAAATGCCACAGTAAACTAGAATAAAGGCTTAAAAATGCCTAAAAAAGAAAAAGAATGATGTTGGCTGTTACTTGTTCTTTTTTTCAAAATAGCCAGTAATCAACTGACACTGAATGGTAATAGTGTTTATTATATTCCTATTTATTCTTTATTGTCTCAGTTGACAATGTAATACATTGTTTGTATAATGTATCTACTATCTACTGTAACTACTATATAGGTCACCACATCAGTCGGGCTCTACACTAAACACACTTTAGCTGATGACTCAGGAACTAAAGCTTAATATACTTTGGGTTCATTGTCAGATTTTCTGATGTGTGCAAG
>CAFUXE010000104.1:0-10699 GCA_903364295.1 Serranus cabrilla | reverse complement strand
GTCCTTCTGTATATATTGGCTTATCTTTTTAATGCTTCTTCCTGCAGGCCTTAGTAATGAGAGCTGGTCTATCATGAAGAACATGGCCACTGAACTTTGCATCATCCTCATTGGATATTTCACTCTGGTGCCAGCTATCCAGGTAACAGGAATATGCTGCAAAAACAAAGGAAAAAATACTTCTTAATGTCTTATTGCAGCATGACACAGAACTACCTGATGCAGCTTCTCATGCTTGCAGTATATGGCATGTACTGTAGGTGACAAGCTGCTGCAGGTCTCATGTATATGATGCAGCCATGCAGGTTGTACCTGTTTGTTACAGTGAGAAAACAGGGAGAACGAGTGTTTTGTCTGACGTCTGCTCTGGTTTCTGTGTTGTAGGAGTTCTGTCTGTTTGCTGTGGTGGGGCTGGTGTCTGACTTCTTCCTGCAGATGTTCTTCTTCACCACAGTGCTATCTATAGACATCCGACGCATGGAGGTGAGAGCTCTCACGTATAGATACATTAATCATGATTACATGCAAATCACAGATGTAATGCAAAATTAAAAAGAAGTAGAATATTTTTGACAATTTTCAGACTGTTTTGAAGTCTGCATGTATTTCCTCTTGACAAACAGAGGCATATATCTGAATCAACCATAATAATACATTTAAAAATATAAATTTTAAACATCAAATTAACATGAAAGGCATGAGCTGCACAAAACCCGCTCCTCTTGAGCAGATATAGGTCATACAGGAGGTCAGATGAAAGTCACAGGTCCGCGTACATGACCACATAGTTTTCAGATTACTGTTTTCCACATGTGAACTTCTTATGTAAAACCTCTTACTGTCTCACTGTGGGTCCTTCTCCCTGTCACACACACATACAGAAGCCTTTTGTGTTTAGCTCAGTGCCCCACTAAATGAGCATTAGCACTATAAGCCCATACGTTTACATACACCAGAAGAATCAGCTTAATGTACCAGGAAATCCCTAATCCTTCGAGGAATAGAAAAAAAAAAACCAATACATGGTCACTATGGCAGCTGTTTTCATTATCAGTTGATTGGTTTAATATTAATTTACATTTGGATCAGTTTTTTGGTCTTAATCACAGTTTCCTGGATGTTTAAAAACAACTTTTTCACCCCCCTCTCAGCTGGCAGATTTGAACCGCCGCCTGCCGGCTGAAGCAGGCCTGCCGCCGCCCAAACCCGGCCCGCTGCGTCCACGTGAGGTCCCCCCTCCCCCCCGGCCCTCCCCCCACACCATCACCCTGCAGACCCCGGCCTTCAGGAACCTGCGGCTCCCCAAGAGGCTGCGTGTTGTCTACTTCCTGGCCCGCACACGTCTGGCCCAGCGCATCATCATGGTGAGAAGTCGGACTATGAATTTGGCCTGTTTTATAGTTTGTCTTGCACTGTTGCATTTTTTAATTGTTCCTGTGCTTCCTGTGCTAGCAGTCACTTTTAATAATGACCAGCTCATTGCTTTAATGTCAAAGTCTGACCGGAACTTTCTCTGTTAAATATTTGTTCGTTCACTGATGCATCACGACCAAAGTAAAAGGGGCTGTCATTTTAGTTTTAGTGTTGATGAAGTTTTTCTGCAGGTTAAGGCAATTTGACAGTTGTAGCATGTGAATAATTGGTTTGTTGTGAGAGCTGGTAAAAGAGAAATTAGTTGTTATGACAAGACAAGATTGAAATGTGCCTGATGATGCAACAGAATGATATGATGGGTTACTTTTACTTGTAGATTTATTGGGTAGATGTAGTTTGTGGAATAAGGAACTCTCCAACAGACTGACAGGATAAAAAACGAAAAAAATAAAAATAAATTCTTCAGTTTAATGAAGACAAAAGGTTAAAGCAGAAATCTTATATGATAAAACTCAACTGACTGATCACTATCAATCACGTGCTTCATCTCCAGGTTGGCACTGTGATCTGGATCGGCATCCTCGTCTACACCGACCCGGCCGGAATTCGCACCTACCTGGCTGCGCAGGTGTCTGAGCAAAGCCCTCTGGGAGACCCCGGAGGAGGCGGCCTGCCCCCTCACCTGGGGGTGGCTCCCGTCTTCCGTGGAGGCGATCCCACCAGCACCCTGAGCATCCACCCCCCACCGGATCCAACTCCCTTACCGGAGAACCAGTCGCAGGGCCACCATGGTCCTCTCCCCCAGGCTCCGCCCCCCGCCGTGCCGCAGATCACCTGGGGGTCGGAGGACGAGGAGGGCTGGAGGAGGCTCTCCTTCAGACACTGGCCATCGCTCTTCAGCTACTACAACATCACTTTAGCCAAGAGGTGAGACGGGAAAGAAAAGTTTTTTTATTATGCTATATTGTTATTTCATATGACAACTAATTTTATAGAATTATGTTTAAAAAAGATAAGTAGTCTTAAGACTTACTTCTGATTTATTCTGTTTAAAGTAGGAGGACATAAACATATTCTGCATGTTTCCACCTGGTGCTGGAAATTCTTGAAACTGCTTGAAACTGCTTATAATTAAGGATATTTAGGATATCAAGTTTACTTACAAACATATGACACATTTCTAAACATGAAACTGTGTTTTTTTAACTTTGTCAACCTTCTCTGAAAGCTGTCAGAAACGTCATTTTGGTGTTTTTCTGTGGCACTTTAACATCGAGTATAATGTGATGAAGAATCGTTTTCTAATTAAACTGTATATTCTGGATGTACTGTCTGTAAATATGAAGTGTTCTAGTTGCTTGAAAACCTGGAAAAATGCACTTTTAAATGTTTGAAAAGTGCTTGAACTGACTTTGAAAAAGGGGTAAAAGAGGAGCTTTTTCACGCAGCTCATTTATTTACAAGCCAGTAATCTGTTTCAATTTCTTTTCTACCTCAACATTTAGGGAACTGTGTCTGTGTTTTATAATATATTAATATTATGCATCTCCATCCTGTTTCAGGTACATCAGCATCCTGCCCGTCATCCCCGTCACCGTTCACCTGAGTCCTCAGGAGGCCTTAGAGACGCGCCACCCTCAGGACACGAGGCACCCCCCTCCGTCTATTCCCAAGGTCTCTGCAGATCTACAGACGGACCTCACGCTCTACAAGTGAGTACTCATGACTGGACAGGGTGTTGATGTAAACCTGGTGACTGTCGCTTTCTAAAGTAACCCAGATTATAAAGAGTTCATGTACAAGACAGAAGTAAGTAGTAACACTAGAGGCCCAAAGTCTGAGTTAAATTAAAAGAAAGCTAAGAAAGTCAGTTTCAAAAGCTATGCAGGTTATTCGTAAATTGTACATGCTTAAAGTAACCCAGTGTTACATGTGCAACAACAACAACAACAGTTATAACTAAAGCACTTAAAATATGCTGGACTTCATTAAAAACTGTGGCAGTAGGTAGCTGATCAGTCCGATCACTGACCAGCTGCATGTACATCTTTTTATGGAAGTATTTCAACTTTTTGTGTCTTGGAATTATAATTAGAACATATTATAAAAGTAGTTAAGAGTTAGCATAGTTTTGATGTTTTGCTTGATAAAATATTTTGAATAGTGGACTTGAATCGATTTGTTTTGCCTTTAGAAGAAGGGATTAAAGGAGCAGCTGCATTTGTACTTCACTGTGTGTGAAGTGCACTGTGTCAAGTGTCACTGCACTGATTGTTATCTTATCTGCGGCAAAAATAGAAGTGGACAAAGACATGGGAGGTTGCTGGTTTATCGCTTCCTCTGGCATGTACGGTCTCTCCCTGACTGGACCAGCCTGGCTGACTGGTTGCATATTCTTTGAATTGCTTGAGCTTATTTTCCCCAGTGCAGCATTTGACAGTTTTATCTGCAGATGATGCATGAGGGCGTTAGACAGTTACATTCCCTACTTCATGAAAAGCTGTTAGCCAAGAAGTTAAAGTGTCATTTAACTTGTTTTTGACACCTCCAGCTGCGTTGGGGGCTGAGGTATATCAGCTTCGTTTTCCCTGACAAACTCCCCATCACTGTTTTGACAGTAGTAATGTCCGACTGCTTTACATTTGCAGAAAGAGGGTGGTGATTTTCTGGTGGTATCTGTTGATTTAGATTCTTCTGGTGATATGTTTGAAACGTCAGAAACTGACGAAATACAGTAAATTCTTCACAAAATGAAGCTCTTCTCAGCTGTCTAACATCTCCTCCTCACCAAGTGCTCTAAAGTCTGGAGGTTAGTTTTCACTGAGCCGTGTTGTTTAAAGCAGTACGTTGTCACCTTGACTGCTTGAAGGCCGAGTTCTTCATTTCATCTTTGGACAGTAGATACGAAGGCTATCAGCTGAGGTTGGGTCAAGGTTGTGACCTTCACAGCAGGGAAGAGGCAGCTGAGTTTACGGCGTGTTTAGATGACCCTGACACGGAGAGAAGGCCAGTGTGATAAAGGTGAACATGATGATTCAATGGGAGTCAGAGCCGGTTTCAACACAGGCTAATTGTTTTCTAATCACAGGAGAAGATCTTTGCATACAGTGAAGGTTATTTTACAGAAAAAACTCCACACTCATCCAGTCATATATGACTGTGACCTATTTAAAACATCAAACACAAACACTGAATCATTGCTTCATCTCTCACCTCTCCAACCTGCTTCTGCATTTGCATTTAGATTAGTTTGAATTTACAACATTTCTCTCAGCATGTGTTCATTTTCTATTAAAGGCTCTTTTCTGTGATATCCGTTCTACTTTGTCGAACTTAATAACTCAAAGAAAAAACTGCAAAAGTAAAGATAGCTGATCTGAAGAACTTTTGTGTGAAGTCTCCTTTTTGCTTAAAATACAACCAAACATTTGTACTGTTTCAAACTAATCCACCTGATTTATAAAAACAGAAATCAGTTACAGACAGTTACTATGTGACCAACATGTTACTTTGCTCTTTTTAATGCATTTTTTTATTCTACTCTATTAAACAATAATCATTTCAAAGACTTGGGAGAAAGCAGTTTTACAGTCCAAATGATTATTGGTGAAAATATTTACCAGATTAATCGATAAAGAAAATAATTTTCTTTTCTGCAACCAAAACTAAAAAATATATTTCCCTCGTTTTTTATTGGAATTTATTAATAAGTAAATAATAATGTGCCATCTCATAAAGATAAACAACTTTGAAATCACAAACAATCCAATGAAAATAACACCACAACATTCAGAAATGTACTTGAACTTGAACTACACATGATTCAGGGACATTATTTCAATTTTAAAGAGTCATATTTATTTCTTAATAACTAAATTCATGATATAAACAGATGAATTAAATCCTCGTTGGTCGGACAGGATGTCCCAGTAATAATAACAGTGGGGAACACAATGCACTTTTCAGTCTTCCTTCCAGTGTCCTCTACTGTGCAGTGTGTGTGTGTGTGTTTACACTGTTAGGACCATATTTCCACACAGACACGTTCATCTGTTCATGATTGCACATCGTAAACCTGTCGAGACTAAAATCACACATCTTGAAGGTGTTAAGAGATTATAGTGTGCTATTTAGGATTGGTGACATTGTGTACTTTCTTTGATCAGTACAAGATGTTCTATCGAAGCTAGTACCAAGTATCTGTTTAACCTGGAAACATCAAGAAGCTGTCATGGTAATTATTGCGTTTTAGCCTCTCAAACACTGGAGAGACGTGGTGTGTGTTTCTCAGTAACGGAATAAAGTTTAGGGTTGATGTCTTTGCTGAAATCTGAAATATGCTGAAATCATAATATTGGTCCATGTCCCAGGACAGAGAACAGGATATACAGGGTCAGACAGTCTCTCTGCATCAGGTTTCTGACTTTCTGTGTGTACGTGCTTCACTCAGGTAGCACCAAGATCAGATTTGATGCCCTGTGGAAGCCAGTAAGAACTGGTCTGAACACCTGGAAGTACACTTTGCATGCATGTTGATGTACGAGGTTGAGTTAGTGCACTAACATCTGCACCTCAGAGCTCTAGGTGGGAGATGAGAACACAAATCCAAACAGGAAGATTATTGATAGAAAACATGCTGTTGGCTTATCACGGCTGATAAGGTGAGTTTTAGTTTTCCGGAGCAGCAGATGGGTTTAAAGGACCGGTTTTTCAGGCAGAGTCGGTCACACTCCTGCGGCAGGTTTCATCATCACAGTTGTGCCACATTCCACAGCAGGTAGTAGAAGATGCAGATGTGCTGTCATTTTGTGCAAGGTGGATAAAAGCACACGGCATTATACATGAGTTTGAAAAGCTGAACCTGTAATATATTTGTTTTTGAGCTGAAAACAGTGCAGATTTTGTAAAAGTTGCAGATCTGAAAGTATTTAAAAGCTGTTAAAAATATGAGAAATGTGGCTTTAGAGGAATATGCATGTTGGACTGTTTTATAATAGATGCATATATTCCAGCTGAAAGTGTGAATTTCATATAGGGCTGTGTGTAATTTATTCGTTTGCATATTTTTTTAACTTTTGTATTAACATTAGTAGAGGTGGGCAGAGTCTACAGTGTACATTTGCAGAAAACAACTGATTAATTCTTTATTCTGCTCCTCTTCTGTCCCTTGTTCCCTCCAGGGTGGCGGCTCTCGGTTTGGCGGCGGGCGTCCTGCTGGTTTTGTTGCTCTTCTGTCTCTACCGAGTTCTCTGCCCGCGTAACTACGGGCAGAACGGCGTTCCTCATGGGCGGCGGCGGCGAGGGGACCTGCCCTGCGACGACTACGGCTACTCGCCGCCCGTCAGCGAGATCTCGCCGCTGCTGCTGAGGGGCCACAGTATGGTGAGGATGGACTCAGATAAAGAAGACATGTACACCTACAGTCCATAACTGAAAGACGTGATAAATGAGTATTTAACTCATTGTTCGGGACTTAAGTTTTCCCAACAGGAAGTAGTTTAAAATGCAGGTTTTGTAAGAGACACACAGCAGGAAAAAGCCTCCCATAGGAGCTGCAGGAGAACTGAACTGATACTGTGTGTTTAAATCACACTGATGAAGCCTCAGATCTTCTCACTTTTGATTTGAACCATTCATAACTTTCAGTATCTGCAGGTAGAGTACACTTTACGTAGCCACACTAAGAAAGTCAACAATTTAAAAGCTAATACTTGTGTCTAATAAGATGCATATTTGAGCTTGAAAAACACTGGAGTTCAGATGCTCTGTTACACAAACTATCATTATAACATTTGGAGGAACACTTTATTTAATGTGTGCATTTCTCCAGAGAAGTCAGATGACTGTGTCTGTTAGGAACAAAAACAAAAACAGGAGTATACACACTTGCTACCATAAATACAAACACTTGAAAAGCCATTTGTTCACTTGGTTGACACTCTGTGTTTCTGTCTGGCAGGACATCGAGTGTTTGGCCAGTGACGGCATGCTGCTGGCGAGCTGCTGCCTCGCAGGGCAGATTCGGGTTTGGGACGCACAGACTGGTGACTGTTTGACCGTCATCCCAAACCACGGGTGAGAATATTACCAGTATGACTTTTTGTGTTTGGTAATTCAGAGCTGATATTGTCCTCGTAATGTGTCCAGAGTTTTTGTTATTAAACCTCAACAGTATTATGCTAAAAAAAAAGCTAAAAGTGATGTCAGACTCTTTAGCTTTCACAGCAAAAAAGATCTACATTTTATTGTTTTATAGAGTTTTAAGTTCTCACAGCCGGTACTGGATGTTTGAGGCTGATATATATTTGTGTTTTAATATCTAGTGGCTGTTTATTGAGAAGTATTGGCCATATGTTTTATCATGAGCCCATAACATAAATGTAAAAAATGTAAACATTTTGAAGAGTAAAATAAACTTTTCAGAGCTCTGTGGTGCTCAGACTATGTGATAGTGACACCCGTTTTAAATTGCACACACATAAAATACTTGAGTACATTTTTATGGACTGTAATTTATTGCTTATTGGTCATGATAGACAACTTAGTATCCACTTATAGTATCAGGCTGATTTATTTATCACTCAGTTACTCTCAGTCTCAGTACAACACAGATTCTGTAATCAGTTGAATATATGTAGCAAGTTATCGCATTCTGTTTTATTTATGTTTAAGACATCATCACATCACACAACATATTTTTGGTATCATGGTTTTATACACATTATAATATATTTATACTTTTCTCCTCAGACTCAGACGCAGCAGCAGCAGTGGCTGCTGGGAGCAGCGTGACGGCTGGGACAGCGTGAGCGGAGCTGCAGACTCTGAGTGTTTGGGCTCTGAGGCTCACGGCTCCTCCGTCAGTGCTGACGGCTTATCAGAGGAGGAGGGCTACCCGCTGAGGCGGCGCTCTGCTCCCACCCGGCCGACGCTCTTCACCGACCAGCCCGATCTCACCCCGCTCATCGACACCAACTTCGCCTCCCAGCCCCCCTCCCACCTCTGCACCCCACCCAGAGACGGCTTTGACTTTGGGGGTCTGGTGGAGCGTGCCTATATGGAGCACGAGCCCCCCTCGCCCTCCACCTACCCCTCTCCTTCCTCAGCCTCCTCCTCGCCGCCCTCGGGGGCTCAGCTCCAGAGAAGACCCAGCTTAGGAGACGCAACCGTCTTCCTAACCCCAGAGAGAGCCTCCACAGCGGGGACGCCGGCCACAGCAGACTGGGAAAGCTCCGTCTGGGCCATGGAGCTGAGAGGAAATCTGATAGCTGCTGGGAGGAGCAGCGGAAAACTGGAGGTGTGTAAAATCACTCATATATTCTTTACAATGTCTTTTCTGTTTGCTTTTGCACAAAGAAAAAGGTTATTTTATCAGGTCATGATGATGACTGAATGTTTTCTTTAACATATGAAAATCTTCTTAAAATTAATGCACTAACATAACCATTTTGATTTTAAGTGCACAATAAAAAATACATGATTTAGGAAGCTGAAATGTTTGAGATGTCTTTTTGAAACTGCAGTCTGACTGGTATTCCCTGGATGTAATGAACACCATGAACTCCTGTTTGTTTCCAGTTGTGGGATGCAGTGGAAGGGTCGTTACGCTGCATTAATGAAGACGGAGTCTCTGGGATCACAGCTCTAGCCTTCCTCAACAACAGGTGAAACACATACACACACACACACACACACCGAAAAAGATGTTGATGGCTTATTGGTTTTGATGCCACAGGTTTTATTTAAGTGGAGCATCAATTTGTCTTTCATGTTGGTCATTAATTGGAAAACACAGTTCCTAAACTCTAGGTTCATGCCATTATTTAGTTACCGGTAATAATGAAACACTTTCACTGTCATTTCAAAACATCTTTTTTATTCATTGCATTTAACTGAATATAAGACTAAATACAGTTCAAATCAACCCTGAGTAAGTAAATGAGCTGAAGTTACTGCATGAAAGATCACACTTCACACTTTATGATGATAATGTTCGTGTTGTTGCTCCTCAGAATCGTAGCGGCTCGGCTGAACGGGTCTCTAGATTTCTTCACTGTTGAGATAAACAAACCTCTGGGTCTGCTGCAGTACAGAGGTGAGGCTCAACAACATGACTCTGATATGTAGCTCAGTATTATTTTTGTAATAAAATCATAATTAGTTGTAGCTCTTACATAAACCCAGGTGACTAAATTAAAACAAAGATGACACAGGAGGATGAAATGAGCATTAAGGTTCCTTGAAATGTTTCTAAAGATCCGTATTCCTCCCTAGGTGCCCCTGGGCGAGGCAGCATGCCTCCCTCTCCCTGTTACAGCAGCGAAGACGTTATTAGCTGCCAGCTGACGCGCTCCGTACAGTGCGCTCACCAGAAGCCGATCACGGTGCTGCGAGCGGCCGCCGGGAGGGTCGTCACCGGGAGCCAGGACCACACTGTCCGGGTAAGACGCTGAACAGAAACATCTAAGGAATCTGTCTGTTTGTCACAGAACTTTTCAGAAGAAAATCAGCAGCTCTGCTTCTAAAATTACACCGCAGCTTCATTCATGTTGTAGTCATGTAGTGCATCTGATAAACCGGTTTCTCATAAATTCTTAAACAAGTGTTTTTAGTTGTTTTCGGACGAACAAAAAATATCAAAAATTCTATTCTGCATTTTTTCCAACACAAAATATTATGGCATTGTTTTGACAGATTTTTGGACACATTCTAAAATTCTTGTCTCAATAATATTTTCAGACTTAACTTAGTATAATCAACAATATATTCGATGATCAGATATTCGGTCATTCTATCATTAATCCAAAAACAGCAAAAAACACCTTAAAATAACTTTTAGAAGAAATATGATTAAAACAATTTTACAAGTTAAGACTATGTCCAAAAATTGACAATATTTAAACTGCCTAAAACTGCTTAAAATAGACAAATTATAGTCTGTTGATACATATTACAGCACAATAAGGCTGGAAATGGCAGAAAACAACGTGTTTTGTTTTGTCCAAAACTTGAAAAAAGTCATACTATAGCATGTCGTTTTTTCCCCCGAAAAAAGTCAAAAACTTAAAAATACACCAAATTCGCAGGATAGCTTTATTAGAGTCTGTTGATGCGTGTCAGGGTGAAACTTTTTGAAAAGGGACAGAAAAACACCATTTATGACGAATTTTTGTCAAAGTGGTCAAACTTTAAAATCCCTTAAAACGCCTAAAAATACTTAAAATGTCCCAATTTCAGTGTGTTGATACATATTAGAGCCTAATCTATCCAGAAATGACATAAAAACACCATGTTGCGAAATGGCCCTATTTTCAAAAAGTCATAC
>CAFUXE010000103.1:1248119-1258297 GCA_903364295.1 Serranus cabrilla | reverse complement strand
GGCCGTCCCCTGGAGGATCCCGAGTCCTCGTCGGAGCCGGAGCAGGTCTGCAGCCCGCAGCTGGACGTCCTGACGGTGAAGCTGAGACGAGCCGAGGAGACGGCCCACCGAGTGCAGACTGAGGTCAGCAGAACGCCGCATGTTTCTGTTTGTCCTGTCAGAGAAACAACAGCAGGCGATGCAGAGAAGGTTAAGACCTGAAGTTAAACTAAGTTCCAGAGTTTCTTCTTATCTCAGCTCCCATCACTGATTTATGCTAAAATAAACACATTCATGCTCCTCTCTGAACCCGTCCGTCTCCCCTCAGTGCGCCGGTCTGAAGGGCGAGCTGGTCGACCTGCAGCAGCTGTACGCCGGCAGCCAGCGGGACCGCGCCGCCCTGGAACAGGAGCTGCAGCGCTGCAAGGCCGAGCTGCAGAAACTGACGGCCGGGACGTCCCAGGTAGGACGCCGCGGCTCAGGCTCGGCTCTGTTCGTCCCTGTGTGTCCTGAAACCATCTGCTGTGTTGGCTGAAACCTTCATTAAATAATCTGGAGATCAGGATGTAAATATGTTCCAGCGAAGGGTTTAGTCTGAAGCTGGAGGTGAGTGCTCAGTGTCCCCTGACTGTCCCAGGCAGTGTGTCCTGTCCCGTGTGCATGCGGGGCGATGACTTGGCTGAAACCCTCCGGTCGCCTCATCTGTCATCCGGCGCTCCGGCTCTGCTCGCTGCTGCTGGTTTTTGAGCGTTTCTGTTGTGAGCTTCTTCTAAACATCTGAAGTCATCTGTCTGTGCCCCGCTCAGCCTTCAGGACGCGTCAGGTCTGTTCGGCCTTCAAAAGACACGAAAACAGCAAAGTGTAGCGGACAGGATCCCTCTGATTGGCTGATAACATGTGATGAAAGATCATCCGAACACCAGGTTTGGATTCTGTCCCTCAGATCCAAGGACCTGACGGACTTTACAGGTCAAAAAGGACCAAAAGCAGCTGGAACAGCAGCGACTCGTGTCTTTACTTCGACCTGCAGGAGAGTTTTGGTATCAGGCTGATTTCAGACTCGGGACTGTTTGGATTTTAAACCTGACTGAGTCGTGATACAGTTACTGAACGAAACAAACACAACAAACCTGACATGAGTTTCAAGATTTCAAGACTAAATTTTACTTGCATGACTCGGCACTGATGAGGTGTTCAGACTGACCTTTGACCTTTGACTGGCCTGTCCTTGTTTGGTTCTGCCTTGAAACTTAACTTGGGGCTTTCTTGGGATCTGCTTCTTTGTGATTTCAGTTTTTTTGTTTGTTGACTGAAGACTTCAGATTTGTCTTTGAACTTGAATGTGAACCTGTCAGTGGACTTGAGACTCGGAGATCAACACATGAGAACTTCTTTATTTGAGACACTTCGACTGACTTTCTTGTCTTGGGGATTATTTTACTCATTTTGGAAATGACTTGGGGATAGTTTAAGATCTTAGGAACCTTAGATTAATCTTGAACTTGTCCTCGGACCTGCCAGTAGACCTGTGACTTGGATATCCACTTATATGAACTTGCTTGTTGTGATTTGAGACTTAAATATCCACATTTAAAACCAGCTCTGTGTTTGTCTGAAAGCTTTGGGACTTCACTTTGATGACTTTGGAAGTAACTTCCTTCACTCTTAAAGGTTGACTTGAGATTTGGGATTAGTCCGAGACTTGAACTGGGGCGTAGTTAAGTCTTTAGGATTGTCTTGGAACTTGAAGTTGGACCCAGCATGAGACTTGAGTCTTCGGTATCTTCACACAAGAACTTACATTATATAAATATTCAAGACTAGATTGGGACCTCCTTCTCCGAGACACTTTCTTGACTTGGGACTTGCGTACAAAGGTTGATCTGAGACTTGAGACCGGCCTGTCTTGACTCGGGACTCATTGCTTAACTTTCTGGACTCGTCTTGAGACTTTGAACTTCCGACTCGCCCGTCCCGATGTAGACCTGGACTTGTTGCTCGATGTGGGACTTTCAGGTTTCCTCGTGTTAACCTGCGAGTCCTGACGTGCGAACTTTCCTCCTCTCCACCATTCACCATTCGTCCCTGTGTCCCATGTTTACGTTGATGTTAGACTTCCTGTCTGGACTCCGGCAGCACAAAGACTCTGCAGAGATCTTTAAAGACGAGATGAGGATGTTTGAACTCTGGATCTCTGTCTTGTCTTTAAGTGTCTCTGCTCTCTGTGTTTCCTCTCTTCATCGCCATGTTTCCATGTTTTTCGCCGTCACAGTGAACTTTATCAAATTCTCTGCAGATTTGATTGCTTGATGCTCGACCTGTTTCCTTTTCCTTTCCATGTTTCTATCTGTTTGTTTCCTGTTTGCTCCACGCTCGCCTCTCCTCCCGACACGCTCTGACTCTTATTATTCTTCTGATTATTTTCTGGTTTATTCCCACTCTGTCCATGCCCCCCCACACTCCTGCCTTTTGTCTTTCCCCAGAACTGCACTGGTGCGTCTGAGCCCCCTGTCCTCTCCATCCCCTTCATAGGAATGATTGTTATAGTGGCCTTGATTTGGTGCTGGTGGGAGGAGCTGGCGTCCTAGAGGGGACCAGGTATGGCCACGCCCTTCTTTCTCTAAGCACATGTGGTCTAAAAGTCCAAATTCAAAAGGCACAAACATGGTCCACACAGCTACACGATGCGCTGAACTTCCCAAGAACAATTGAATGCAGTGAGAGTTTGAGCTGAGGGGGGCTGGTGCTGGGACAGGAGGAGGAGGAGCCTCCTCTCTGGGCTGTGACGGACTCAGGCTGTCGGAGCCGAATCTCAAACCAGTTCTTTGCTTTTTAGCTGCAGCTAAAACATGTTATCACTCATTTAACTTTATTTGTTTAACAAGTTTAACTAACTGCGAACCTGCCGAGCACTAGAACTAGAACGGAAGAGAAAATGGGATTTATTGTCTTGTTTTTGTCTGATTGATTTGGGTACAAAGAATTGTGGAAAGTCAGTGGGAACGTTCTGGACTCTAATTTTCTGAGCAGCAGCTTCCTGCAGAAAGTTGGAGCGGCGGTTTCGCCTCCCTGGATCCACAAACCTCCAGACGGGACTTTAGTTTCACGTCCTGTCAGCTGGGAGCAGAGACACTGTAGCAGGAGGCCAGTTAGTGAACAAACAGTAACACAGAGACCCATAACTCATCATAACTCATCTTTCTTTTAAATCCTTTATGTTCAAATGAACTGACTTACAACCGCGACTCCAGAACCAGTCGGGACTCAGGTAGAAAAGCATCACATACAGAATTCAAGTGAATATTTAAGGGTTGGACATCTCATTCTGTTTTATTTACATTAACGTCCCAACTTTGTTATCATCAGGGTTCAGTTATTAAATGACTGCAGTTTATCTGTGCAACCCTGATTCCAGAAAAGTTGGGACATTGTCTAAAAGGTAAATAAAACAGAAGTCCAGTCTTTCCTGACGGATATCCAGCTGAACTCTGTAAAAGACAAAATGTTTAACCTTAAAGCCTCAGGGTCGGGTCGGACCGAAGCTTCTCCTTGTTTGAACTGATTTGACGTTTGTTTGGTGAGTTTAAATGTAAAGTCGATGCGTTCTGTCTCTGAGCGTCCCGACCGCTTTGGGCTCAGGGTTGTAAATGTTTTGGTTACATTTGAAAGTTTATCCAACAGAGACAGCTGAAGCTTCCTGTCCTGCTGTTAGTTAACTGTTGAAATGCTTCATCAGCATAAATCATGAACACAAAGTGTTGAATAAATGTATCTTCCTGACGTCTGCGTCCCTCAGAGAGAGTTTGTGGAGTCGGTCGCTCACCGTGTCTCCTCTGTCCCGCAGCACGGCGACGCTGAAGGCTGGAGCCTGGCGGTGGCGGCGGTTGCCGTGGCAGCCATTGTAGTCCTGGTCGTCCCCAGCTTCACCCGGGCCTGAGGACTGCACAGGAAGTGACCTCACGGACCCGTTCAGCGCCGCCCTCTTCATGTCGCGTCCTGATGTCTGCTTGTCGATCACCGAGACGATCGGAGGGAAAGACTTCCTGCGCAGCTCGGCGTGGATTCACTGAGCGCCGTCAGGTTTTTCAAACGTCCTCCGTCATGACGAGAGTCGGCTGCAAGTCGTCGCTTCGCATTATTTATCAAATGTTCCATTGTTTTAAAACGAGGAATGAGAAGCTGGACCTTTATAAACTGGATTTATGTTTTAAAGTGATCCGAGGGAAGAAGCTCCCGATCCTTTACTAAAAAACAAATACCACAGTGTAACAAAGAACCTGAGGAGTATTTTCAGCCTCATATACTTAAATGCAGAGAAGTCATAATATTATTCTATAGATATGCATCATATTTTTGCATTAATGCAGCATTTTAATGTTGGAGGTTGAGGAGTTCACTTAGATGTAGTTAAATCTATAAGAAACATATTTTATTTGTCGATAAATGTTTTGTATGTAAACTTCCAAAGTAACTGAAGCTGTCAGATAAATGTGGTGAATGTGTAGAAGTTTAAAGTAGCATCGTGAAGTACAAGAACCTCCAGATTCAGTGAATCGTCTTTATTCATGTGCCACAGAGACGAAGGAAACACGGCGAGCTGCACGTCAGGACTCTGAAAACACATTTTCACTGAAAACAGACGGCAGAAACTTTAAATCTGCCGAACGAGAAAACAAACTAAAACATCAGCGTCAGACGTGTTAAACCGATAACAGACGAGTTCTGCAGGTCGACCTCAGGACTCAGACCAGCCGCGTGCAGGCGGGACGGCCCGGCTGAGCCTGCAGTACTGATGCAGCTTTAAGTCGTGGATAAAGAAGGAATCAGTAGATCAGCTGCCACAGATATCATTCTTTAGTTCTCTTACTTTATTCACCGTCGTCTGGATAATCACGTAGTTCATCAAACCCAAAGAAGTTCCAGTTATTAACAAGCAGCAGATATAAATCAGTCTTCGTATTGATTATTTTTTGTCCAGTTCTGCCTTATGATTACTTGACTAAATGAGTATTTTGCACTTGCTGAGTTGATGGAGAGCAGAAAAACTAGATGACTTAGTGTTTAAAACATAAACTGTGTGTTTCTCCAAAACAAAGTTCAACACTGTGGATTCTGTAAGACGAGAGAAAGAACCAGCTTTCTTTCCCTTTACGGATCATTTAAAGCGTGTTTAGATGTTTATTAAGCACTTTTTAAACTTTAGAGCTACGTGTTGGTGTTGGATCGTTCTGATGATTATTCATGCCGACTGACTTCACTGTGCAGGTTTAGAGTTTATATAATTTCTTCTATTAAGGCCTTTATTAAAGATTATTTATAGAGATATTTGGAAACAAATGTCTTTAAAATGTCTGCAGTAAATAGTTTATCCTTTATTTAAAGAGTTATTTAAGATGAAGATCTTTTCCTAAAGGGAGAGCTGACGAGAAATATCGGTCAGAGTTAGAGAACAGACGAGGACCGAGACTGGAGCCCTGAGGGACACCAGAGCTGAAAGTTCATAATGAGCAGCTGAAGCCACAAGACGACAAGTTAACGGCTTCAAATCATCACTGGACCATCTGGGAGAGTGAAATAAAATGTAATTAACAGCAGTTTCTTAAATTTTCTTTTATTAATAGGATTCAGGTAGAGATCATGATCGCCTCTTCACAAGAGATCTGTGAATAAAAAGTCAGTATTTATGAATGATGAGTTAGAGAATAAAAGAGGTCCGAGACTGGAGCCCTGAGGGACACCACCACTAAAAGTGAGACGATTTAACTTTTGATGAACAGCAGCAACTATAGCCACAAGAGGACAAAGATACGTTAAATTTCCCCAGATTTTGTCAAATACTTAAAAACATCGTCCCTGGACCATCTGGCAGAATGAAAATAAAAAGTTATTAAGAGCAGCACAAGTAGAGAAATGTGTCCAGAACATGAGGAACCCCTGAGCCGTTTATTAGGTCGGTCTGGTTTTATTTATTTATTTATGTTGTGTGTTAGGAATAAAAGTGGACCGAGACTGGAGCCCTGAGGGACACCAACACCAACACTAAAAATTAGACTTTTATTGCCATGAGGACAAAGACGTAAAACATTTCCCAACATTTTCATTTCAGTCGACAAACTGACGGTCAGAATGAACATTTATTTTGTGAATGTTTTTAATTTCAGTCTTTTTCCTGGAGGGGATGGAATTAATTTGCACACAGACACGTTTCAGTTTGTTTACATTCATCTGGTGACCAAATCCAGTGAAATTACTGTGAATCAGGTATTTAGATTAAAACTGTTTATCACTGTTTAGGAGCCGTGTGACCAAATCTGAGCAACAAAATCAAACACATTCCAGTTTAAATACGAGCACGAGTGAAACGATGGAAACATTTTACTGAAAGAAAAACTGTGAAGGACGAAGCACCGTTTTTATTATTATTATTATTATTCATGAGTATTAAAGTGACGTCTGTACTGTGTTCATCAGCAGCTCCTGTTTGTTTAAGCGATAAGTAGCACGAGACATTTAGACTTTCTAACGTTTTCTGCATGTTGTTAGTTTAATCAGATGATAACAGACGGTTTCACAAACGTTCACATGAAGCTGCTGATGTTTATCACTCGGCTTTTATTTGTTGGGTAGAAAATAATCATTAAAATAAAAGATTAAAAAGTCAGGAATGACACAAGAAAAAAACTAGTTTTGATAGAAGTCAAAATCTTGAACTGATTTCTGCTCGAAAATTGTAAAAAATAAAAGGAAAATATTCAGAGGAAGTCAGAATTTAGACTTTAAAAGTTTAAAAGTCATTTTAATTTCTAGTTATGGAGTAAAAGCTGTAAAATAAGTTAAAATGTGGACTCAGTGTTTTAAAAGTCTGGATTGATGAAAAACTCCAAGTTAACATTGTATTTTAAACACTTTTCCTGACTTCTGTCTCAGTAACAGTTTCTGTTGGTGTGTTTGTTGTTTGTTTGTTGTTTACTCGTCTCTGAACTGGATCTTTGTCTTTAAGTCAGTAATGTGTTAAAGCTGATTTTATTCGTAGCTCTCAGAGCTTCTGACAGGAAACAGCCGAGCGTCCTGTTCGTGTGTTCTGTAGCAGAAGACAGAAACGTATTGATCTTCCTGTGGCTGCATGCTGACGTCACTCTGAACTTTAATAACTTTATTTGTATTAATCCTGAGTAACGGTTTGTAATGTTTGCACACAGACTTTATAAAACAATGTAGCAGCAGAAACGGAGCGAGGATGGACTGATGACGGTTTCCTGAGGCGCCGCTTCAGCTTAGAAACCATCACTAACGATTCATTAATCTGATAAAGTTCAAGGAACCAAATCTGAGATTTCATCGATGTGAAACACCAAAACAATCAAAAGAACTTTTTAACTTTTTTCCATCACACAAATAAGTTTAAGACGATTTAACTGTCTGATTTCGACTCTTTCCCTCTAAAATTTGGTTCGCTTATTTCTGGGAAAAATCACCACAAATGTTTGGCAAAGAGCTTCATAACCAACTTTATAATGTTTAACATTTTTAAACATTTAAAAATGTTCTTTTACTTTAAAGAAAAATTTTCTCTCTTTTTATCCCTTTTGACAGTATTTGGTTGAAGGCTGATATGAGAAACTTTTATCAATCCATCCTCAGCGATGTCTTCCCAAAGATTTGGTAGCTTAGCGAATGTTAAGCGTTAAAAAACGCTTAGTAGCTTAGCAATGTCCGGACAAACGTTATGTAGCTTAGCGATGTTCAGACAAACGTTAAGTAGCTTAGCGATGTTCAGACAAACGTTATGTAGCTTAGTGATGTTCAGACAAACATTTAGTAGCTTAGCGATGTTCGGACAAACGTTAGCTCGCTGTAGCTCAGTGCTGCATGTTAGACTTGGAGCAGTAATAGTTTGCATGACGCTAGCCGAGCAGGTGTAGCAATGCTAACGCTGAGTGTGACAGTGGTAGCATGAGCGCTGTAATCCAACTCTTCCATTAGTTACT
The DNA here is from genome assembly GCA_903364295.1 of Serranus cabrilla. Taxonomy (NCBI): domain Eukaryota; kingdom Metazoa; phylum Chordata; class Actinopteri; order Perciformes; family Serranidae; genus Serranus; species Serranus cabrilla. The sequence goes on along the minus strand of CAFUXE010000103.1, from coordinate 1,250,330 downwards.
TTAGACTGTTCTAATACTATTTCTGTAGTTAAAAGTTAATACGTCTGATGTTTTAAAGTATTTTTCTGGTCTGTCTTCTGGGCAGATGTTTCAGATGATATCAGCACAGAAACGGGACAGGTAGCGTAGCTTAGCTTCTCACACGGCGGGAAAACGTGTTTGGCTAGCTTCATTTACATTATATCTTGTGTTTGTTGGCAGCTGGTGTGCAGCTAACATAAGGTTAGCTGTTAGCATTGTTAGCTACTGACATGAACCAGCTAATTATATGAAGCTAACAATTAGCATAGCCATTTTTATGCTAGCTATTTGTGGTTATTGTAGCCAGACAAACTGTTTTTGAAGCAAAAGTGATTAATTAAAAAAATCTCAAATAAACCTAGCATAACCTTTTAGCCTAGCTTAGCACAAAGACAGGAAGCAGTGGAAACATGCTAGGCTAACAGTTGTTTATGTTTAGCAGTTGTTATTAAAGTCACATAATATTTGCATCTGGAGGTTGTTGTTTGTAGCTAACTGTTAGCTAGCAGTTTCCACCTTTGTGCAGTCTCTGTGCTCAGCTACGCTACGCTACGCTACGCTCAGCTAAGCTAAGCTAAGCTAAGCTAAGCTAACCCTGTCCTGGCTCTGATCAGACTGCAGATGTTCTGAAGTTCTCTGTGTTTCTGTGAACATTTAACTCTGAATGACTTTGTTTTGTAACGGCTGTACATTCTGTAAATGACCCGACAATAAAAAGTCTTTTTCTCGTCTTTAGTAACGTCGCTGCAGCTTCGTGTCACATGTTGTTGGTGTTTATCTTCACAGAAGAAACTTTTAGAGAAATGACTGAGATTCAGGGAACGTTTGGCTCTAATTCAGTTTATTTCATTTCATGTTTTGTTGTTTGTTATAAGTTACATCTATTATGTGCGTAACATCAAACTGAGTGTTTCATTTATTTTAATGCTTTAAAACATGTTTTCAGTGTCACTGTGTTCCTTTTATTTGTCACCTTTATGTTCAGATCTTCCACTTTATTATATTACGTCACATTATGTAAAATGATTATTGAATGTAACATGCATTTATGTTTATTATACGTTTATATTTTTCCATTCATTTGTAAATGTCCTGTTTTATGTTATATTCTTTATATTTACTTAATTTTTCTCTATATTTTCTATATATGTTGCAGTGAAACACGAGGCCACAGTGACAGAAAGGTAAAAAGAAAGTTTTGGGGTTCAGAGGGTTAAAGTAACGAATGATACACACACACACACACACACTCGGTGTATTTGAGGCCTGTGAGAGCATCAGCAGCAGCAGCAGCAGCTTTAATTTTAGTGAGTCTCTATAATTATCGCTCGGAGCTGCCGAGATATTTCCGTCTGTGAGACGCTGTGAAAAATATCTGGTTATTTTATTAAAATAGTAAATAACTTTTATTACAAATATTGATCTGAAATAAAAGTTTAAAGTATTATTTAATAAGTTAACGCTCTTTAATGTTAAATTACAGTGAATTATATGTAAAAATACAAAAATATACATATTACTGAATGTAAAATAATTTATATTTTTATTTAAATATATATATAACAAAATGGTAAAAGTCACTCATCTTCATATTAAAGTAAAAAACTTTATGCTATATATTTAAATACAGAAATTTCCTGTTTATTTTCTGTATTTTTGAAGAAATTGTTAGTAACTTTTTGTCGTTTTGTTTGTTTTAAATGATTTATTAATAATTTTTGACGCTGTATTTTTTACAGCCAGAGAGAAATGTTTATATGACATGTTTCATATTTTTAAAGCTCCCTGAAAATAATAATGATTCTCTTATTAATTGATGTTTGTGATTTAATTAGTGTGAAAAGTTACAAAGAGTCTGATTGGCTGCCCTGAGGTGACGTCACGTTTCCTCCACTTTACGAGCTTTAACGGCTCCGGTGTCTCTCCGGTGTCTGTCCGGGTTGGAGCCTCTAAAAATACCCGGAGGTGTCACCGCGGAGCCCCGGGGGGGTCCCGCCCGGCCCCGCCCCCCGCCGCGCCGCCGCCCAATGAGCTGCGGCCCCGGACAGAGCGGGGTCACAGCAGCCGCTGCAGAGGGGGCATTCCTGGGAGTCCGGCTCAGAGACGACTCAGACCTCCAGCCGCAGCCCCGCAGGACCCGCAGCCCCGCAGCCCCGGACCCACAGCCCCATAGACCCGGACCCTCCGCCT
>CAFUXE010000103.1:1201247-1214993 GCA_903364295.1 Serranus cabrilla | reverse complement strand
GGACACACAGGTCACTGTCAACTCTAATACAATAAACATGATGCAGTTTGTCTGATTTATAGTTTTGGTGTAGATCTTTACAACAGTGGCTCCATGGGAAGCCCGATTCAACAGACATTTTATGTATCTAATCATTCTAATCTATAACATTTCTAGATGTATTAATAGGACAATTAATAGTAGCAGCTATAATGTGTGTCCTGTCTTGTAAATACTGTTTAAAGCTGTTTCAAAATAAAGACAATATGTTTTTGTAGGACTGCAATGATAGGTAATAGATGACTTACAGAAAAATTATTCTACAGCTATTTATATTTATGATTGATCATTTTAGTCATTTTTTAAGCAAAACAAATCCAAATATTCTCTTGTTGCAGCTTCTCAAATGTAAGGATTTGCTGCATTCATTTGCGGACATTTTTTTTCAGAATTTTTATTGATTATTCACTTAACAGACAAAAGTAATTATCAGTTAAAATGATTATTAATATAATCATGAGTTGCAGTCATCTATTTCTGAAGTGAACACTACAAACAGTGGCTTCAATTTAAAACTTCTGCTATCAGTCTTCAAATTCCCACATCAGTCAAACTCCCGCCAACATTAAATTGTTCTGAATGTCACATTCCCTCACAGTGGTGACATATAATGCTGTTTATCTATGCTTCACTTTCCAAACCTCCGTTAAGAGGAGATGCTATATACAGTACGATGGCGCTGCCTGTTGCCTCAGCAACAGCTCGATCTGGACGCAGGGAAACTTGCTGGTGTAGGACCACACCGGAGCCACTCACTGTACTCACCGACCACAAACGACTCCCCGGCAGTCTGATACCTTTCATGCACATGTGGAGGTCCATACGTGACCCCTGATTATTCTTAATAAGCCAGAAGTGGCCGCAAGGCTTCAGTTTGGAATTTTGCTTTTGCTCAGAACAACATATGTGGTAGCAGCATTTTCACTTTGAAACTGACATTTTACATGGCTGGTGTTAAGGGATTGTTCCTGTCCAGATTTGCACATCAAGGTAAGACAACTGTGTATGCATTCAATCAAACATTACAGCAGTGGTTGTTTAAAACATCCCATCATGTGAGCCAGCTGCTGAAATGTGTTTGTTGGTTAACTAATCACTCTAGGTGGCAGTACAAAAGGCAACTTTTTGGTTGAACATGACAGAGCAATGTGCTTGCCGACAGGAATTAAGACACACTGAATGCCTTTGTCAATTTTGCACAAAGTCTCAAAGCAAAGGAAAAAAAATATTTCGGCTATCTGCGAGACTTAAAACAAGCCTTGCTTTGTCTGTTGAAGGCCACATTTTGTCCTTTGTCGTGTCTCAATAGTTGACATCCACAGAAACGTTCTGTGGCCTCATTCTGAGCCGCAGCATCTGCAGAACTGTGTAAAAAGTAGTTAAAACCAGCTCCGTCTCAACCAGCTACAATTTCACTCAGGCATTAATGCTTCAGTAATATTAATCTAACTGCCTCATATATAATAATATACTGATCACAAGGCCGTTTTTCTGCAGAACGAGTATTTTTACCTTGGTACTTAAGGAACATTTAGCATAAAATGCTTCTTTTTCTATTTGGGTTTTGAATACAACTCTAACTTGTAATTGAGTATTTTTCAATGTTGTATTGTTGTTTTAACATAAGTAGAGAATCTGAGTACTACTTCCACTACGATGCAACTTTACAAGACAAATTATGCAGAGAAGATTGAATCACAATGTTTAAATTCACACGTTGTGACTGACTTGTTACTTTTAAAAACAAATGAGTAGCTACCAGTAAAAGCTATAATTAAAGCTTGAGAAGGTGTTAATAATGGGATTAAAATAGCTGTGTTGTATGTGAGGCTTTTCCCGTCCTACGAGTATAAAGGTGAGACACGTCACACACATGGACACTCAGCCACTTCAGTTTAAACCGCTTGGTGTGAGAAACAGCACCGCCTCTCAGGGCTGCTGACCTCTAACGGACTCTGGTCTTGTTATGAATGGAAAGACTGTCCAAACAGCCAGTCAGTGAGTCAGAGGGGTATATATACCGTGTCAGCTGTAACATACTGCAACCACATGCTGATAATCACATCGTGCACCAAAATAGTCCCAGCCCACTCCATCTGTTCATCCCTCTCTTTCTCTTTCCACTGGCTTTTCTTCTTTTTTTCACATTTTTCCATCCTGATGGCCCCGCCTACTCCATAACATAGCGCTTTATACTGGCCTCCTTCCCTTGTTCTTCAAACTTCCACTCATTTCTTTCTAATCACATTTCCCCCTCATGATCTTTTTTATTCAGTCTATTGAGTGTACGGTGCTCTCCACAGGCTGTGAGAGTCTCTCTGTCTCTGCCTGCCAAGGCTCTGTCTCTTTATTATTCTTGTCCTCTTCTGTCCATCTCTGTGTTGCCCAGCCCAGATCTCAAACACCCTCTCCGAGGGACTAAGTGAATACATGAGCCCACAGTGTACGCACAGAGCAAATCTTAGGTAGGACTGAGTAGTGAAAGTACTTTGCTATTGGGAATTAGGTACAAAGTAATGCAAACATGGGAACACACACATCACATTCCCCCTGCAGCTGTAAGTCTCTGCAGGCCACAAAAGCAACAAGTCACTGCATGGAAATCCAGCGTGTGAGCAGACAACAAACATATTGATTCAGGAAACTTTACCATCAACCGCAGATCATATTTTTGCACTTGTATGTCTGCTGATATTTCTCAGTTTCATAGTAAGTAATTCTACCCAGTGTAAATACAGATTACTGCAACAGTATGAAGTTTCCTTGTTTTATATATCCTCTATCTAAATGGCCGCATGAATAAATGGCTCAAATTCAACACTTGAAGAACTATTACATCCATCACGGAGACCGATGATAAACTTTAAGGTCTGAAGGTCTTTTTTCTTTTCATTTAAAACAAACAGTGCCATGCAACCAGCAATATTAACTAAAAAGTAAAAAAAAACTACCCGAGCTGATACCAAGGCAGGAAAAGCAGAATATGGTTGAAAATGACGACCACTGTATCGCTGCACGCAGAGCCTTCTGCACAGCCAACACTCAAAGTGAAGAAAAGCAAAGTCATTCCTGATGTGAACAAGTCATTGTGCCAACTGAAAGTGTCTTTCTTACAAATATTTGTCACCAGAAGATGTGTCAGATCATATCTGTCATATTTATGTTGTACAAAGTATAATTTTCCCAAATATTCCATCCAACCGGCGCCTACAACTAACTCAAGCTTTGCGGTCTTCAAGGATTTCATCAACTTTAAATGAGCTGCGTCCCAGTTCAGTGGCTGGATCCTCTGATGTCCGAATCCTTTCAGGACTGAATTCTCCTGCAAATGCAGCCGACGTTTGCTCACAAACGGCTCATCCTTAGAAACCCCCTTTGCCCCCAAATCTCTTAAAGCTTGGAAATATTATATGACCAATTGCTTTGGATCAGATAGTCATGTATGTGGTACATAAATTACCTAATTGGGAAATGGGACCAATCTATTTAATGTTGATATTCGGTATAGGTTACATACAGGATTTTTTAAAATGCTGACTAAGTTTTTACCAATCTGTTGCTGCATATAAAAGGTTTACATTTTAATTGTAATTACTCTTAATTTTGAAGATTTTTTTAGCAAGTTTCTGGTTACTAATGAAATAATGCATACAAATTCAGTAGATTTAAATCTATTATTTACAGGAAAACAGAACTAAAATGTTAACACTGATTGCTACGTAACTTGTTATGCAACTTTGCATCATTAAACTCATCCCAGTTTATGAATTTTAAACTTATCTTTACAAGTTGCTACCTGAACACACGATTAGTTTTGCACTTTGTGAGGCTTCATCCATCTTATTTAGGCAGCAGAGCAGGTTCACCCCCTCAGGTCCACCTTTGTGGACTCCATCTTTCAGAGGATGCAGCCACTGAACTGGGACACAGTGACAGTTCCACTCAGTGCTGCTTCCTCAGTATTGGCAACCCGGTGTTGTCATCAGTATCTTAAATGCAAGCGACGTAGCTGGACAATCCAGCACAGCGTACAGGGAGTCTGATACTGCATACGCATGAAGCCGAGATATTAAACAGGTTTGGCCATGCAGGCTTCCATAGAGGTGTCAGAAAGAAGCTGGAACTTGTCATGCATGCTGCATCGTTAAAACTCCCTCACCATGCGCTGTTTCCAATTTGTCGTCAGTCTCTCTCTCTCTATCCCGCTCTCTCTCTCTTTCTCTCCCTCTTACCTTTATGTTTATGATGGACAACAGCAAACACAGCATCTACGCACACAGACACACACAAACATAGGTACGCATGCACACAAATAACAACGTAATCAATCTGCACATCAGTAAAAGCAGCAAGCATCAGTGGTGCCGGTGCAGCACTGCTAGAGGACGTTTGTTCAGAGAGCGATTTAAAGCAGAGAGAAAGAAAACGACACACACACATGTTCATACAGCGAAACAGAACGGCTGCACTGCTCATACACCGGGCTGTGCAGCAGCAGCTCTCGTCCGTCTTCACACACATACATCACACACACACATTCAGTCACATTGAGACACACTGAATCAAACACATCCATCTGCAAGCGTGCGTTGCAACATCTGTCAATCTATCTAATCGATCCTGCCCTGCCATCCATGATGTCCACATGCATGCATCCCTCCCTCCGCCCCCCATCTCCCCAGGCAACTGGAGGGAGAGAGGGAGAGAGAGAGGGAGTGGAGGGTAGGGGGGTATAAAAAGCCATGGCAGGTACCTGTAAATGAACCAGACGCTCCTATTCACAGGGCCGAGCGACGGCCAGGAAGAAGAGAGGGAGAGGGAGAGGGAGAGATCCTCCTCGCCGCATGCCCCCATCGCCATTTCCTCCCCTCCCTCTCCTCCTCCTCCTTCTCCTGCTCCTTCTCCTTCTCGTCTTCCAGCGAGACAGCAGCGAGCGCGAGCCGCGAGAGAGGAGGAGGAGAGGAGGAAGAGGAGGAGAGAGAGATGGAAGAAGGGAAAGGGAGAGGGCCGAGCTCTCCCAACCCCTTCATACTTAAGACAGAGAGAGAGGAGGAATGGGAGAGGGAGAGAGAGAGATGGAGATGGTTCATTGTGACTGCGACACAGAGAGAGAGGGAGAGAGAGAGAGAGAGAGAGAGGGAGAGAGAGAGAGAAGAGGAGCAGGGGGAGAGGGAGGGGGGAATAAGGTGGTTTAAGAAAAGGAGAGAGAGAAATGAGGTAATTTAGAGAGAGAGAGTGAGAGGTGATTGGGTTTGTTAGCAGGGGGTTCATGCACACACACACACACACAAACACACAGTCCAAACATGTATGCATTCATGCAATCAACTCATATATAACCAGCAACACCACACACACACTTCCTCTTTCTCCATCCTCCTTTTCCCTTTTATCCATTCTCCTCACTCCTCCACTTCCTATGCTTTTAATGTATACTATTCCCTCTGCCCATCTATCACTGTCATGATTTCCCATTCATAAAAACGGATGTGACTGAGATAAGTATTCGCCATACAGTCCTATCTGAAACAATGAATTCAAAGGGAACAATATGCGGGTCCTGAAGTTGAAATGACTGAACAGGTATCACCAACATCACATGGCTTCATGATAAAAGACCAGTCAGATTATTGTTATGTAATATTACAAATCTGACTTTGTGCAGATCTTCTCTGCTGCTGTCACTGACCCCACGTGCCTTTAAATCACACTCGGCTAACCTCACCCACCCCATTATTTATTCCTGCTTTCTTTCCAACCTCTAACATGCACACACATACACACACATGCACACACACACACTATGGCACACATTAGATGTAAACAAAGCATGAATGAGAGGGTAGAGCAAGGCAAAGAGGGGGGAAGGAGGAGACGCAGCGACGCAGACAGGAAGAGGAGAGAGGACAGAGAAACAGCTGGCGGGTGAGTGGCGGAAGGAGGAAGAGGAGGAGGAGAAGAGGAGAGAGAGAGAGAGGGAGAGAGGGAGAGAGAGGTACAGATTCTCTCAAATAGGCACTCACATCATCTCTTAGTCAGAGCCTCCTTCCACGTATGTCGAAGCTGTCCTCCGTCGACTTGCCCTCCCTCCCTCCCTCCTTCCTTCCCTCTCTACGTCTCTCTCTCTTGCCTCCCTCCTGCATTCGAGGACGATCACAGCTCTTGTCCCCTCTCTTCTCACATCTCTGCCTTTTTGTTTCTCTCCCTGCATGTCAGGCTATACCGCTGTGATCCTGTGTACAGTGTGTGTGTGTTTGTGTGTGTATGCATGTGTGATGAGAGAGAGAGGGAGATAAAGAGAGGCCATAAAAGCCAGAGAGAGAAAGAGAAAAAGAGAGGGAGAAAGAGAGAGAGATGGGGGAGGGAGCAGGAGAGCAAACAATCATTGACAGAAGGTCGACATGATTGTGTGATTATGTGTATCTGCATGTCTGCCTAATGTGTTCTGTATGTGTGTGTGTATCTGTCATGTGATGGCCAAACCTTGTTTCTCTTGCTGCATTTTTTTCACCAAAAACTCAAGTGCAGTAAAGTCATAAATGCTGGAGAAATAAAGCATGAAAAACACTTTATGTCTCTGATGCACAAGCAAGAAGCAGCGCATGTGTTTGACATGCACACAGCTACCCTCCACAGCAGTGTTCTGCTGCCTCTCTTCCAAAACTGTGTGTGCTCACTTGTCCTTATTTGACCCGCTGTTGGCCCAAAAATTGGTCTCATGTGGGCCGGGAGAGGAGCAGCAGCATGTACAGATTGTGTACAGTTTAATCAGTGGATCTGTGGCAGTGACACACAGATCTGATGAGCAGTTCACAGCCACAGCAGTGTTACAGCCTGGACTGCATAAAAGGGACGTAGCCTCCGGCTCTGAAACCTGAAGCCTTAAACCTGCATTTGTTCTAATGGCCAGCAGAGGCCGACTCCACTAGTTGAAACTTTTTTTTTTTAAAGTGACACTATTTTTTACTTGAGTAAATATTTTCCTTTTGTAGAGTTATGGTCCAATTTAGAGTAAAACTGAAACAGAAAATATGTAAAGCAGGATGTTTTAATATGACTGTCACACCACATTATCAAGTTAAAGCAGTAATCTCACTTTCGGTTGTGGTTATCACGTCTTGTTATAATGTCCCGGGCTGTAAAAACCAGGCTACCAAATATATCCAGCTGCCAGTAACAGGCAGGAGGAGGAGCAGAAGGTGAGGATCAGAGAGCCGTAGATAAGACGTATCTGTTAATAGGGATGGACCAAGATGTTGGGCTCATCAACTCACTGGATATCTGCATTGTCTGTTGTAACTATAACCAGCGTTAGGCATTAAAGCAGGAATGTGTAACTTTTGAAAGAAGAAATACAATGTCTGAACTGATGGCATTGGATGAAAAGTCAGAGGACATAATTAGGATTAATTGCTTGGGAATCATAATTTCTTGTGCAAAATATGACAATTTCAGTCCAGACCAGAGTAGTGGACCAACCGATTAATGTTGTTATCCCTAATAAAGAAAATAATCAGCATCATATGAGCCTCGGGATTTCATATATCGTACTTGCTTTGGTTTCCACAGCCAGAATAAAAGTGGCAGAGGCTAACCTTCTTCACACTTTCTGTTAACCTGCTTTGGCCTCCTGTTGCTTGCACACAAAAAAACAATGCATATGTCTCTTTTCACCCATTTATAAACGCAGAATGCCCTTCTTCCTTCATGCAACCTCTTCCTCCCTCTCTCCAACCCTCCTCTCCCTTTGGAGTGCCCTTCACTGTCTGACCTCCAGATGGAGACACCACAGGGGAGAGAGGGTGATAGAAAGAAAATTAAAAAGTACAGGGGGGTTAGCAATACAGTGATGAATAGAAAGCGAAGGAGGAATGCAGAGATGGTCAGGAGATGTGGCCAAATATAGAGGGATGAAAAGAGGGATAGGTGAGATATTACATGTAGTGATAAAGGCTGTGAAAGTAGGCCTATGTGAGGGTGGCTCTGAGTCAGCCAGGCCTGCCTGCCTGCCTGGCTGGCCAAACAAATAGTCTCGGGCTCCGTGTATGCTGCAGTACACGGCTTTAATTATCCATGATGTCTGCATGGTTGAGTGTGTCGCTTGCATTAAATGTCACTGTTGATGAGAAAGCATGTTAATAATAAATGATACTGTGTGCATGTGCGAGAGAGAAACGGAGAGATAAAGAGAAAGAAAAACATGAAAAGAAAAGAGAGGCAGCCCTGAAAGAGAGAGCTGAGGAATGATAAAGAATGATGATGAGTGGAAGAATGGAAAAAGAGGGAAAGGGAGAGGCAGGAGGCGGGGTTTCATGTAAATAATACATGCGATTGATAATGGCTTTATTTCTATGTAAATAATTCTCTCTTTGCTCAGTCCAAGTCATGGACACCGAAATGAGTTTGCCTCAAAGCGACGCCATGATGCAGATGCAAGGCATTAAAGGGAATGACATTATATTAGGCTGAGTTAATGAGGAGAAGTAACACACCCACAGTCAATACAGGAGAGTTTTCCTCACTCGTGTGTCAACAGATCACCTCCACAGAAGATCCAGCAAAGATTTAGCTCAGAGTCTGTGCTCAAAAACCTGAATAGGAGCGTTTCTCTGGTCATNACAACAGCAGTGTAGAAAGTTGAATGTTGCCTTAACTTACAACAGAACATAAAATAAGAATGTTGAATCTTTAATTTTAGCTTTAAAAAATGTATCTTTGTCTTATCCTATCTCTTATCGTCTAAGACAAAGGAAAGTAAGTATAACACATTAAGATAATGAAAATAGAATAGAATAATAAAATAAAACGAAATTAAGATGAAAAATGGCAGTTTTACACAGTGTACAAGCTAAACAACCAATGTGAACAGAGGAGGTTATGTACAAATTAACCTTACATTTAGTAGGTTTACGTATGAAAATGATGAAGTCACAGTGGGTGGATGACTGGTGCAAGAGACATAATGACCTTCAAAAGTTAAAGATCTCAGATGTTTTAAAGTATCTATGGTTAGTCCCTCGGTACTGTATTGCATATGCATCAGTTTGGTCATCAAGGGCAGCTATGATTATACAACATCGATCAACACAGAGAAATCTCAAACTTAGTCATCAGAGTGGTCTGAAAAGCATCTTCAGCATCACCAGCAACTTCAGCCCACCTAAAAACTGCAGCCCAGCAACGCAGCTTTGCACCTCAGAGCCAAAGGGCAAACATACAAAGGAAGGAAATTACTCTAAAATCCTGATATGATAAAAATCTGCCTGTCTGCCCAGATTAAACTCAGCAAAACCAGCTAGTCAAAACACAGCTGGTAAACCTTTGCCTGGAGGATGACTCCAGTATGAAAGCAGGCGGATCAGCTTCAGGACCCGAGGCAGTGAACCCTCACACATCGTCATCTTACCGCATGAATCACTCACAACACAACACATCACACAATTCAAAGAACAACTGGAACGTATGAATCACTCCGTGAATCATCTGGATAGACGTATACAGTATGTTACCGCACAAACAGATCCCCGCTCAGCATGTGCTGTGTGTCTCAACATTACAGCAGCAGGGTCATAATGAAAAGGTTGTCAGCTTGATTAGCATCACCCACTGGGCGGAGTTACATCACGCTCTTTAGCAAGGCACTGAACTTTGCCTCAGCAGAGCTGTTCACTGGTAGTTCATACTGACTTAAGGTGGAGCAGTCATATGAATTTCTTAACCTTTATATAACCAGGGTGTGTTGTGTCATTCTGGCCCTGATGACACACCAAACAGGCAACAAAGCATCCAAATGCCTCTTTTTTCAGCCCAAATGCCCCAAAGTGCCCGTGTGTTTAGCCCAAGTACCCCTCTGGTAGGTGAAGCTCCCCTCTGCTGTGACCTTAATGAACCCTGACCCTGTGAGCAGAAGCAGAGCTCCTTATTAATGTCTGCCCCTGCTGCTTAGAGAATCTGTGCAAATTGCTGCTTCTTTGGATTAAAACTGGCAGTTGTTCAGTTTGCCGTTCATCAGTGACAGCTAGCGGCAAGGTAACTCTTACCTGGGAGCGTCGAAGCTGTCATAGGATCCCACAGTGTAATGGCGGAACAGCCTTTTGGCTCGTTCTCCACGGCTCTCTGAAAAACAAAATCACAGGGACATCAGCACAGTCGCACCTGCATGAAATCCATTCGCAAGGCTGATTATATAACAGTTAGCACTCAGTTACTGTATTACTAGAAAAATATATTAATATCAGAGGAAAAATCTGTTTTTTAAAGTTGTTTTTCTCTCAATTACAAGATATTTAATGCACTGATCAAAATGAACTGACATGAGACCTGCAGCCTAAGACACAAATATGTGTATGAGTGCTGAACTAATTAAAAATGTTTGTCACAAAAAAATCTAAATATTATCTTATTTCAGCTTCTAAAATATGAAGATATATATATATTAAGCTACGACAAGCAGCCAGTTAGCTTAGCTGAGCATACAGTGGCAAGAAAAAGTGTGTGAACTTGTTGAAATTACCTAGTTTTCTGCATTAAATTGTCATAAAATGTGATCTGATCTGCATCTAAGTCCCAAGTATACACAAAAACAATGTGCTTAACCTAATACCACACAAACAAATAGAGGAGGAGTTAGAAAACCTGGAGTCCAAATCAGTGAAGCTAGATTTGAGTGAGGTTGTAGAGCTACTTTTAGCCTTAAAAACATTTAAAACTTTTAAGTTTGCTGACAGATCACATTTTATGACAAATTAATGCAGAAAACTAGGTCATCTTAAAGGGATTTCTTTTCACTGTTAATGGTGGAAAGACACCTAGCTTGGTTGTGTCCAAAGGTGACCAAATCCGCCTTCCAGCACCTCTAATGCTCTAATTAACAAGTTTCACCTTGTTTGTTTAATTGCCTGAAGTGTAAAAACGACATGTTGTGAATCTACAGGGGGCTGGACTATTTCTTGGCACCGAGCAGCGACTTCCTGAAGTTTGTCACTCTAAGGTGTCAAGCCAACCAGTAAAGTTGATATTCAAACATAGTAGCTACATAATAAGAAAACTAGCCTTTAAACCCACTGTGTGGCTTTTTTGAGAGATGAAATGTGTTGACAAGTAATTGGAGGATAAATATGAAACTCCTGGCTAAAAGATGTGTTTTTCCCTTTGAAGTGACGCGTGGTGTTGTTCAGGAAGAGCCCGCTGAGTGGGTGTGTTCGTCTGTGATCACCTGATCGGTTGTCTTGGCTTCGAAGCATCACTTCCTCCACACAGTCAGAGGGGAACCAGCCTGTGCGACCCCTGACCGTCCCCTCCCAGTACCCGCCCTCGCCAACACTCAGCACTAGAGGGAAGGAGGAGGGCAGGAAAGAGCAGCGTATCAGCAACAAGCCACACAACAACACTCACAGACACCAAAGAGAAATGAACACACACAAAAAGACAAGAACATTATAGAGACAGAAAAGAAATAATGTAGACACACACACGGACATGCAAACCTCCTACATACTCACCAAGACATACATACCTGGCGACACCTTAGACTCACTCACAAACACACACATATTCATACCTGCAGACATTGAATACAAACATATATAGAGACCTTACACTCATGTTAGGACATGGCCACTTTACAAACTCATCTGCAGACACTTGGATGTGGATCTGGGTGCTTGTGATCTGTCTGTGAGACTAATCGAGCTGAACAAGCATCTCCTGCCAGGCTTGAGTAACATTTTAACAAGTAATATTTTTGGTGTTGTTTATCAATGCTCGCCATCTCACTTCTTTTTCCAGAGTTCCTTAAACAGACAGTTCATCCCAAAACATTAAATACATTTTATTCCTCTTAACTGCAGTGCTGTTTTTCAATCTAGTTCTGGGTTTTTTTTTTTTGGTGTGAGTTGCTGAGTGTTGGCGTTATCAGCCGTAAAGATGTCCGCCTTCTCTCAAATATAATGGGACTATATGGCACCTGGCTGGAGATGCTCAAAGCATCAAAAAAATGTTTTTTCAAAAACTCAAGAGCAATGTCTCTTTCCAGAAATGAAGACCCAGTTACTCAAGATAAACAACAGACCTTGCTGTTATGAAAATGTATTTTATTGGAGCTTTTATTGGTGCCATCTAGCTCCATTATGTCAATAGACACCTCTACAGACGATATCCAACACTCAGCAAATCACACAAGAAAATCATAAAGGTAAGAGAAAAAATTTAAGTTTTGATTTAGGGGTGAAATGTCCCTTTATATAATAATAATAATAGTCAGTTTGTTTGCTTATTCTTATCCGCTTTCTTTCTGTGTTGAAGAGAAGATTGATACCACTCTCATATCTGTCTTTGACTATAAAGTTATAACCAGCAGCCAGCTAGCTTAGCTTAGCTTAGCTTAGCGACAGATATGAGATTGAGAACAATATATATAAAACAAAGCATATTACCCAAATCTTTCAACCAAGTTTTGTTGGCTAGAAGTTGATCTTTCTGTCCTGTTCTGATGGGAATGCTCAACATCTCCAAACTTGAGTAATTGTGAAATGTTTGCGAGTACAAACTCTGCAGCCCAAAGCAGCTTTTATCTGCTTTAAGCTCATTTATTGTTTAGGTTTTTAGTCTGAACTTGTCCCAAATGGTCGAATCTCACCATTGTCATCAGCTGTATCATCATTTACTTTGAAGGCAGAAGCAAAACACAGAAAAGGTGGCTATAGATAAAACCTCAGTGGGATGATCATATGGCACCTTCTGCCTTGTGTCAGCTAAATGTGTAAACAGGCATTTGTTTGGTAACACCTTAATGAGCCAATAGTGTAATTGGGCTGAGTTTGTTCTGGAATAGCTCGTATTAGCTGTGTTGCTGTGGTCAGTGGATACATGCCGGTGTAGTAAAAGTAAAAGTTCTTGTGATGCAGCGTCTAACGTTGTGTCCAAAATACTTCATCAGCTAGCTAAATGGTGTTAGCTTAAAAGCTGCTAATTAAATCTCAACTCTGGAACTGTTGAACTCCCGCAGTCAGCAGTTTACATTTTATAAGGAACTATTTGGGGCTATGCCAAACCCCTAAACAGAGAGGATTCTGCACATGCATACATCTTTTGTCACATTTCCATCTTTTAAAATGTGTCTGTAATGTTGCTTTGTATGTGCCCTCAGTTCACTTCTTCAAGTCAGTGGATTTAAAGGCTGTCTGACTCATGTGGAGATGACCTCAGGAGCAGCTGTTAACAACATCACAAACACTGACTTCCAACCAGACAAACACTTTGGATTCAAATGTAAGACAGAAAGCAGTACTATGCTGCTGCTGCACACACACACACACACACACACTGTGTATCATGACATGAAAATGCACATTCTCACCTTTGACCCTGTCTCCCTTATTGAAGCTGATTTCTCGCTCTCCCTGGGCAGAGTGTGATCGAGTAGCTACAAAGACTCGTCCTGGGACGGCGCTGTAGAGGCGTCTCCGCTGGCCCGCCGTTTGTCCAGCGGCGCTGGCAGGAGCAGGCCTGAGGGGTGGAGGGGTGATTTAACTCTAATGTTTAAAACTTAAAGCTACCTGTATGAAGAAAAGACATTTTTATAATTATTTATTCTACCATTGCACTACCGGTACATATTTTTTACCAGTCTCACCTACTTGTCTTTTGTCTTTTTCTTCTATTTTTGATATTTAATATTTAGGGTTCGAGCATCGACCGCAAGGGTCG
>CAFUXE010000103.1:1187300-1201218 GCA_903364295.1 Serranus cabrilla | reverse complement strand
AGATCATGACTGATGCTAATGCATTATGAGACAGCTAGAATTACGCTCCTGTTTTCTTAGCAAACCTGTGGGCGTGGTACTGTGGCTCAAGGCTCCAATGACCTACATAAGCATGAACTTTAATTAACAACAATTGTGCTTTTTGCTACGGATAGCGGAAGGCAAATATTGGCAAGATTTTCTCTCCATCTCTAAGTTCTTTGCTGATACTGATACACTGCATTTAGTGGCACAACTGGGCGGTCAGATGTGTGCTCAGAGGCCAGGCTTGAACACAGCCATACATAATTACTGACAAGTTGTCAGGGCGCCCCCCATTGGCGACAGGAAGTAACATGCTTTATGCAGTTTTTAGTTTAGCCCTGAAGTGGTTTCAAGTATTTCTGTACTTTTGTATGAGAGACAGAGACAAAACAAAGTCAAATTCCTAGTATGTGCACACATACCAGGCCAATAAAGATGATTGTGATGTATAGATCAGAAATGAGTGAATTAGATGAGTGAATTACTGATATGACCGTTCAGGGCTGTACACTCACTTTACAGATATTGCATTCTCCTGTTCAGATTTAATAGTTTGACCAGTTAAAAGTCAGCATAATATTTTCATTTTTTTTTTTTTTGTTTTCCAGAAAAAAATATTTTTATTTTGTGTTTGTAGACAATATTTTTTACTTGTTTTATTATCATAGTTCATTTTTTAAGTTAATATTATTTGTACTGTTGTAACATCACTCACCCCTGCCTGCGACTCTGCCGGCTGCGGTCCTCCTTGTCTCCGATCCTTCCTCGGGACGGGGAACGCGTCCTCGCCCCTCTGGGACTGCTGGAGCTCCGCAGGGTTCCTGTATGTTTGTAACCCTGAGAGAGACAGACAGAGAGGAGGGAAAAATATGTGTTTGAAAATATATTTAAGATGTTCACAGGAAAATATAAAATTTCTTTTTCAAATCCATGTGTATGATAACTTCATATAATTGCAGTAACATGCAAAATTAGGTGTGATATTGTATTATCATTATAATTTTAAAATACTATGTACAAGCAAGTTGCTGCAATGTGTGCTGTCCACCACTAGAGGTTGATAAAGGTCATCCATTAAATTGTATAATTTCCCTTCATACTTTATAATTCATGTGTATGTATGAATTATTGGGATGCAGCTGCTCAAGCTTCCACCTGTGCAAGAGAATGAACCATAATTAACCATTTCTCCAAACTTTGATGTATAGGGTAAAAATCCTACTGATATGAAAGTTAGTAAACTACATTCAACATACCTTCTTATAAGACTTCTACCATGTTTAGTATTTTATTTTTAAGTGATAGTTGAAACCATGACAAACTTTGAATGACCACCCATTTTCATAATGAAGAAGAAATGCATGTAGAAATAATAAAGTTTGGGTAATTAAAGGGGGACAGATGCATATGGAAAATCAGAAAAGAAAATAATAAATATATATAAAAAATAATAAATACATTTAACAATACATTTTAATTAAATAAATAAATACATACATGGAAATAGGGAGGCAAATAAATAGATTAATTACTACAAAGATATATTTTTAAAAAAAAGAAGCAAATTAAGACAGGAATATCAACATCACATTTTATCAATTAATTTATGTCAAAATTAATTTTTCATAATTTTTGTATTACTTTTGATACATTTATCAATTATATTTGAGCAGTCAAAAGCTTGAGAACACTGAATAAATGGACACTGAGGTAGTTTTGTTAACTTCTGTTTCTAATGTCAATCATCGGTTTGAATACTGAACGTGTAAATCAACAAGGATGAAAAGTTGTCGAGGTGCTCGGGATCTTCGAAGGTTTTGATATGTTCAATTCCAGAGAAAATGAGAAATCTCAATCTGCTGATGACAGCTGTGAGCCAGCTGAAAGCTCCAGGACAGTCAGACTTTGAGGCGAGATTGCATTGTCTGCTGATTCCAATGTCAGGAAGACTTTGAACCTCATCTTTCACACACACACACACAAACCTGCACAGAGACGATGTTGGTCCCCGGAGCGTTGGGCACTGCCATCCAGTCTGGCAGGTTCATGCTGCTGTCACTGTTGGCCCGGAGGAAGGGATGGGGATGGGGAATTGTCAGAGTCCGTGCACTCTCCCGTCTCTGGGGGGCGTATTTTGGAGACTCCACAAAGGGAACTGAGGTGAGGGAAAACAGGAAAAAGGTGATTGTTATTTGAGATTTTCTTTGTCACAGTTACCTCCGCCAAGGGGGTTATGTTTTCAGTTTGGTTTATTTGTCAGCTGGATTATAGATAAAAATACCGGCCCAATTTTCATGAATCTTGTTGGAAGGGTGGAGCATGACCCAAGGAAGCACCCATGAAATTTCGATGTGGATCCGATGTGCCTCGACCGATTAGTTTGTTGCAAGATAAGACATTTGGCCTTGGCGGAAGCTCCCTGAGTGCCCTTCTTGTTTTCTTTGCTACTGCTCATATTTAGCAAATCCTCATACTCTACATACTATTTGTCATAGTTATTTTGATTCCAACATGCTTTGTGCTGTAGATGCTGCTATAGTGTATTTTTAATTTGTATTTTTTGCTTGACTTTACCTGTAGATCAAAGGCATAATCTCCATTATTTTAGATAAATAAAAATTTCCCTCCAAACTGGCATCTGCAAAATTCCGACCAGACCTCAGATACTTACCCACGTCAGTATCCCGGTGGTTTTTGATAATTTCTCCCAGCTCAAAATGGCCGGACATAACAGCCACCTGATGAAAACACACATACAATCTTTTTGTCATGTGGCAAATAAATGCACAAAATGTGAAGTTTACTATTTGTCTTATAATCACAGTAGGTAGCTTTATGTGGGCTTTAACTGAAGCATTATTCTTCTATATTTATGATTAAAATGACCCCATGATGTCTGCACTTTGCATCTCTAATGAGCAAATTGGATTAAAACCAGATGGTTGACTGTGGCATGTTTGAAATCATATTAAAAAAGAAAGACTGTAAAAAGCTTCAGATCATATTTTTGTATTCTTACCACCATTGCACAAATGCTTTTGACCTTTTTATTTTTACAAACTACACAGGTCGGCACACAATCCGGCAAATTTCTCCCTTTTCTCCTCCTGTTTTCTCTCTTGCACACACGCAAACACAACAGATTGTCTCATCTGGCTTTTTCTGCGCTGACAGAGTTAATATATCTAGATTAAGGGGTCACACGCATTCCTGCCACCTGGGACCTCTGTGTGCATCGCAGCACAATAACGGTTTAAAGTGAAATTAGGCCCTGGCACTTTCTGCTACGTTAACTTAATAAGACACTAAACCATACAACCACCCAACACACATAATTACCCAGCCAGGCACTCAGCCATTACCTGAAAGGGGGTCTGCCCACTGTTGTTCTTCATGTCTTTATTTGCTCCTCGGTAGAGCAGAATTCGTGAACAGCTTTCCTGCAACAAACAGCACTGATTAATATACATTAATCGTCTGCTTAATGTTGAAATGCATGTCATCTGTTCACATGTATGTATTGGCTTTAGAAACTACTGCATTCTCCTCTTCTTGTGCTAAAATGATACTGCAAATATTTTTAAATATTCATGAAACAAGCTTTAAATGCCAAATTTACAATATCATTCACATTTAATTAATTAAAAGTCATATTGTAATATGTACAGATTTAGGTTCATTCTATGTCAAATTGCTTATCTAATTTGCTAGGAAAATCATATTTTGATTTGAATTCAGGAATGACTGTGTTCTCAGGTTCAGATGCAGAACATAAAAACGTATTTATTGTTATTATTATTATTATTTATAAGGCAAAGATGCTGTAAGTGGCTTTCACTTTGTTACATTGTATGTTCAGAGATTTAAAGGGATAGTCCAGATTTGAGGTACTAACATGGAAGTTAAGCTATGCATTGCTGTAGACGGGATAGCAGCAAAGTGTGTTTTAGCCACCAAACGAAGTTAAAAAAAATCTATATCAGTTTATGTGTACACTATATTAGAATATTTTCACTGCTGTCAGACAGCCCGGTTAGTTTCCACAGAGGAAACTGAAGCCATTATCTTTGTGATGGTCAAACCTTTTTGCTTCTCTTGAGAAGCTGACATTTGATCTCTGAGAAAAAGTTTGTTTACCTTGTTGTATAAAGCACAGATGTGCAAGGCAGTGTTTCCAGAGGCATTCTGGGAGGAAGAATCTGCCCCGTAGAAGAGGAGGTGCTCCAGATGCTGCGCGTTACCATGCTGACAGGCCTGAGAGAGGAGGAACAGATTGTGGAGGAGCAATGTGGAAATAGAGGGAGAGAGGGCAGGAAGATGTGGAAAAGACAAATAGTTTGTTATGCATGTATCAAAGAAGGACTCAGTTTAATAAAAAGAACAAAGAGGCATAGAAGCAAACAAGGATAAAGCTCACACAGTGACACAGGGAGAGGAACAAGGTGACAGTTATTAAGTGACACCACATTTAATTAACACCACCTCCAAACTCAGAGGGAGAGAAAACAGAGAGAACACAAGTGAGATCCAGTAATAACAATAACTGAACAATCATCATCACACGGTTTGGACGCACACATCCTATTGTGGAAGTTAAACTGGCAGATATTTTAATATTATTTAGCCGCTTTATGTTATTATCAATTTACGCCACGTTAAAGGATGATTTCCGATCGGCTGGCAGCTCTTGATTGCAATCAGGACACTTCAAGGTTATTTTAGGTCAATAACTTCACAATGGAGGAAAATCAATTAGTGGGAACGGATATTAAACTGCAGGAAATCACTGCCTCTGATTCATGCTGTATTATATTCTAGTTAACTCACTGGTGGTCTTCAAATACACTGGGTGGGTGCAGATTCAATTCAACAAAAAAATGACACTCAAACACTGAATATTTCTAATTTTGGGGGGGCATCAGGAGATCCAAATCCAAGATATCAGCATCAGAAAAAATATAGGCTTAAGGTGGATCCATTCCAAAAATACTCTCAATATCAGCGCTAAACATATGAGTCAAAGCCCACTCATCACACACACAGACAGGATAAGATGGAGGCCACGAGTGGCTGCGAGAGCTGAAGAGACAGATGCTGAAGTGTGGGTGATCACACTGAGACGAGGAGGCTGATACCTTTGTTTTCCTGTCCACTTCACTGCTGGAATATGAGGCCACAGAAGCAGCGTGTGTGGGATGAAGGGTGAAAGGTGTCCGGGGTTAGAAGATGAGAGGTGTGGTGTTTCATGGCATGAATGGTTTTTGACGTAGACACAGATGCTGTACATACGCGGACACTGGAACACAGATTACACTGGTACATTACAAACAGGGTGCATGCACACTTGTGCACACAAACAACAGAAACTAAAACTACAAACACCCTGAGGCAGCTGCTGCTTTCAGACCACAACCCCAAAAATAGACGCAAATTAGGACACTGACCCCATTACATTCAAGATTTTGCCCCGAGCATCCTTCAACAAATGCTTTGCTGTTGATTTAGTATAAATTACACAGAATATACAAGAAAGATAACATTTTCTGCATTTGCACTTATTTCAAAATCTCTGGAAAGTCACTTTAAAGACCTTTGAGGTCTAAAGGGACCCGAATAATTCACATACACACACCTGATGTGTCTCGTCCCAGCCGTTCTCATCCCTGATGCCCAGTTTGGCGTGGTGGTACAGCAGTGTTTCGCAGCAGGAGGTGTCCCCCCCTGTCAGCACAGTGTGATAGAGCGGCGTCAGCCCTCGCCGGTCCTTATAGTCCGGAGACGCACCCAGAGACAGCAGAACCTGCAGACAGACGCAGCACAGAGGGACATCATCATGTGCAGGCCGTTCTCCAACACTGACAGCAATTATAACAATAACGGAGTATAATAAAGTCTGCTATTATTACTGTGCAGTAAAATAATGATTACTGTACTTTTATGAGCTAACAGCATAACAATAAAAAAGCAGCATGGAAAAATATCTTAAAGGGATAGATAGGACTTTAATGGGGTATTTATCCATAGTCAGTATAGTGCTGTATTACCCACAGCAGAAGGCAGCGAAACAGCAACAAAAAAAAGTTTTAAAAAATTATGTTATTGTAAGTTAACGCTATATTTAGAATATTCTTAATGCTTTACCTGAGACAGTTCTTTCTGACTGGGAGCTGTTATCTATATTCATTTTCAAAGCCACCAGACTACCTTGACAAAATCAATAATTTAACCTCACACAACATGGGAGTCCCTGGTCTAATTTTGCCTCGATTGTTTCTTTTGTATGTGTTGTTATGTGACTTTGGTGTTTTAAAGGCTTTGTTTTGATTCACTAAGGTCATACAATAACACAAACTACTAACTTATCAAAGCAGCAGTAGACCAGCAACTCCGACATAAAATTGTGTTTTTTGTCAAAGGTTTGGTGGTTGAAGAGAACATACTGTCTGCTGCTCCAAACTGTCTTCTGTAGGTAACACACTGACTGTACCTCATACAGCCCCACTTCAAAAAACCTAAACTATCCCTTTAAGGTGGCTTCCAACTTCAACTCGAAGAATATTCATGGAATTTTAAATCAGGATGGGAACACATAGCCGGGGGTTGGGAGAGGTCATGCAGCACCTCAGGCTACAGAGCATTATGTATTCAATCAGAGTCTGCAGTAAATCTTTATGCAGTTTAGCAGCTGTGTCTTTCTTTTGTGGGAAACATGGACTCCGACAATGTAACACATGCGATTATCTCCCTGTGAAAGAGTTTCCTCCTCTACAGGTACCTGTCTGTCTTCATGGTGATTTGGGAGCTAAAGTTCTGGACAATTGCCTAAAATGTAAATACGCCACATGCCACTAAACCAGGCATTCTGAATCTTAATGTCTTTTTTCCTCTTTGGCTGAAAAGAGTGATAGATTTTTTTGTTCATGTGCATTTGTGTGTGGGTGGGTGTGGATTTCTGCGTGGGAGGGTCTGTTTATTCTGTCTTCAGCTTGTTTGCTTATACAGTGACACAAATGAAGATATTGCTGCAGCAGTTTCAGGGCAAGTGTCCATCTTGCAGTTAAATAGCCTGGTGTAGGTTGGATTTTCTCCTTGTATGGTATGACTATAAAAACTCATTACTTGTGATCAGATAACAACATTTCTATAAAAGAACAACAACTTGAGGGAGTGCTTACCAGCAGGGCTGTATGGCGGTGGCCTCGCACAGCTTTGTGTAACGGTGTGAGTCCATCTTTGGCGCGGAAGTCGATGTGAGCTCCTCCCTCCACCAGGACCCGGATGGCTTCACCTCCACCCGGCTCACACTGCACTGCCAGGGACAGAGCAGTCTCTGGCACACACACACAGACACACACAGATTCAGAAAGAGTTTTTAATGGTCAGAAGAACTGGGTTGAAAGTCAAATGATCTGGAGGGCACCGGCCAGACTGTCTGCTCCCAGTAGGGCTGCCTGAATGCTCAGTGGGAAAACAACAATAACAAACTATTTACACTTAAACTCTTCTTTTCTTGTTTTGAGGTTTGAGGTTATGAATACCTGCAGCTTTCTCCTTGCAGGTAAGACAAAAATAAATACTCAGCTGTCCACTCTCTTGAGACTCTCTCCAAAGCCAATTATTTTACACTTAAAAAGAAGATTTGATTTCTGGTAATTGTAGCTAATGTGTTTATGTCGCTGCAAACTTAGGTTCTTACTTTGTTAAAGATACTCTGGGGAGTTTTCTTGTAAACAAAAATTAAATTCAGTGTTAATTTTGTATTCTGATTGCATTTCATTCTTCCTTAAACATGTGAAAAGCCAATTTTTAAATCCCATATTGTTAAAATCCATGTTAACTAATCATAGACAATAGTGGTCACAGTAATGTCCCCAGTGGTTTGTGGACTTCAGTTTTAAAGGCCTGAAGTCGGGCGTTTTCACCATCGACAACTTTATTAATCAATGTCTTCCAAACATATCACAGTGAAAATGAAACTACAATTAACAGAGAGTGTTTCTAAAAACTAATCTGAGTGGGTTCATTCTGCATAACCAGTACTTTTACTTTTGATACTTTAAGTACATTTTGATGCTGATACTTTTGTACTTTTACTGAAGTTTTGTATGCAGGACTTGTACTTGTAGTGGAATAATTTCACAGTGTGGTATTAGTACTTTTACTTCAGTAAGGGATCTGAATATTTCTTAGCTACTAACTAATACTGAGGCTGTTTTTCTTGCTAATGGCTGATACTTTGCCAATAATGCTGACATCAAATAAAGCAACAAATGAAGCTCAATAAAAGTATTTAAAATGATACCAATGCCGTGTCACAACATTTTGAACCTCGCTTAACACACTTGAACTTCTCCAGTAAGACAGTTCAATGGCACCAAGAAGAATAAAAGCTTTCAAAGTGTTCACAGTGAAAACGGTACAGAGTGCTGGCTGCCATGGCGACAAGAGAGTTTGGCAAAGAGGAAAACGACTGAGAGCTTTTATCCTCCAACAGCTTCTGAAGAGCTCAGGTACAGATCATTTGGGGGGGGGTTTGACTGCACTTCCTCTGAAGTTACCATGTCGGGACGACTTAGGGAATGCCCATTAAACGGTTCCCTTGGCAGAGATGGAAGTGAGCCCCCACTGACAGGAGCCATGCTGAATATTTTGTGTCCTATTAAAGGCACTCAGTGTGAGCCTTCTGCTGGGCAGGAGAGCATGAAGAAAAGAGTTTTAGAGAGACAGGCAGGTCAAATGCAAAACGTGTTAATGATGGTGGGGGTATCCATGACCCAGGACCACAGAACAAAGGCTTTTTTTACAGGTGCAATTTTAAACTAGACCTGCAAGCAGGTTCGATAAATCCATATAAACCACCTGTGCCAGGTGTAAGGTGTGTGTGTGCTATGTGATGTGATATGAGCCTATAAGTGAGGGGGCTTCATCAGGGCTCTCTGTTGCCCCCCGGTGTTCTGTGGTGGAAGTGTGTTTCACACCCGGCTCTGTTTTGTGTTGTGACACTTTGCTCCCACAGCGGCTGGAGTGGCACAGCGCAGCACACCCAAACTGTAAATGAGCCGTCTGCTGCTCCCCCTAAGCACTAACGGAGATCCGAGAAAAGACACCAAATTGTGAACAGCACTGGCCCAGATCCTCGACAACGTGTTGGGCCAACATACTGCAGAGCTGAGGGCGGAAAACTGACGGGGAGAGCGGGGCAGAGCCGCAGGTCACAGAGCTGCTGGCAACCAGCGCGCTCAGTTAGGAGAGAGGAGACGTGAACTGGCTGGGACTGAAATACATGTTGATATGCTGGATGGTCAACCTGTGGTTCAGGACTCTTGGTCCTATCAAGTGAACCAGCCTGTGATTCTTCCCTTTTGGAGCAAAACCATTGTAATCAAGAACGTTTCATCAGTGTTTCACAATGCACAAAAGTAAGCAGTACAATTACATTATTACAGATATTCTGTTTTTCATGGATCAAGTATTATTTAGAATAATATGAATAAGACTAAAGTCTGTTTTTGGTTCCAGCTAGGAAACCAACTTTTCCAACTGTTCCCTGCTGGTGTGAGAGAGGTGCGAGGAGAGGTGATAAATGCTCTGAGGCACGCCTTACCGCCGGTGTCAGGGTCCTGGTAGTTTGGATCGAGGCCTTTGTCTAAGAACTTGGCCATCTTGTCCACAGCATTGGTTTGGATATAATCCATGAATTTCTTCAGGCTAGCCTGCATGAAGAGAGAAACGTGCTGCTGTATGAGAGATCTGCTTCTGTGTAAGTAAAAGACAGTTCAGGGCAGTACAGCAAACGTATGGATAAAGAAAATACACATCCATTAATGTGCACAGTTACACATGCACACTGTTTGAGTTTAGATTTAACTTGCTGGTGCATTTATATGACTGAAACCTGCAGCTGAAACCCTTCAGACCTCAGGACAAATGGGCTTCATACCTTAGTGTGCAGTTTGGCCAGTTGCTTCTCATCCAGATTGGTCTGTTTGTACACCCTGGTCTTGTATCGGAACTAAACCCAGGAGAGAAGAAGAGAAAGGAAACGAAGAGTTAATCCTAACACAGAGGGCGTTTGTCCTTAATTCTCTTAGCTTTTGGCCTAGATCCACAAAATGGAGCCTGCAGATTTATTGTAGAGAGAAGCTTTATCTGGTTTGCTATAGAAACCTCCTCTTCTACTTCACGGACGACAAGAAATGTGAAAGAAATGGTGTTGTTTTACAGCAGTTTAAAGACGGTTTAGAGCCTCCACTGGGTCATAATATAGCATGAAAACAAGGTGACTGTGCAGACTGGATAAGAGATGAGCAGGTGTTGTTCCAAACAGAGCAGGGAAGCTGAGCACTTCTGTGAATTTCCTCTAAAAAGGCTGCACGAAAGTACATTTTTTTTAGTTTCTAAAGCTTTTGATAATGCGAGATACATTTACAGTAAATATAATCTAAACTGCTTTAAAGTGCTGCCATTTTTTACTTGGATGTGGATGCAAAATATAAAAGTTAAAGAGAAAATCTTAAGCATGTGATGACAAAAAATAAACAAACTGAACTTAAACAAAATCAAAAAAAGGTAATCTAATCTACTGCACTGATTTAATGCTTTGTGGGGTTTGAGGGTTTTCATAAAGAATTGCTACATAATACAGAAATAGTTCAAATTTAAGCTTGACAGTATCTCCACGTCTAACTGTGTATTGCTGAGGACCAAAGGAAGTGCAGTGTCGAGTGTGAGGTCTTGGGATTTACACATAGGCTGTATAAGAAAGTGGACTTAGCCACCGTGACGTCAGCCATAAGTTCGGGGACTGCTTTGTAGTTTCGAGTTCCCGTCTTGGTTTGACTTGTAAATCAACATCTTCGTCTTCTGGCTCAGCTCCGTCTTTACCACAACGATCCGATGCAATGCCCGCATCACTGCTGATGCTGCAGCAAACCATCTGTCAAACCGTCCGTCTTCACTCATGAGTGAGACGTCCTTCTCTTAAGGCAGTGCCTCACTCCTGACACGGCTACGAACAGGCACATTTTAAAGTAGAGTGCACGAGTTCATCATAAACTTTCACATTCTGTTCTTTAACACTGCACTGCTGAATAACAGTGACATCTTGAGGATTTCCGGGCTACATCACTTCTACTGTGACCTGCTCTAAATGAAAAGTGTCATGAGATAACTTTAGTTGTGATTTGGAACTTTATAAATAAAATTGACTTGTGTCTTGCAACTGTGTCAGAGAAGACTGGAATAGTACCTCTAAATATGGTACCCCTTTCTCAAAGGACTGTGGGTACTCTTTGAGCAGCCTCTCCTCCTCCAGGAACTTGGCATCATGGCCGTCCGTGGCGGGCTGGAACAGACCATAGTTCAGGACGTCCCGCAGAGATTCGGTCAGGGAGCACAGCACCTGCTGCTTGGCCTTCCACACCGTGGCATCTGGGTTAAACCGCAAACATTTCTGCAGGAGCGGCGGACGTAGAAATAGATCAGCTTTCAGTTTTTAGAGCAGTGATCAGTGGTTAACTCTAAAACCCTCTTAAATCTAAAACAAGGTAAAAATATATTCAGGCAGTGAAAGTAAAATCAACAACAAGCAATAAATTATATTCACATTAAAAGCAAATGAGTGGAGTTCATTTTAAAGAACTGATTTTAAAGATGATAAAGCAGCTAAACCAAGGCAGAAACAACCTGCTCTCTTTGAGGCATTTAAACTAAACAACATTCCTCACAAACTGCAGGTTTGAAAACAGAACTAAAGGACAGGAAAGGACACCGTTCTTGAACTAGATATTTAAACGTTTAAAGCGATCCTGCCTGAGGACCTCAGCCTGCAATCTGCCTCATGAGGGGTGAATTGATGTGTAATATTTCAGTGGCCAAACCATCTGTGCCTTAAAAATGAACTGTAACTAATGCAAAGACGCTAAAATTAGGATGTTTGGAACATTCGGTTGCAGGATGAACCACATCAGTACATTTAATAAGGGACATAAAGCAGCAGTGAAACCTGACTGTAGTAGTTGTAGTTGGGCTGCTTGGTTTTTCTCTTTCAGATGTTGTGAGCAATTCCACCAGTTTTTGAATAAATTACATTTCAAGGCTGAAAGAGTAAATTATCTATTATAAAGGCTGACCCTTATGTGTCATTTGTACAGCAGTTTATTCATAGTAATTAAGAAGGCCTCAGAGGTGGAAGTGATGTTACGAGGTGTAAAAGGTAAGAGCAAAAAGATCCTCTTTGAGAGGGAAGGAGGGGTCAAACCTACCAGGACAACATTTTATTAGTATTTATCATCACTGTAAGCAAACATTATTCTTGTGTGCTTTAATTGTAAAAATATGCAGTTTTAAGTACTAAATAAAAAATATATTTTGACATTTTAGTCCACTAAAATAGTGTCATAGTCTACACGTTTCCAGGGCCCAAAGTCTTATCCTCTAAATGTTGCCAAACTTTAACAGGTGTGTGATCTACAGATTCCAAATCTGCTGAGAAGTTTCTCCAGTTTCCTGCCTCTCGTTTGCACTTGGGTCCTCACTGCATTCTGGCAAAAACAGGATAAATTAACACTTATTTAGACCTATTGGTTGTGTTGATGGGCTAAGTTAGACCTAATGGGCTGTGTTATCTCCATTATAAGTCTATAATATGTTTTGTGGCTCCAGAGAATTTTTTTTTTTTTTGCGCCAAAAATGGCTCTTTTCATAGTAAAGGTTGCTGACCTCAAAGTTAACGTAATTTAACTTCTGTTCATCGCACTTGATGCCACCTATGTTAAAACCTAACTTGTAGTTACATCAATCTAATTTTACACCTAACGAATCCTCTTTTTGCCCAACCTGAGGGAAATAGTCTTGTTGCCCAAAACTAATTCAGTAAGGGTGCAAAGTTTGGAAATGCTCCAAGCATTTTTGTCCGGAACAAACAATAAATGTGTCTGCAGGAATTGTTACGCTTATCTCCAAAACACACCTTTGTGTTATGTAGTTAAAACTATATTCACCTCGACCAGCTACAAAGGCACAGAAGTCATACATTAAGAAGTATCATGCACATCAAAAATGTTATATATTATTCTGCAGAAGCATGGTTTTTCTGATAATAAATGTGTATATGTACCTCAGCAGGATTATCTTGTGGAATGTTTTTAAACTGTTGTATGTAGGAAAGGAAATTATACTTCTTCCACCACTTCTATACTCCAATTTGAATAATTGGTTGACACATAAACAGACTAAGATAAAACAAACATTTTCTAAGTGGAAAAAAGAAGATAAATCTGGTGTGGCAGGAGAGCATTTTTCTCATTTCCTTCCCCATGAATTATCGTGTGACCCCCTCAGGTTTATCGCTGGACCTCTTGTAGCGGTCATCACTGTCCGAGAGTCAGTCCTGTGGCGGGAGATAAGCCGACTGACTGCAGCACACAGGAGCTGTTCCCCCTGTGAGCCAGCAGGGGGAGACAGCCCCAGAGTGAAGTGGGTGATCCCCGGTGGCCTCAGTTAGCGGGGAGGATATGAATGGCAGTTTGGTGCAGCTCTGAGTGTCTCCAGCGGGGTCGTGAATGGCCAAATGCATAAAGGCTCAGAGGCTCAGTCAGCAAAGTGGGACGTAACTCACTACACAGATGGCTGACAGAAGGTTTTTGGCACTGCTCTCTCTCTCCCTCTCCCTCCCTCTCCCTCTCCGTGCCCAGAGTGGAGTCGGGTTGTTCTCTGACCTTGAGACAGCAGCAGGATGATTGGCCCGTGCAGCTGCAAGGATCCCTGCCTCTTACTGCATTACTGCATCGCTCGTCTCCAGCCAATACACATTCTAACCCAGAACATTCGCTCAGTCACTCATCTTAATCTCTTACACACACATAGACACGTTTCTCTCTTTCTGTGTGTGTGT
>CAFUXE010000103.1:1168593-1181911 GCA_903364295.1 Serranus cabrilla | reverse complement strand
GAGAGAGAGAGGAGATGAACCAGAGAGAAAAGAAGAAGATCAGAGGGTTTTTGTTAATGTGGATGTGCCGTGTGAGAGAGAGAGTGAAAAATGGCCTGAAGAGGTTGAGTCAGGACAGCAGGAGAGTGAGTGAGTGAGACAATAAATGTCAGAGTGATGGTGGGTTATAACTCTCATGACCTTGGGGAGCAAAGACAATATATACTGAGTCAGTGCATCTTGGCAGGAAATCTATAAGGTCATGTTTTAGTGCTTTCATATGTTAATGTTTATCTATATGTCTGAATTTATGTAGCTACTCAACTTACACTTGCAGACCAAAGGAAGAAAAATATAAGAGGTTAAGAACGATGACAAGAAAAATATATTAAAAAACACAGTTAGACTGACAAATCGGATCATTATTGCCCTTTTTTCCTCTTGTTAAAACTGTATATTTTCCCGTCAGTGTCATCCACGTCTCCCAGTCAGTCTAATGAATATGATTATACTTGTCAATCATGAGCGTCCACAAATAGAGACATTGTGACAAACAATGTGTATACTTGAGAACATTTAAAGATTTTGACATTTTCTAAAACTTTGTACTTGTGAGTCAAATTTATCTTTATAAATACATATCCATTATTTCATTTCCACCTCCTTGCTGCTAACAAAGATCAAAATGATTTGCATAAAAATCTTTTTCCTGTTAAATCACTCAAGAGAGAAAGGTGACTTTGTCCTCCCACGATGACTGAACTTCTTCAGTTTGTTTTTTGTATTTTATTTTGTTAAGTGAGTTAAGCTGTTTCTTCTGTTTTATTTTGTATATCATGTATATGTTGTATATATTATTGTTGTGATCTTGTACAGCTGCCACCTTTGCCAGGTCTGTTGTAAACGAGATGTTTAATCTCAAAGAGATTTTCAGGTAAAATAAAATCAAAATGTAAAGGCGCAGGGATGGACCATGAGGGCCTTGATTTTTTTTGTTTTACTCTTCTTGAAAAAGTAAGCAAACAAACATATACATTTATAATAAATAACTATGAAAAATGCTGTACTGAATCTACACTGATAAACATTGAGCACCATTCTTGTTAAAACACACTTTTTAAATTGAATATATTTCAATTTATCCTTATTTTCCATCATTTTCCGGTTGCGGGTTCGATCCCCGCCTGCGGCCCTTCTGTGTGGAGTTTGCATGTTCTCCCCGTGTGTGCGTGGGTTCTCTCCGGGTACTCCGGCTTCCTCCCACAGTCCAAAAACATGCAGCTCAGGTTAATCGGTGACTCTAAATTGCCCGTAGGTGTGAGTGAGCGTGTGTCTATATGTGTCAGCCCTGCGACAGACTGGCGTCCTGTCCAGGGTGTACCCCGCCTACGCCCAATGCAGCTGGGATCGGCTCCAGCCCCCCGTGACCCGGGTTGACCCGGATAAGCCAGTTGTGGCCAGTTTCTAAAAAAACAAGCTAAACGTATGTAAAAGTATTCCTTGTGAGCAAGAGCCTCATGTTTCTAAACCGATCTGAACTCTCAGCTCAATGCTACATCTACATCTTGGTTGCTTATGTTGTGAATTTCTCTCTTTTATTGGTGATTTTTTTGCTGTTAAAAGTGCTGCTATGATCCGTTTTAGTCATTCCTCCGGCTGCTCTGACAGACGATACAAGAACATTAAGAGCACAGATGCAGAAGATCCGGATACGCTGACCAATCAGAGCAGATTGAAGTTTACCAGGAGCGGGGTTTAAAGAGACAGGCACCACAACAGACCATCTCAGAGTGAGAATGAATGGAAATTATGAGAAAAAGAAAGTGTTACAGCATGTAAATATGTTCTAGTAGAAACCCAAATTATATCATTCTACATTCTATCATCATACAACAAACATAAAGTCACATAAATGTTATTAATATTTCTTAAAGCCAGCTGAAAAAGTAAATACTCCTTATTTCTATTTCTATTTCTATTTCTATGTCCTTCAGTCTCAGTCCACCTGTATTTATTGCTTCACGTTATCCGTCTGGATCTATCTCTACCTCACTCTGTCTTCTTCGATCTTCCTTTATCTCCTCTCACCTGCCTTTCTCAAATACCTTTTTCTCCATCAATATACTTTGATCTGCTTCTATCTGTGTCTCCCTCCATTTACCTTTATCTCTACACTCTTCTTTGTCCATTTATCTACTCCACCTCTTTCTGCTTCTACTCCCAAACACCCAAGTCTATGTGCCACATTCTACCTCTATCTATCTCTATGTCTGAGGTTTTGACCCTAAGCTTGAGTGAGTACTCTCCTCCCAAGCAATCCCATTTATCTATCTTTTTACAATTAAACTTTGATGCCGATTTGTTAGAATAAATAGGGAGCGGTGAATTATTTATGGTTGGATTTAAAAACACTGAATCGAGCGCGCTCATGTATCCACACACACACACACACACACACACTGCTGAAAACACCCAATGCACAGATCAATAATAAATCACACGGCAGCAAGAGGGAGGAAGAAGCGTTGAGCGAGGCATTTATAATGCACTGGGATGGTAAATATAAAATACGGACACGCATACACACAGGCACTCACAAATACATTTATTTAATTTGCCGTTTCATTCTTGCTGATGATTTATAAAGCCGACACATCACAGAAGCCTCGATCGCGTAATAGAAAGGAGAAAAGAGGACAGACCGCTAATGTCTGAGGAAACCAACGGCCTTCTGTTTGTCGAACACAAAGGCAGTTTGGTTCAGCTTTAATCTGGCAATGAGGGAAGATGCACGCTCTCTTCTCTGTCTCTGTTCCTCCCTTTTCTTCCTCATCGTCTGTTTTTTCCCGTCTGCACAAAAACACACACTTGGATGCAGCCTCAGTCCCATGCATCCCCTGCTCTTCATCATTCAATTATCAGTACAATTGAGTTACAACTGATGATTCACAGATCTCTCATCAGAAAAACACAGAGGGAAAAAAAAGACTGGGTGTCTGGCGTCTAGCAAATGCCTCATTTTTTGGGTGAATGGCGTACTGTACATGGGGGAGGCTGCCTCTCCAGCCCGTGAAGACGGTTTCGACACACTTCTGATGGAAGCTTTTGCTCTGATGTGATGTAAGACCGCATCTGGGAAATGGAGAGCGATGGCGGATCGGTCCATCATGATTCTGGACAGCACTCTTAAAACTAGTCACACCGAAAAGGGCTTTTCACGGCGTGCTTTATCGCGCCATTTAGAAGCTCTTTGACGACATTAAGCCAGAGGCAGAGCTTCCCCCTCCGCTAGCCTCCTCTCTTCACTTCAACTTCCCTCTCTTTGACTCTCTCTGAATCCTTTCTGGCTTGTAGTGTTTTTAAAATCAAATTCATGCCCACATATTCTTATCGTGATTGCTCTTGTATGCGATTTGGCTCTGCCTCCCTCTCTCTCTCTGTTTCTCTCTGGAGCTGGGTCACCTTGAATGCCTCTCTCACCCTCTTAGATCAGTCACTTTGCTGACGAGTACTTGAGCTTCTCTCAGTTTTCCGTCGATGATGCAGCGAGAGACAGAAAGGGAGAGAGAAAGAAAGACAATCTAATCGATGCAATGCGCCCAATCCTTGGAGACTCCAGTGTTTCTGGAGCACTGCACATTGCAGGTTTTGACTGAACTGACCACACATACTCATGGTCAGATAATGAAATGATGTGCATCCTGTCCTAAGTTTCACAGCGCATACTGCATGATGTCAGCATGTAGACACAAACACCCACTTCTATTCAAAGTGTCACGAAGACGTCCTTGCTGTGACATCTTTGAATTGAAAGTTGAACCATTCCTTCAGTTTTTCAGGCAGGCTTTTTATTCTCTAACAAGAAATCCATCCACTCATTCATTTTTTATACCCACTCATCCTGCGCAGGGTCACAAAAATGACGTCAAACAGAGGCCTTTGAGCTCCTCAGTTCATTTTTAACACAATGTATGTTAAAGGAATAGTGCAACAGTTTTGGACAAACTTTCATTAAGGGATGTCATGAGAATTGATACTTCAGTACAAAATCAATGCCTATATTCTGAAAATCTGATGATGCTTGTGCTTTCCCTGTGTGTTATTAACAAAAGTTTATTCTGAAAGAATACATTTAGATTTTTTTGGTGGATTTTGTTACCTTTGGACAGAGAGAGAGAGTTTCCCCTGTTTGCACTAAGCTACGCTAATTCTGCTAAACCATTTCTTTAGAGACAACATAAAGTGACGCCAATTATGATTCATATGTTGTGTTTTTGAAAAACTAGATGCATTTTGACCTACTTTTAGAACACAGACATCCACTTTGGGAATTAAATACCAAGAGTTTTCATTCCTTAAGTGTTTAAATTAAGAATCAGACTGGCTGAACTGATCCGGACTGGGTTAAAAAAAAGTTCAGGTGTTCAAACTGATGCAGGAGTGTTTGTGAGTGTATCAGGGACTGTTGCTGGTAGATTTGTGGGTGTGTTACTGACCGTTTGCTTTATGTCTGGGATGCCGATGCGAAACACCATCATGGCAATGTGGGCGTCCTCAGATGGCACGGAGCCGGTGCTGCGCTCCTTCAGCCTCCTCTGCTGCTGCTGCTGTATGTGATTGGCTGGCTGTTGGTGCGTGGGTCCAGGATTGGAAGAATAGGGGTTTGCGGTGTGTCCAGGGTTTCCCGGCCGGATCTGTCTGTCCCCGGCGGGTCGTCCGGCCAGTTTGCCTGACTGCCTGTGTCCCTCACCCCTGCCCCCCCTCGACAGGCCACCCCGCCTGACCTCCTCCACCATCTCCTCCTCCTCGTCCTCCTCTTCCCCCTCCAGCTCGCCGTTCTCCTCCTCCTCCTGGTCCTCGTCACGCTCATCTTCTTCCATTTCCTCCTCCTCCTCTTCCTCCTCCTCTTCCTCGTCCTCTGCCCCTGGATAGAGATGTCGATTGTTTCCCAGCATCCTTTGTTGCTCCTCGTCGCTGGACAGGGGGCTAAACGGCATCGTCATTGCGACAGAGAGGGCGGCACCAGTGGCAACATCATCATTCCCAGAGAGACACTGCAATGGGGGAGGAAGGAGAAGACGTGATCAAAACAGAGACAAAGAAAAACAACTGAAGAAGTTTGAGAAGAAAAAGTTTCTCCCAGGCCTCCACATCACTCCAACTGGTGTCTATGGAAACAGGCTGCTGCAGCTACAGACATGCAGTACTTCTAACCCTTACCGCATGATGACATACTATTCACACCTCATGTATAAATGAACCCACTTGTGCTGTTAATTTTTAGCTTCAGACTCGTGCCAGACTGCCTGTGCTGCTACACTCAAGACTTTCCCGCAGATGACTGACGCCTGAAACATATCAGCATTTCTCTGAGTGGTAGTACTATGGCGGCTAGTATTATACTATACTGGAATATGGACATATAAAGAAACTGTGACACATACTACTTTAAGAGCACTACTGCACAGAATGGCATGAAAGTAAGCACTGTGCACAGCTATAAAGAGTCACTTTACTAAGGTCAAATTAACATCAAAACCTTGAAAATAAAACCTTATTAAAAGAAGTACTCCTCTGTAGATATAAAAGACATCAGAAGAGCAGTTGATATTTTTTCCGTGGTAGCAGGGAGACTCAAGGACAACATCATCAGCTGGTCTCTCTGTCCATTTTTCTATTTGTTCATCCACAATTTGGGGCAATTACAGGGCATGAGGTCGTGAAATTCATTATGGTTATTCAAAGTACACAGAGGATGAATTGTTGTGTTTTGAACTCCTGAACTCTATCTGAGTTGAATGCATATATTGAGCAAAAATTACCACTTTTACAAAAGAGATCTAAGTCTATGGGTCAAAGATCTCCATGACTTCCACTGAGCACACAAAGAATTTTACTCTTTCCATTTTGGACACTTCAAAAGCTCTCTTCCTGCCGTCTTCAGGCACGAATAACAACTTTGCAACATAATGTTGCGCTAAAACAAGAATGGACATTTTATAGTGCAGTGCCTTATTTTACAATGTTAGTAAGTAAAAACGTTTTGTTTGATTTGGTTCAATTCCAAAATTAATTGGGTTCTTCTTTGCCCCACCTTTTCACCAAGTTTCATGAAAATCAGGAAGTAGTTTTTTAATCCTGCTGACAAAAAACAAAAACATAACCTCCTTGGTGGAGGAAATAAGCAGATTGCTCCCTGGAGGATAAACCTTTTGAATTTAATGATGCCATAATCTTTCTTTTAGCACTTCCATCTGCACAAACCTAGTCTCATTACTGGGGAAGCTCTAAAAATGGAAAAAACAACAGCAGTTTGTGTGTTATGCCCAGCATTGGATTGTATAGATAGCTGTAAACAACAAGGATCTCCAGAGTTTTGAGTCCTTTTTACACTGAAGCTGCTGAGACCATTCAACAGCTGAAGTGCCTAAAACAGTCCTCTCCAAACTATACAAGTTTAGTTCCTTGAAGCTGTCTGAAAAAGCAACCACCATCTTCAGTAAAATATATATCGGCCTAACTCCACACAGCAGACTATTCATCACTTCACATCTCCAGCACAGACACTTGTAATGGACAACAGCTCTTCATGAGATAAACTATATAGTCTTTCGCTTTTGCCATCACCCCTGAGAGACGAGAAGCCACTTCAGAGCATCAGTGATGCAGCGCTGTATTCAAGTACAAGCTGAGCAAGATAACAGATCTGTCCCTGGCGGCCCCTGGTTGGCTCTGCATGCTGTTCCAGGATTTTCAGCACCACTACATTCTGGACAGCTCCACACAGAACCAAACAGCAGAATAACAAACGGCGAGGGAGAGACGGCGCTCATATTCACACCAGCGGACTGACCAATCAGCACAGAGAGCTGCAGAAACACCAAAAAAATCAATCTGATCTGAAAGTTAAAGGGACAGTACACCTCAAAATCCAAAATACATATTTCCCTCTTACTTCTGCTATTTGTTAATCTAGATCTGGAGAGTTGGAGGTATCTGCTCTAGAGATATCTGCCTTTTCCTGAATATATGGCCAAGAAAATACATTTCAAAAACTCAACAGCAACGTCTCTTACAGAAAGCATAACCCAGTTACTCGAGATAATCCAAACAGAACTATTGCACTTTTTTACCTTGCACATTTATGTGAGGGCAGTTACTTTGCAGATTCAAAACTTTGAACACTGATTGCACCAGTGATCTGAACATAATGCAAAAACAAAACTGTGCAAAACTAAATTTAAATGGACTGTTTCTCGTCTTAAAATTCATTTGGAGAAAAATCTGTATCGAGTTGTTGTTTGTTTTCATTTTGCTTCGAATGAATATCAAGTACAGAATAATGAGGCAATTTTAAATTGTAAATGAAGTGTGTTAGTGTGTGTGTGTGATGAGGCAGCTCAAAGACACAGGGAATCAGAGCCATGTTATGAAGGGAGAAAAGTGTTAGACACATAATGTCAAGACTTCCTCATGGGACACTGAGATAAAAGTACCAGCTGTCCAGTTTGATAAGAAATAGGAAGAGAGAATTAAAAAATAAACTGCTACAAGAAAAAGAAATGGTGAACAACAGGACTGAGCATGTGGCAAAGAATATTTCTTTTAAGTCAATTAGGCTGCTATTCAATTCTTTTCAACTTAAAAATAAAAGCATGGCAGTAAAGGCAGATTATTACAACTTTCTATAATGCTCCAGGAATGTTCTTGAATCAAGTATAATTTATTTGATGCCAGCTGAGCAATATGTACCTAGTTGGTGCCATTTGGAGGCAATACCTAAAATAAATGAAACTGCTTTACAGAAAAATGGAAATCTTGCCACAATCCTTCACTTGATCCAACAAAAACACAATTTTAAGGCGGAATGTGGAGCTTTTTCTATTTGTCGAATGTGTCAGTCTTCTCTCTCTTCAATTTCTCCTCACTTCTCACACAAACAAACACACTGAGTGCAGGACTGTTTGTGACAAATACTGACTCTTTGGCAGCGTTTCAGCCTCCAACTTTTGAAAGCCTATTAGCAAGCAAACTTCTGTTCACAGTCATAAAGAAAGACGGAGATGGCAGACGAGTGTTCAGCAAACTGAAGAAGTTTAACAGACTCAACATTCAGATTGTATCACCCACTATAATAGACAAGAACCTCAGAGGACACTTGAAAGACTTGACAACCAACGATGAATCACCATTATCACTTTGTAACTCATCATTATTGATGAGTTAACCCGTAAGCGGCGTTTCAAGCATTGCTCTTACTGCACAGGCACTCTCAGGTTGTTAAATCCACATCAATACATCTTGTTTTATGATGTTTTGCATATAAAATCATTCTGACTAGCCGTGAATAGTAACTACAGCTGTAAGATAAATGTAGTGGAGCAATATGTCAAGTATAAAGCTGCATAAAATGGAAGCAACTAAAAATATACATAATTACAGCACTTGAATAAATGTAAACATAAATGAGTAAAAATTAGGCTCTTGTTACAGAGTTTCTACAGCAAGATAAATTACATTTATAAAGATTTGGAAAAAGGTTAAAACGCCTGGCTTAAATGTAAATTTAAATTCATGAGGCCTCTTATATAAAGCTGTTTCTGACACTTTAGAGGAGTGCTGGAGGAATGGAAGAAAAATGACAAAATTAAAGCAAGCTTGTGAGACGAAATAAAGAGAGAGAATCGACGACAGGGGAGGAGTAACGGCTGGCAATTGTTGGAGGGAATTGATGAATAAAGAGACAAGGGCACAGAGACAAAGACGGAGGGAGAGGGAGAAAGTAGCAACGTTTGTACAGCCTTGTCAGAAAGCTGACCAACCAGAGAGGGCTACCTAAAGCAGATATGATAATGAATGGAAGTGAACAATCCATATTTTTGCATAGTGCTGAGTAATCAAAGATAGGGGAAGCTAGAGAGGAAGGAGAGGGGGGACGACAAAGGGGGAACAGGTAAGAGGTTGTGAAAAAAGACAACAGAAACAGAGACAAAGAAGAGGGAAAAAAGGAAGGAAGGGGATATAATATGTGTGGTGTAACAAAGGGGAGTGGAAACACATCACAAACAAGACTAAAAGCTTAATGCTAACACATCTTAGCATCTTAGCATGACATCATTTGTTAATTAGCAGTAATTGCAAATTCCAGCTGAGGCTGGTGGGAATGTCATTAGTTTTGCATGTATTTAGTCATAAATCAAACCCGTTTCATGATAATCAATTTTTTATATTATTTATTTCTGCATAAACACACCAACAGGAGACTCATCTTGGCGCTAAAGGAAAAATCAGGGGGTCGGCAAAGGACAAATCCTCTCAGGAACGTGAGTCAAGCTATATTTTCACTCTAATTCCCTCTGAGCCACAAATGTCAACCTCAT
Organism: Serranus cabrilla; assembly: GCA_903364295.1. Taxonomy (NCBI): domain Eukaryota; kingdom Metazoa; phylum Chordata; class Actinopteri; order Perciformes; family Serranidae; genus Serranus; species Serranus cabrilla. The sequence continues at coordinate 1,172,552 of CAFUXE010000103.1, read as the reverse complement.
GGCGATACTAAAGGAAAGATAAGGCTCCGTTCAGACTGAAGGCAAATATAATTTATTTATGAAATCATACATTTAGGACAGACTGTCCACAGATTGTATTGAGGTGTCCAGACATTGCTAACATAGGCGTCAGTAATTAGGCACATAGCTACAGCATTGACACGGCTTTCCAATGTGGGTGCATGAGAAAAGAAAGTCACTTTGCTAACCAAACTATTTCACTGTCGGTGCAGAACTCCTCCGTTGCACGACACAAACTCAACAAACTAAGCATTGGCATGTTATGTTCTCGTGGGCTCATTCGTCATCTTGCGAGTGATGCAAATGACACTTTGAAATCCGTATTGAGCCAGAGCGTTCGGACTGCATCTGTAGAAAACCGGTTGTAACTGCATTTCATTTCAGTGATTTTTTCTGTACAGACTTTCTAAAAATCAATCTCAGTCTAAAGCCTAAGATAATGTGTTAGTAGTGTGTTAGTAAGTGTACACGAAGGTCTGTACAAAATTTCAGGTCAATCCATCCAATAGTTATTGACTTATGTAAGTTGGGACCAAAGTTGTGGACAACCATGCAACAGACGACACATCTATACTTTAGATCCAAACCACCAGCATAACTAAAAATATCAGGGGGTGTGGTTAAGGGGAGAGAAGAGCACATCACAAGGGAAACAGAGCCAGAGAGACAAGAAAATGACACACATAGATGGAGGAGACAGAGTGAGAGTGAGAGAAAGAACAGTAAGGCTATAAAAAAACAGCAGAAGTATGTGACAGAAGAACTATGAAGGAGAACAATGAGGAAAAGGAGTTGAGGGTGAGAGGTGGCTGGATGGTGGAGAGCAGAGGATGAAGGTTGGGTCGAACCACGAAACCAACGCCAAAAATGTTTGGTTGAAGCTGCCAAAAGCCAGAGCTCGTACTGATATTCATTGTATTTAGATTTTCCACACTGCCAAAAATTTGAAAGGAGTCCTTCATTTTCATAGTTTGTGGAAAAGGCTCTGAAACTGCATTTAGACCCTCACTATTAAAATGTTCCACTGAAAGCCATAATAAAATTAATGCTACTAGCAGGAGGAGGCACTTCTTTTACTTGAGTCTTAAAGCAGACAGAAGCAGGTTTCACCGCAGGTTTTACAGACTGATACCTTGAAGCTGTTCCACCTACACCACATGGCGACTGTTGGCCTTCTGAAAGTGGCTGGCGTGACGAACCGGTGTGTCACGCATTCTTAGTTATCTATTCATATTTGTTTTTTCAAGGCTGATGTTAGGCAGATATTGCCTGATGGAGGCAGCAGAGAAAATGAATGTGGAGTTAAAAGGCTGAATCCAAACTTTTGAGAGAATCACTCATTGTCAATTAAGCTGGAACAGGTCAGGACAGAGGGAAAATTATGAGAGAGAAAGTGATAATCAGTTCCCGAGAGAAAAGTCATGACTCACACATAAAAGACCCTCATAATGAAAGCTGTGTGCGTGTGAGCTTATGTGTGTCTATCTGAAGATGAAGAGGGCGATGGAGCGATTAGATTTTGCCTAATGCCAACAAGTGATAATCATCTCCTCCGCTTCATACCTCGCCGTCATCCTTATCTCTATCATTCTCCTTGGAGAGCTGTTTCAGATTCAGGTCATATCATTAGCATGTTCAGTCAGCTCGGCGACTTAAAACTAAATTAACCCAGCTAACCTTCACCTCGTCGTGCAATCAGAGATGTGGGCTCCACAGGGGAAGTAAGAACACCCAGCGTGAGCCACAAGCTAACTCAATCGATTTTCAAATTAAAAATGTTGTGAAACTATGTGATATTATTTCTTGTCCAGGAGCAGCGAATTCCTGGAGGTTGACAGACATTCTGCTTTAGATCTGGTGTTTTATCTTCACTACATTCCCTGTTTCTTCAAGAAATTATTTGCTTTATTGTTTTGTGTCTCTTGCAGTTGTTCTGTGTCTGTCCCTCTCTGTCGTTATTTTGTGTCTCTGTATGTTGTTGTTTTGTGGTCTTGATGCTCACTTTGTCTCTTTGTGGCTGTAATGTGTATCTTTGTCCTTGCAGTTGTTCTGTGTCCATTGTTTCGTTGGAAAGTTTGTGTCTCCATGTTGTTGTTGTTGTTGTTGTATGTCTCTTGATATTAACTCTCCCTCTTTGTGGTTGTTCTCTGTCTCTGTGGTTATTTTTTGTTTCTCTATGTGTTTGTGTCTCTTTGTGTTAACTTTGTCTCTTTGAGGTTGTTCTGTGACTCTTTTTGGTTGGACCTTAACCTCCTTCTGGCAGTTGCTTCATATTCACCATACAGGCATGAGAGTGGTATCTTCTCATCTGAAAGACCAGAATAAGTGTATTTCCTAAACTATCAAACTATTCCTTTAAATGGGGACAGGGAAAATCTCCTAAGCTTAAAATGAATGCTAAGCACTACAGAGTAGTAAATAAATGGGCATTAGAGATGGAAAACTGTATTAATTTTAGTAGCAGTGTTGTGTTTGATTGCGTGCCCCTGCCTTGGCACATTTGCTGTAAATTCACTTGCACGCTCGCAAACATCTGACAGCTTTTATATTTATCTGTTCCGTCGGCAGTGTCGCTTTCAATAGTGTTTGTTGTTGAGTCTCATAGTTAAGACACAGCAGTGTGTTATGCACATGTCATTCCTGTTATTTTATGATGTGTTGATATGCTGCTGTGTTGTGTATACAGTAAAGTTATTTCTGAATCTTAATCACCTACTGGTAGCCTTTTATAGCATGTGACACAGTATTATGGCCATTTATGGTTGCTCTGTTGGCTGTAAAAGTATATGATACACATGCTTGTCATGGACTTGTTTTATGTGCGCCCAGATAGACCTGAAGCTGTCCGTCAGATTAATCCTGATGGAACCCTGAAAGGCTGGATATTTTACAATATACCCTCATACCAGCTAAAAAGCCAATATAGGAAAATATACCCACTTTCTCTCCAGAAACCTACAAATCTACCTAGTCATACACCTACTTAATTAACTCCCACTACACCACTGCCTAAAAAGAAAAGACGAAATCAACATAGCTGTTTTTTGGCCCTAAAAATATTTTAGATTGTGTTTTCATTCTTTTTAAAAATCAGTTCTGCATCGTTGTATAATCATTTTGTCATAAATTGTGAACTCTGGATGTTAATTTACTCAATATGCACTAAAATCAGCAAATGAAGCAGGTGGCTGTCATCTCACACTTGTCAAAATGGAAATGTTAAGATATTCATGGATGGGGAACAAGTGAGATGAGCCATTTAACATCTGTTTTAAAAGACGCAAAGCTCACAGGAGGAAGCGGCATGTTAAGCAAATCTCTGTTTTGGCAGGGGAGAGATGGATTCGATCTCTGTTTGTTGACTTAAGACACAGTTGCCAGGTGTGAATGTAATCCAAATAAATCCCTCACGCTGCACTTGAACCTGCCATTGGTGGCAGATGACGATGAGCTGAGGGAAATGAGGTTATGAGGCAGCGTTTCTACTTCTACTCGAGGGGTTTTCATGTCACAGAAGTGAGAGGGAAAATGAGGTAACTTTGTTGGGTGACTTGCGGGAGTCTTGACCTGGTTCTGCTGAGCTTCAATCCATCTATCTGTGTGATGCCATCAAAAGACTGATATCCCACCAGCACAGTGACATTTAACCTGCCTCCCTCTCTCTTTTTATCTCTCTCAAACACACATGTATCTTCATGTGCTCACTCACTCCCTCTCCTCCTCTCTCTCTCTTCCTCTCTGGTTCACCCTCTCTTTTACAGTATGTAGGACATTGAGTGTATATAGATAGATATTTTCAGTGTCTTGGTCCCCAGGAAATTTCACTGGGAAACTTCCAAAGAACAGATCGCCCCACTTTCCTGCCACTAAACTGGAACGGCCAATTTCCTTCCCTCCTTGTTTGACATCTACACACAAAATGGCACCCTGATGCGCAC
>CAFUXE010000103.1:1154890-1168514 GCA_903364295.1 Serranus cabrilla | reverse complement strand
TTGCATGCATCACTGCAATCCCCCAAGACGCTGTGCAGACAGATGGATAAAGGCTAATAATGTGTGTAAACTTTGACCCTTTGGTCAATTGAGCACATATGTAATCATCCTCCAGCACTAAGGCTTCCACGTGGGAGCTGTACGTCACAGAAAATGTCAATCTAAACTGTAGGGACCCAGGGGAGCTTGAGCGAATGAGAATGAAGCCACGTGTTCTACACACGTTCTGATGTAACCCTCCCTTGTGCTGATAAAGTAGGGTGAGCGCCGGTGGAGGAACCTGGTTTCAGTTTGAGAGGAAAGGGCGGGGAGTAGAAGAGCGTCACTGGGGTTCTCATCATGGAAATCTCACAAAATTAAGCCCAGGACAACTCTGAAAAGAAGACAAGCTCATTTTGTGTCCCAGAGTCACCCTTCCGTACACCCGTCATTCACCCATCTTATCACACCTACAGGAACACCAACAGCCAAGCTAGTGACTCTGTTTGAGCTAAATGCCCACAATCTTAGTTTACCCTGATAAATTTACTGAGGAGCATGAAACAGAAAGTACAGCTGATAGAAACGTCAAGAGGATTTCTGTGCAAGCAACTAATCACAACCCATATTTTTAGGTTTTTTAGGCGACCTCTAGTGGCCAAATTTAATATGATAGGAGCAAAGTAAAAAGTCAGGTGACGTAGTACAGAGAGCACAATATAAGTACAGATGTCTGGGTGAATGGAGACCAAAAGTCAACATTCAAGTACGAGATATTTTAACATACCAACGTAACTACAGTTAGCACATAACCACATCAGATACTATGTCAAGGAAGTACCTACGTCACATACTCATTTTAATCTAAACTATTACCTTTGACTTAACCTAACCAAGCAGTTTTGAAGCCTAAACCTAACCCTGTTGAGATATCTCAGACTTGGCTAAAGTCGTGGAAGCAGCGACTTCGGCCTTCATAAAAACCATAATGTATCATAAACGTTTGGCCTCCTACTTTCAAACATCTTACTCTGGGACCATAAAGTTACTTTAGCCAATATTGCAATGGAGACAAAGGCCAAACACTTCAACAGCAAAACACTCGCCAACACATTCATGCCTACAAGAAATCAGAAACCTTTCATGCCGACAATAAGCCCAAAGACATCCATCCAATTTGGTCTCTCTGATTTTTGAGGATCAAATGAAACAGTACAGTAGGACAGGAAGAGGATTTAGAGACATGATGGGGGAAAGCAATAAAACAAACTCCCGGAGGGTTCCCTATATATAGACAACAGTGGATTATAGTGGAGATGTGAGTGGGTGTACGAAGCTACATAAAGACACAAGAAAGAAATGAGTGTGTGAGCTCTTCCTGAGGGGTAAGAGTGACCTCGTAGTCCATTTCCCTGTGGTTCAAAATGGTGTTTACCTCAGGCTACCAAAGAGGCCTCACAGCCTTGTGACTATTAAGGTATTTTCTTGTCACAATGTTGTTTTCCAGACTATTAAACTCAGTTTAATAAATGTTAGCTGGAAGCAGGGCCGGTCAAATCTGAAAAATTCTAATCAGCACCAGTAACTTATAAAGATTTCTCTCTCTTCCCTGCCTTTGAGCTTCTATTCTATACATCTTCTGTGGACTGCAAAGGTCACCTGCAATATTAATTTGTATACAAATGTTATGACAAGGTTGCTGATACGCCTTGAGCCCGAGGATAGCTCATTTGCTTACTATTGATCAAACAGAGGTCAGGTTATTTACAAGCAGCTGTCAAATCTTGACAGCCAATGAATGTCAGAACCACAGAGCACTGATCAACTAAAGCAGCATACTGTAAAAGATGTTATAGTTGTGTTTTGAATTTTCAGATCTGAAACATCACTGTACGGATTCTTCTGTGATTCCAAAAGTGGTGCAGCTACACTGCCTTTCTCTAAATTCACTTGCTTTATCGTTCCTTTTTACACAGCAAATATTACATTCACATTATGTAATATCAGTTTGTGCAAGAAAATATTATGTTTATTAAATGTCTTCCATATTATTTTTGTGCAGAACATGCATGCATACATTTGATATTTAATTCACAAGATAGGAAATACTTGATTGTACTGTTTGTAGTTTCTGAGATGCAGCCTTTATCTTGTCATACAGTTTGGTCTTTGGGCACATTCGTACTACTGTTTGCTGTCTCTTGTTCCCAGTTTTGTTCTTACGCAAGCCCAAAGAACACTTCCACTAAAGTAAATAAAACATTTCAGTTGTGGGCACAGATGGATTAATTGAATAATCCTTTGCCCTGTAAAATGTCTGAAAAAAAGTGAAAAATGCTCCTCACAGTTTCTGAAAGCCTGAGGTCACATCTTCAAGTGTTTTTAGTGAGATCAACAGTCCGAAACCCAAAGATATTCAATTAACACATGAAAGAGAGAAAAGCAACAAATCCTCACAAACTGGAACAAGAGAACGTTTGGTAATTTAGCTTTAAAAAATGACTGAAAATGTTACTGATTATTTTTCTGTCATTTGATTAATTGACTGTTGACTGCAGTCTTTTACGAGCACAAACAGTACATCTCTGCATGCATGTAAGAGGCCACAGTGTTTGTTAAAGCTTCTCTATTCTCCACAGAGGAGACAAAGACAGTCAATCAGCTGGGGAGCCACAGAGCTGAGATCACATTCAAATAGCCTGCTAATTAATCAACTTTATTCGTCATCGCCACTAAATCTCCACGGGCCTGTTCAGAATCTGTACTTGTTTTCTGCTAGAAGCTACATATACTGCTTGTTTCAAAGAGCTACATATGCTGCCTGTTTTCCGAGAGCTGACTAATATCCTAAATCACACAGACTCATCTCTCTTGTCTGGCTAAAGAGCTCGAGTGGTGGCTGGGCTCAGAGTGGCAGGACCCGCTTGCTGTTATCTAGGGCCGCACTGAGGGCCAAGTTGGGGCTATTAGTTGGCAGTGCATGGGGAGCTCATGAATAAATAAGCCAGAATGGGAGTCGCTGTAGGGGAGGAGACTGCCGGAACATACGAGGGGCTGTGAAATATTAAAGGTGGATGCTGTTTCACGGCCGCAGGCGCCAAAAGGGAGGCTGACCATGTGGCAACCTCCAGGTCGTCCCTTTTTGTTTTCTGCAGGCTAACAGGAAGCGAATCATCCGTCCAACTTCACATGTCTCTCTTGTTCACGTTCACAAGAGCCTGCTGGATTTCTGTCTTGCTTCTCTCTTCAGAACAACGTCCTTTGAAGTCCTGTCAGAAAGCACCAACCGTCAGCAGAGTCTGTGTAGCAATGCAAGTTTTGATCTGGACCCGCTGGGAGTTGACCAAAGCTGGGGTTGTGATGAGCGTACAGCTCTAACAAAAAACCAAGCTGGGTTTTATGTGCTGGTTGGAATTAAACACCTCGAACCAGGAGACAAAATGAGAGCTGTGATTCATTCTCTCTCATACAGTGTCTAACAAAATGAGGTAGAATGAGCAGAGGGCCAAAAGCAGGACAAAGCTGTCACGGTTTGACAAAGCCTTGTTTGACCGAGTGAAAGGAGTTTTTTAGCTCCCTGCGGTTCGGCAGCGGCTGAATCAGCACTTCTTGCAGGAGGGTCTGTGGTTTCACGTTTCAAGGCTTTTCAATGGAAAATCTATTTCCTCAGACAGATACAGCATCCCAAATAGACACATCACTTAAGCACTTCTTTCTCCCACTCTATACTTAGCAATCCTCGGGGAAGGGATCCTTCCATACAGACTAACAAATGCCAGTTAATCGTCCACACTGAGTTAACATACACATATAAATCTACTAAAGACCAAGATTAAACACGACTTTTCTTTTCTCTTGTCACTTGCTACTGGAGTCTTCATTGATTAAAGCAGATAATCAGCTACAGAGTCACACACAGCAGTGGAAAGTCTACATCTACTCAAGTAATGTATTTAGGTAAAACTTTGAGTTAGTTGCATTTAATTTGTGTATTTTCTTCATGCTACTTTATACTTATACTGCACTACCTTTACACGGCAGCTGAAGTTACTGGTCACTTTGCAGTTCAAGATTAGTCTGACATTTTTTATCATTAAGTTTAAAGAAAAGTGAGCCAAACCTGTCGTTTAAAAAACAATGCAAAATGAAAAACTGCAAAGTAAAGAAGATTAAAATAATGTATCCCCATTCATTTTATTCCCAATAATACCAACACACTGGGTCAGTATCTTTTTAGGCATCAAAACTACATAGTTTGATGCTGAAAAAGATTAGGGCTTGGGTTAAATAAAACAACAATACTAACAGATAGCTTATATAGAGTGTGATGTTATGTAACGTATTTAAAACAGGCTAACTTCAAATTTAAGAAAAGTGGCTTAAAATTAGAAAATAGTCCACACAACTGGGACACGAACAGCGGTCCTGTCTGTAATAGTGTGGTGTCTGTTTGACCTATCCAACCACACTGACCTCCCTTTAACAGAGTGTGATGTACTGTCATTTACAGAAACATTACAACATCAACAACATTTTTTTCTCACGACTGGGATGGTATTACTACCTGGTCGACAGGTATTGCTACTTCTACTAAAATTCTTCCTGGGCGACTGATCACAGAGAATTTAAATAATATGTCCTGGGACAGTAAAGCTGTTCTTGCATATTACTGTTCATTACTTCCCTTCTATTGTCTTGTTAAAAAAAGGTTCACCTCCTCGTCCTTCATTTCAATATTCCACTGGGACTCGGCTACTTAAGATGTGCGACTGTCATCTGTGTTTCTTGTTATCTGTATCGAGAGCGACAGATAAGTGACAAAAGAAGCCGAGTAGCCGAACGACTGCGAGCCACAGATTCAATCAGACTTCACAAACTCCAACCACAGAGGGGGAACGCCGTCACATGTCCGCTGTTTTAATCTAAGCTATGTAGGCCAATCAATATGGCTTCACATCAAACGTCTCCTATAGGCCATATCTCCTTTTCTACCATCCATGCATTTCTCCCAGCATCCCTAGCTTTTCCTCGTTCTTCTCCCCTCTATCTCTTACTCATTCTCCTCTTATAGCTCAGGATGACAATCTCAACAACTTTCAAATCATCTTTTGTTCTCCTCCTCTAATAAAACGCCTGACCTTTGCAGGGATCAGAGGATGACACGTGTTGTATTGTGTGCTAATGTTTGGCAGCTTTCACACCTGAGCTGTTTGGTCCACTTGAAATTAACCCTGGTGTTTGTTGTTGCTCAAACGAACTCTGGTGCAGACCAATAAAAACGTATTCTGATCCGCGGTGGGGGTCTTGATTTGCTTCCAAGTGTACCAGAGTTCAGTTCCTTGCATGTGAGAACACAGTCCAGACCAAAGGAAGGGAGTGAACCAAAACACAGGACTGTGGGAGGAAGCAGGAGGACCCGGAGAGAACCTACACTGACATGGGGAGAGCTCCGAGTATCGAACTGGCGACCCTCTTGCTGATGCTTGTACAGTGGATCAATGCCGCATATAAATGCAAACAAACTCCGCCAACAATACATTAAAGCTATTTCCTTCCCATATTCTGTCCAATAGACGAAGGACATTGTTTACAATGCTTAGTGGTCTATGACACAGTGTGAAAGTAAACCAAACCAAATGAAAAATGCAACACTGCTGCAACTTCCCCACTGAATCGCACCGAGTCCACCAGACTTTATATGTGAAAGCAACAGAGTCTGAGCATGCTATTGTGAAAGTCTGTGCTCATGTCACCGTCAGATCCCCCCAGCACTGTCTACCTTGAGGGAACTCACACTGTCTGATGTCCGGGCGAGCTGGCAGGAAGTACTCCATCTCATATAACACCACCATTCACGCTGCCACGGCCCCCTTCCACTGTTACTATAAATACTGCCAGCTGTGCTTCCATTATTAATGCAGCAAGACGCCCAAACCTTCCCTGGCCCGAACATCGCCGATTCATCATCTCCCATAAACTTTAAAACACCCACTGCTGCCTACTGCTGGTGCAAACTGACACACATAAACAGGCAGATAAGGTGCATGCTCACACACCAACACACACTTCTGTCCATGACAAGTTCATTGGTGGAGGAGGAAGCAGGCAGTGAGGCAGAATCAGCATGAAAAACCAAAAATAACACGTTGCATCCTGATGACAGATCAGTTACTGTTTGAAAAAGCCTGTAATGCAGTATGGAAACAGAGGGCTGGAGCTGTGTGGAGATGAGGTGAATTAGGCTCTGTTCTTTTGTTGCTGGGATGCAGTCACAGATGGGGATATAATAATGTTATTCAGAGAGGTTGCAGGGAGAGAAAAAGAGAGCAAGGGAGAGGAGCTAATAAACTGTTTTTTGTAATGTCAAAGCTAATAACTATATTAGAAAATGTAGGGTCAAGAGTTAAACCATGCACACTGCTTATTCCAACAGCTGCAGATGTTTCCTGACAGGGTCGCACTCAAAGAGATGCAGCTCGACATCTTTCAATCACAAGCTGCAAACCTGACATCAATTTGAGTTTGCACAAAGCGCCGAGTCACAAGCAGTGACAGTTACGTCAACAGGAATCTCAACAACACCGCAAAGGTCCTGGATTGAACTGACAGGCTGGTTGACATCAATTTTAGCATATGGACAACTTCTGACTGAAACAGTCTAAAATCATATTATTCATCCAATGATACGGGTCAGGACTGAGAGGCTTTCATTTGCAAGAATCTTCATGAATATCTATTTGAAAGAGCAGTATGCAACAAGATCACAAAATGATTTGACTTCAATATATGGCACAATGCCTTCTCCAGCTTACACAGATCTTACACATTTCACTGTTTGGTTGAATCAAATGAGCCTCTCTCAGATAAAAGAACATGAAACACTCGCTTTGGTTAGATACTCTTTGAACGCTGCTCACGATCCTATCAGGCTGTAGTGCTGCTCTCAAGGCTTATGGGAATAAGAAGGAGAAAAATTAAGCATTTCCAGCAAAACACATGGAAGTGTTTGAACTCATCTGGGGTCACAACAAGAATAAGAACTGCAGTTTTCTGGAGACTTAACTCATCATCACAAATCTTCCTGCCAAGACTAATATTTATCCAAATGTTGGTCAAGGTGACAATCCCAGAATTTCCAAGTCGTACTCACAACCTGAAAGCTGATATAAACAGTGCTTTCAAATAAGAAGCTCATATCTACTGTCTTTCCCACAGGACCTGAATGCAGCATTAGATCCTGCGGCTGATGCTTATGCTGCTGCCTTCAATCGTGCACAAACACAAACACACATACACAAATCACACCGCACCCTCCACTCTGATCGTCATCCCCGGCCAGCACTGCTCCACTGCTGCCATGCATCTGCTGCTGCTAAATATAGCAACCCCACTTTGATGATGCAGCGGTGACTGTAGGGAGGACTCAAAACCCCACTCTACCCCCCTCTCCGCCTCTCAATGGCGCAATTAGCCCTAATAAACTGAGAGTGAATTCATGATGCATGGAGTAGTCTGGCCAAAGTCCTCCAAACTCCCCCCCAGCCCCCCCAGCCCCCTCCACTGTAATTACCATGAATGGAGTCTTTGCAGCGGGACAGATGTGATCTGTTTGTGATGAAACAAGGTAGAGAGAGAAGAGAGAGCTACATAGCATTAGAGATTAATGACAGAGATACAGTGTGTGAGTGTGTGTGTGTGTAATGGGAGGGGGGTATCCCCTTGGGATCCAAAGCCTGCCTGGGGATCATTTCCATGGAGATAAATACACACACTTGCAGAACACTTTGAGGTGCATTTTGAAAGGAAGTTAAGTTACAGTGCGTTCCATTACTATTACTATTCAGACTCATTTTGAAAATTGCCTTGTGAGTGTAATGCCTATCTGCTTCTCCATATGGGGCTGAACAATACTGGAAAATAATGTAATTGAGCTCATGTTAAGACCAATATTGCTATAGCAATTCTTTTTTAAAGAACTGCAATATGAAAATGTTAAATGAAACATTTTAGCGTCTGTATGAGATGCATTGGGCTGGTGATGTAGAAAAAGGACAAGGGGTTGGGCCGGTTTAAACATTTTCTAATGGTTTGATATTAACCCTCTGAACCTCAAGCCATTTTGCTCATTTTCTTGTTCTTTTTTCTATTTACTTACTGTGGCCTTGTATTTTACTGCAATATAAAAGTCCTGCACCTCTGTGGAATCAACACAATCATGGCTAGAAGTGTGAACAACTCAAAATATTTTGTGCAGAATAAAATTTCATCTTCAACACGTTCAAGTTGAATTCCTCTGATAAATTATTTTTTCTAAATTGTAATAGACTAACTCTGCCATGTCTCAACCCCTCAACAAAAGTAAACTTTCAAGTAAAACAGAACATGCACAGGGCACATTCTTTGTCTGTTGGTCCGTCACTTTGGTCCAGACTGAAGAGTCATTATCAAGTTATTGGGAGAATTGTCATGAAACTCTCAAACAATGTATCCGACTGACATGAGTTTGAAATTTGCTACAAACTTTCAAACCCCCTTCAGTAATAGACCTTGGTACTATTATACCTGCATGCTCAGTATCAGCATGTCAGTACAACAGTCATCAGTATTCAGCTCAAAGCTCCGCTGTGCATAACTAGAGCCTCTCACTTCGCTGTTAGGGCTGTACTCTTGTTTTAACACAAATATTTTCAATGACCCCCTTAACCTCTGCCAAGGAAGTTATGAAACTTGGTGGAAGGCTGTAGCACGGGCCAAGGAAGAGCCCATTACATTTTGGAACGGATCTGAATCACAGAGCGGATACACAAATTATTTTAAATTTTTGTGAACACTGCAGACAGAGCATTTGGCCTTAGAGGAGGTCTGTGGTTTTTGAGTGCACTTCAAGCTACAGTTTGTGACTGATATAGGGCAGCACGAGGCAGGATATTCTGCAGTATAATCAGAGATGACAGTAAGAGTGAATATGCCAGTAAACTTCAATAGAAATGATTAATTATGAATACAAACACAAATGCTGCAATTGATATACTTGGTCATGACATTCTTGAATGCAAAATGTTGTAGCATAAGACATTTGTGAGCTCCACTATCTAGTTGCAAGTAAACGCTGCAGATTAACATGGCTGATGGTTGACTTTGCACTCATCTTACACACAGCCGTTTGAACACTCATACAAACACTGTGAAGCTACACTTACTCCTAAACGTCACCCTCATTCAAATCAAAGAAGATCTGTTTTACGGCAGACAGGCTTCAATTTTCTACATCACACCAGGTAGAGAAAAATATACTGTTGGTAACGACGGCGCCTCTGTCTCCCAAATACCCTGACAGCCTATTAACACCAGACAGAACCATCACTCCGGAATGATGAAACAGTCACAGACGGTGAAATGATTAACAGAGGTGGAGACGGAGCGCCTCGATAAGAGAAAGGTGGATAGACGTAAAACGACAGAAAAGAAAAGGGAAAGGAGAAACAAGTGAGAGGACAACGCTGAAGTAGGACAGAGCGCAGGGGAGGCCTGTCTGTCCCAGATCAGTCGTCTACCGCCGGCAAGAGATGGAGAAGGAATGAGTGAGATGGGAAAAAAAGAAAGAAAGGAGTGAGAGAGTAACGAGATGGCTAAATCTGGAGTTGTGAACTACATCCCCCTCTGAGCAGCGTAGCAAATATTGAAAAGAAAGTTAAGCTGCGCTCCCTGCACTTGGGCAAATATAACAGGAGAGAGACTGAAAGGTATACAGGCGCAAAGACCTCGGAGAAAATAAGGCTCTGACAATGGGACTTTGGCAAGTTGTCAGCACAGCAGCAACTGAACACAGGGATAATCAGTCCAGGAGACACAGCATTTACCTCATTTTCTCAACTTGAAATGTGAAAAAGGAATCTAAATAAACATGACTTGAAGTAATCCAAAAAATTCTCAACAACTATCTTCGTCAGGGCCTGTTATTCCACTTTCAGACGGATGAGCTCTGCCCTGGTGTGCTGATAAATTGTCTTTTTTCCAAGCTTTGTTGAACTCAATGAGTGGCGAGAGGAGATTTTGGTCCCCTGATCCCCAAAGAGAGAACTGCACGGGTGAAAATGTCAACTGTGTGCTGTGTCCTCTCTGTGTGTAGTGGAACGAAAGTGTGTCGTTCCATAACACTTACGCCCAAGAAGGAATTAATGGTATTTCCCTGCTAACGTGGGCTGAATGTTAATTCTTCTGCTTGGATGGCGGATCATGGCTGTTTGCTGGACCTTGACTCTCTTTGTGCCAAATAACATCTGAAGTGAAAACGACATGACAGTCGGTTAATCAACACTCAACAGCGACAGCATCGGCCTGTTGAACCAGATCAACTCAGCTTCCACAGGCCAAATTAATTGAGCTCCCAGGGAGTCAAAGAAAACAGATTCAGACTCAGCTGAACTGGGCTGAACCTCTGAACCTCAACACAGTGACAGACTCCAGTTTGATGCTGAGTTTTGTCTTTTTCTCCTATCATTCAAAGGCATCAGACATTGTTTTAAAGCGACCAGCTAAATGAGCAGCTGGATGTTCAGTGTCGTACTGGTTTCACAGTGAAGGGATAGCTTTAATCAAAGGGTCAACAGTCCACACGTACTCAGGTATTTTTTAAACCAGGGCTTTTTGTCCTTCATTTTCAAAAAACAAAATCCTGTCCACACGAGCACAGTTTTAAAATACTCTCCATCCAAATGAAAACACAAAAACACAACTGAAGCGCTGCCAAGAGCCAACTAACAGCTGGGGATATAAACCTAACCCTTAAGCCATGATGGCCAATTATGCAAAAAAGAAAAATACGTTGGTTGATTCAAAAGCCTTAAAAAAGGGCAATCCCCAGGCCTGAAAAGTGAAGTCAGTTAGCTAGCATTAGCTTGTATGTAGCATCATTCCGTCTGATCTGCCAAGTGCTGGTTGCAAAAAAGCGAATATGTTGACGGACATAAACTAAGATGGCAACGGCCAAAATGCTGAACTCCAAAACCAAAATCCACAAACCAATTGGTGACATCACGGTGACTACATTGCCTGTCTTTGTAGTCTGTGACAAGTCAAAAATCTTGTGAACCTCTCAGTGTCTTATAAACGAACCCAGACGACAAGTCAAAAACTTTGTTCTTCCTGCTTATAAAACTGAAAACAGAGTTTCTGAACATCTTTATCACAGTAGGAGTTTTACAAAAGGTTCATTTGCATTTGGAAGAAAGGCCAAAATGCAGAAAAACTGGTCAGATGGTGAAAATTATGCAGCTTACTGATGTCATACACATGGTTGCCTCCAACTGATGTTAGCACCGTAAGGATTTTAAATAAGCATCAGAACAGCTTGCATAGTTTTGTGAATTTCCATCCTTGCATAACTAAACTGACTCCTGCTTGTAAAATGGAGCAGGCATTGTTCTGCATTGGAGCCCACATCACCCATCTCTGTCTTTAAAATTGCAGAATCGTCAAAAAATGTTCAACTGACTGCACTGCTTTTGTCCAACATGTGTCATCTAACATGGCAGGTTTTTTTATTTTCGTATGAGGGAGTGAAGCACCACTGAAGCTGACTTATGGAGAGCAGGTAGCAATAAGTTAGCGTGTAGCGACTGCTTGACATCAGTGCGTGATGAGTGTGTTTGAACTTGGAGCACCACTCAAAGCAAAGACTGAGTCATATATCTGTTGCACAGCGACGCTTAAGAGAATAATCACTACACATCGTCAAAAGCACTTCACTCTTATACATCAATAAAGACTGCAGCCGTCTCCAAATGCACCATTAATGAAATGATGGCAGGGTTAAAGTTTTCACAAATAAAAATTGGCCTCATGGTGTGTATTGCTGGCTGTCTTCTCTGATGATCCGCTCTGCCATCCTCTACCTCCATGTCCCTGAGGCGACAGATCACATACAGAGCATGAATAGCATGTGTGAGTTACTATGACTGTGTGTGTGGGCGATGTGCCCGCCATATGCCATTGTCCAAGCCTCTGTGAGAAGAATCCGAACACATAGCCACATCTCCAGCGCTCCAACGCCTCTGACAACTTATTAGCAGTTTAACTTTCAATCTGCAACATTATGCTTAAATTATCCGCGCTGCTCTGTGCAACACTCTGCAATGTGTAATTATGTGTGCCCTTTAAATTGACCTGTCATCACCTTCCTGTGGGCTGTGTTCAATAGAGACAAAGGCATCTATAGATAGACGAAACTCAGGTGGAGAGATAATGACAGGGGCGAGCCAAACACATGTTCCCTGCTGGCAGGGTGACCCTTTTCTTGTAGAGGCAGCCGCTCAAGTGAGAAGACAGCAGCTTGAACATCCACTATCAAAATTCATCTGCTGTTTAATGCATGGCAAAACACTCACTATATCTGCTCCTGAGTGCATGATTCCACACAGGTGCCTCTGTGTCCATGTTCATCCATGCATACACTGCGTTACACGCTATAGTCAATATGTCAGGGTAGCCAAAGTGTGATTTACTGGGCCATTTTATGCACTGGTTAGCCTTTTAATGTGAACACTGAGCGGTGAGCTGTGCACCAGATTTTCAGCACCCCTTGGCATGCATAAAAATGTATGTGGGAGGGATTATCAGTTTGACACGATAAATCCAAGAGCTGACAAGCAGCATCTCTCATACATCTACCTTTATCTGTTTTTATTGATGGTGCCACATACATTGTTGGATTCCCTGTCTTGTCTTTGCTCGTCTACAAATCTGTGTCCCTCCACTGCTGCCTCCTCCTCTTTTTATTCTCCCACTTTTCCCCCTTTCTTCTTCTGCCTCTCCGTTATTCTGGGATATAGTATTCATCTGCTGGCGTCAAGGAGGAATCCACTGCCAAACACTGCTTTGTGTCCCCCTGTCGGTCCATTCAAAGCTGTTTCTCATTTAATTTTTATTTCCAAGTGTTTCTTTTGTGCAACTGCTGCATATCTTATTGTTAAAGCTGGGATATTACAGCCATGTGAGAGCGGAGTTAACGTGTTACATCAATGCAGTAAACTTGAACATGCAACCCCCCTCCCACCCCCTGCTGCACACACACATACACCCTTTTGACTCTAACACTATCCCTTCTCAAACATTAAATTGAATCCTCCTCCGTTCTGCCATGCACCCCCCTCCATCTCCATGCATGTCTCCTTTAGAAGAGAAGAGAAAAGCGGAAAAGACAGAAAACATTCTTACTGTCTTCTACAATCCCTGATGAAATACAGAAATCCCTCCTCTGGCAAAAGGGACAGAAGTAGAAAAGAGAGGAGGGGGAGCCCAGCGGTTGCCAGTTGCAGAGAAATAAGGAGTGAGGAGGGGCGAGCAAGAAGATGATGAAGAAGACTGCTTAAAGGGGGGAGAAAAGAAAAGACAATCACTGCTGCAACAATGACGAGCCTCCTCCTCCACAGCCGCCGCCGCCGCCACGAGAAATTACAAGGTGTCCGGCGTGCCGCTGTACGCTGAGGGATGGAGCATTATCCTCGGCTCCCAGCCCGTCCTCCAGCAGCAGCAGCTCTGTAGTAACACTTCTATCCGCTCGGTCCGGCAATCTCCCCATCCCTCGCTGGCTCCCTATCCTCCCCTCCTCCCTCCCTTCAGCATGTTCAGAGTCCCTCTCTCTCTC
>CAFUXE010000103.1:1137884-1154632 GCA_903364295.1 Serranus cabrilla | reverse complement strand
TTTTTTTCCTTCTCATAGAACTGAGAGCACCACAGAACACAGAGGGTTCCACCCAACGCTGCAGATACACACAGACATAAAAGATTATCCAATAATTACCACACACTATCAACAACAAAACCACACATCCATTAAAACAATTTTTTTTAACAGATTCCTTCTGTAATCCAACAATTGAATCCAAATCAAAGATACAGACTGCACAATTTGCAGCAGCCAACATGTGTATTCTCTCTCTCACACACACACGCACAGAAATATGAATTAGGAATGAAAGAGATGTGTATAAGAGGATGAGGGAATCCACTGCTGCAATGCTTATTACCATACGTGGAAGGGGGAGAGGGAGGAGAGGACTGTGGGTGGAGAGGGAGCCTTCTACTGACGAGCTGAACTGAATAGCAAGTAGAAATCAACTCTATTATACCAATCAGTGCTGAGTGAAGCATGTCAAACTCGCCTCATGGCTTTGATGAGCAAACACCTCTTTAATTGTTGGGGATGAGGAGGAAGAGGGGGGGTCATCACGGTTGGATATTGTGACAATTATCAGAGAGAAAACAGATGGTTTTCAGATCTTCCTCTTGTTGCAGAGGGTGATAACTGTGGAGTCTGTGCTGGTGTGCATGAAACACACTATGCAAGAGATCCCAGAGTCCCCCACCAAAAAAAACATCTGCTGGATAAATTCCCCCAGTGGAAAACTGTCTGGTTACAGTTGATGTTGACGAGTGCTACACTGCATGTCAAATGTTGACAAAATGTAACTGGTTCAGAATCCAGTGATGAATCTAAGATGGCAAACTGTCTGGCATCCGGCTGTGGCACACTGCTACATTATGACAAATCATCGGTATGAAAAATGACTTATTTTTGGATTCATTTTCTCTGTGTCAGTGTGCATTCTGATAAGCATTTCTTATAAATCTCACTCTACATCCTAAATTGTTGACACGTTTTTAGAGACATTTTCCAGGATCGTGCAGGTCTGTGTGATCTTGCAGGTCATCCTATAACTGTGATGTATAGTTACATTGTTCCTATTTATGGATTCTTCTCTCGTCTCAAGAAACAATATTTCTCTGGGATCTACTTTATCTCATACTAAGGTGCTGTTTTATTTGTTTTTGCACCACTTGTCATTTTATGTTTTCAATTTTCCTGACAAAAAGCTTGTTGGGTAGAAATGTTGCCTGTTTTATGCTGTAAATGATATAGCAGATATAGCTGAAAGCAGGGCTGGTATAATCAGGGCTACAGCTTGTAGCATGTTTGCATGACACATTAGAAAACTGTGAAAAACCATCTGTGTTCAAAAACCCAATCTGCAGATTCGACTCAGATTAATTGATTAATCATCGCTGCTATAGAAATGATCAGCTTTTCATCTGAATCTGCCATCCTGCACCTGCATTAAATACAACATCACATATGCTCACAAACACCACACTGCATGTTTCCCATGATTAACATAAGTGAGGCTAATGCCCTGTCATGTCACCGGATCTCAAGCATGACGAGGAAGTCTGAGCTTCAACTCAAAGGTCACGGTGACAGGCAAACCCAGCCATCTCAGCTCTATAAAGTGGTATTAATAACTGTAAACATCTCCATCCTCCGCTCATTAACATTACATCCATTAGCTCCAAGCTGGGCATTTAGAAACTGATGTGAATGAAATAAACCTCGCACAGCGGGGGCTGTCCACCTCTTCACTCAGCCGGTGACTCATGCGGAGGTAACTTTCTCGCACAGTATTAAAAGTATTACACCATCTGATCTATTGGTTTCTTTAAATGAGGTTTGCATTGATTAGTCAGCCTGCATCTGCCAACAGCACGGCTCCTTTGACTGATTGAGTGTGTATGTAACAGAGAGTGTCTTTAGCGAGTTTTGTTCATCAGGCTCAAGCAGGACCAACCATATTAATTGGATGAGAGTAAGCAAGCAGTTGCAGTAAGCTAAAAAGGATTGCTGCGCTTAATCAAAACCACACAAGCGACTGCGGCTTGTACAGGGAGACGAGGGAGTCGCCTTAATAGCAGACAGTCAGACTTAATAAAGAAAGATAGCCATAATAATGATAAGAGCAATATTCCTGCTTGTGCAGCTGACATATTTATTCAGCCCCCTCTGTCAGACACACAGGGCTTTGTTACAGTCATAATTTACACTAATGCACTGACACCTCAGCCAGTAGCCAGTCATTTGGAGCCTCTGCCACCTGTCACCTGGGAAATAATGTGCAGTGCCACTGCACCTTTCCAAAGCTCTCTCATCTGAATGCATTTTCCTCTCTCCTCCCGGCCTAAACTTGTTTCTCAGACTGTTTCTGTTTACTCCAACCATGAAGGTGACTGCTTTACTGCTGATGTTGTAGGTTCCAGCTCTCAAGAACAAAATGCAACAGCAACTCAACACAGTCTGCCATTTCACAGGGCTACTACTGCCGTGCAACGCTGATATGATGGATTATAATCCCCTAGAGCCCTGAACATGGGGAGCAAGAAGTCATGTGACTACATACATAAATACATGTAGTTATGGTTTAATGGAATTTTGATGTATACAAGATGCAGAGCGAGTGAGGTGAAGTCGTAATGATTCATCTAAAATGTGGAGCAGGGTTAAAATGTTTATTTCATGAGGCACAATATTGAATTGTACTGTATTTTGTATTTTAAAAACAGTGGAGGACCATAACCAGCAGGAGTGTCACAATTTCTATTCTGAATCGAAAATGGATCGAAATGAGCTTTGAATTTTAATTACCGGAATGTAAAAAAGGATGAAAAAAAAATAAATAAATTTCCACCACTGGGTATTATTAAGAACAAATGGAATACATTTTACTGATTATTTTATTTATTTCATTATTCATACGGTAAAATGTTATTGTTTAATTAAGACAGAAACATATATGTTATATGTTCATATTATTATCCAGATCGCCATTTTTTCCAATTATATAGGGAAGGCTACGTAACTTCCGGTTATAAAATCCATCATGGAGGACGGCTAAAACTTAAAATATTTTAACTTTGGATGGATATAGCATCTACCGCAACCGTTATTCTCTACTGGCGTTAACTATCTTTTATCGTCCTGCTCTGTTCCACTCAAATTATAACGGGTTTAACGTCTACCGTTAACTATTAGCATCACCTAGCTAGCAAGTTAACAAATGGCAACAGGTAAAGGTAAACATTTAACCCGACAGTGTGCGAACTTTAAAGTAAACAACTTCTTTTTAAAAGACATGTTTTACAATAAAGCATTCATGGAAATATATTGATGAATTACAACTCAATTAGCATGATAAATTAAGCTGCATCTGACGTTGTAACGGCTAACGTTAGCTAGCAAAAACAAGTTATAAACAGCCTTTTGCTTCTCTTTTTGCTACAATCTGCTGGTTAACTTTAATATATCATGCAAACATATATAAAACATATTTACTCCCTTAATATAATCAAACTTACATTTGATCCGCTCCGTCAGTGCAGTGTTGGCTGTACATTAAATCCTGTTTCGTGGGATGCTGGCAGATGATCTGTCCAGTGTGGTGCGTGAGGTCACAATGCAGGTAATGGGCAAACCTTCACCTAAAAATGACAAAAATTAAAATTAAAATTATTGTAGGCTTACTTTAAAAACAGACTTAGGTACTTGTACTTTACTTGATTATTCCCATTTTTATTTTAGTATTATTGTTATTTATTTAACCAGGAATTATCTTACCGAGGACTTCCTTGAAAAACATATTTTACCACTTAGATGTTACATCAAGAAAACAAATAAGACTATATGGGCCAAATACACACAGGTTTATTAATCAAAGTGTATTGATGATCGTATTGAAGCTTACATGACATACTTAAAATCCTGGAGATTAATGGACTGTGATGTTGAACCCAAGACACATTTCCCCAATGGAACAATAAAGTTTATATATTAGGTTATTAAAACAGATTAAAAGATTAAAACAGTGGTTTCTATCCTTTTTTGGCTTGTGACACTGAAAAATGTTGAGTTCAGTTCCACTAAAGTGACATTTCCCCATTTAAACTTCTTTAATGGTTACATTTAAATATTTCTATGAGACCCAAACCATTTTAATGATTTATATAAAAAAACAAAAATTAGGATTTTTCTTTGTTCCTAATGAATCCTCTAATAATCTCTCAGATTTATCTGGTAAACCTTAAAAGGAGGCCCTATCCTGACGTTGGGACACACTTAACTAAACTAACAAACTGCATATAAAATAATAAATTCCTCAGTAAACAGTAAAATGCTGCTTACAC
Organism: Serranus cabrilla; assembly: GCA_903364295.1. NCBI lineage: Eukaryota > Metazoa > Chordata > Actinopteri > Perciformes > Serranidae > Serranus > Serranus cabrilla. The sequence goes on along the minus strand of CAFUXE010000103.1, from coordinate 1,150,325 downwards.
AAAGAAGCATCAGAGTTAACAATTCAATACTGTAAAATACAATCATTTATCCTTTACTGCAGAACCAGTACTTGGTTCTGATTAAGTGTTTCTTCCACCACTACTTAAATGAGATAAAAACTGAATGAGTCATGTTTTGATGATCGGTGCAACAAAGTAAAATCAATGTTTGACTAGTGGCCACATTAGCAGAATAAACCTGTGTAGTCTGTTATGACAGCTGAGAAACAGCACTATTTTTCCCTGGATTTTCTGTTCCTTTAACTGAACCATCTCCAAGACACCCTCTCCCTCACTACAAGGGATAATCTCTCCCTCTTTCCATCCTCATTATGAGAAAACTGTTATACTTGGCATCAGAATTAACTGCTTGGCTGCGACTGAGAGCTAGAAAGAAAAGCAGAAGTGGGTCATGTGCTGCAGGAGAGGAGGGGATCGAGGGGAAGACGCAAACACTGGCTGTGTAGGATAAAAGCACAGGTAGAGAGGAAGGAGGTAAAGCAGGAGGATGAACGCTCACTCCAAACTTTGAAATTAACCGGATGAATTCATGAGAGCAGAGACGAAAATGAACCAAAAAATCTTAACTGACAGTAGACTTTCACTCTAGCTTATACAGCTTATAATATACTAGATAATACAATTATCTGTTGGTTCTTTGGATCTAAATAATATGCCAGCATGCATTTAAAAAAGCATCCAAATAAAGCTTGTTGAAGGGCTGGCAACAGGCAATTTAATGAATACTGGACAGATGAATCCTCACACCAGTTCTTCACTAGTGTGCAACTGCACCCCAAGTCCAATCTAACCTACTGCAAAATTTAAAAAAAATGTTTAAAGTGGGTGTAGTGGTAAGGGGCAGCGTTGCCAGATGGGAATGTTATATTAAACCAGTGGAATAGAGGCTTAAAATAACATTTTGCAGAAAATTATAAGTCACGGCAGCAGTTAGGTGTAAATATGTAATTTTACAAAACACATTTTAATGGCCTATTATTATTATTATTATTAAAGCGAGCTGAAGTATCTGAAAATTTGACTAAATTACAGTTCTTCAATGTACTTAGTTTCTTTTCACCTCTGCTATATAATAGTTTCATAAATTATATTGTCGTTGTCTTATATGATATTAAATGGGTTATCTTTGGTATTTTGGACAAAACTTGGACAGCTATTTTGTGATATTTTATTTTAGATTAATCAGAAAAATAGCAGCAGATTTACAGTAATAATGTAATTAAGCCCAGAATAATGTTCTTTATGTTTTGATAATGAATGATACAATTAAATATTATATAAAGGTATGTCATGAGGAAAAAAGAGAGTCAAAGAGAGAAAATACAAAAAGAATTCTTTAATGATATAGGCTACATTTGTACATTTCTACAGCAGACTTTCAGTAAGATTAACTGCCAATTAGAAAAAAGACAGAGAAAGTTTTACCTGTAACAACTGAACAATTGGATAAGATGTCAAAGGCTGTGAAATTAAATACTCAATGTAAATATTCAGTTCAGTATTTTGTCCCATTAAATAATGATAAAAAACATTTAATAGTTCGAACAATCAATGTGAAATATAAATTACATTAAAGCACCATTTCAAGGATGAGGATATTAAAATAAATAATTGGCCTTTCCATATCAAGACAGTACATTTTCATGGTAGTAATGTAAGGTTGTGCAGTCACACTGAACACTCCTGCTAACTGATGTCAAATGGCTTCAACATACAGTACATTGAGACATGAGGGAATGCTCGCGTGACTTCCACAATCAACAGCAAAAAACTCTTAAAATATAAACACCTATAAAATGTGTAGCTCCATCGGCAAACAAACACAAACTATTGCAGGTGATGCATAAATTTATCCTTCCGTTCTTTCTATATAATAACCATTAACTCCTTTGAAAACAAAGACCAAATAAATGACAAAAGTGAGTTACTCTGTGAGAAGATTGTCACTTTTCTTGGTGTAACAATAGGGTAATATCTAAAAATGTTCCACCTTGGAGAACTCCCATTACAAAGATGTTGTACTATACTTCAATCCATTAAGCACAACTGGCCTGAACAAACATATTGCAGTTTCTCCCACTCACTTATCCAAATAAGTAATCAAAGAGCAGCTGTGAAAAGCCACAGTTCATGTCACGCATGTCTTCACCCAGTAGAGTTTTCCTTGTATACAAGTATATATTTTTACAGGTAGGGGAAATTATTTTATCGTACATCGCTCATGCACAAGCCTTTCATTGATGCACTAATGACTAATGATCTTGCTAAAATCTGGCAGAGCAACAGTCACACAATCGGGTAAGACAACACACCTTTCTTTGATCCCTCAAGACCTGCCTGTCAAATGCATGCACACACTCGCACACGCACACACACACACACACACACACAGTGACACACAAAGTGAGAGTATAAAAACGAGGGTGGACTGTTTCAACTGGTGCTTCAAAAAGTCACAAGAACATATCAAAGACCGAGGCACAAAGCTGCCTTTTTAAAACCAACCATTACAAGTACCAGCAACCAAGGATGGTGCTTCTGTCTCTACTGCCATACATGGTATAGAAAAGTCATACAGCTATGTTACAGTACAGTAAGAGGGCTTTCAATGTGTACAGGGCCTGTAAGTTCAAACTCACAAATATACTTAATGCTTGGTTTCCTTTATGCATTTTTAATTTGGTATTCTCAGCTAATTGTAGTGGATAATAAAGATCTTTAAAATCATACAGTAGTTAAAACACGCTGATGCGCCCGCTTTACATAAAACCCTGTACAAGTCATTCATACATTAACAGTCCATCAAAATATTGATTTAGCAAAGTGTCAATCAGTCAGTGGGCTTTAATAACTGGTAGATTACGAACTACAGTGTTTACAAAAAAACATCTTGTGGCAGATACTGTATAATCCCCCTTGAGCAACACAACATCCAAATGTATTTTAGGATCCAATGACTCTGAGGGGTGTGAATCAATCCGAGTACTGGAGATCTAAGTCTACTGTGCCGTCCGTCACCACTAACCTCACTCTCTTGGGTTTTGTGGGACCCATGGAGTGAGACGATGCAACAGGCCCATAGTGTGGTACGCCGTGGTGTTCCCCTGGCTGGCACTGCTGCTGCATGTCCTTCCTGCAATGTTCGTCCTGACCTTTGAGCCCTGAAAACCCACCGAGAGAAAAAGAGGCTGGATTAGACGGCTGCGGTCCACAGGGCTCGAGAACCAGTCGCCCTTGGGTGCCCGAAGGCTCCATCAGGCAATGGTAGGTGTAGTTTGTGGAGCCTAATCCTGGGTAACCCTCAGCCCCGTCCCTGAGACCCAGGGTCAGTGAATGATCTCCGCTGAAGTTTAGTACATAGGGAGGCCCTTGATAGCCGTAAGGGAAAGAGGCTGAGGACTGACTCTTGTTTGCTGGTGCTGGTGTACCAGGAGTTGTACTTTGGGCCACTTGTGGGTTGTTGTGCTGAGGCATGGGCGAGATTGATGAGCCAAAGCTAAAGTCAAAAGGGTCTTGCTGAGTGTAACATGGCTGGTGCTTGTCTGAGGTCGACGCAGCAGATTTTTTGTCATGTGGTGATGAATAACCATCTCTGCTCGGAAAAAAGAAGGGCTTTTGTATGTTTCTGTATGTCATGTTGGTTTCACCACTTTCATGTTTGTCAGAGGACATTCGTTTAATAAAAGACTGGGGGAAAGAGTTGGGTTTGTTGAAATGAGGGCTGGACCGGCTGGAGGAACCAAGGTGGCCAACATCTTTCCCAAACCCTTGAATAGAAATGTTGCTTTTAGGGTGACTGTCTGTACCAACACCTAGTTTCTGACTCTGCTGGGTCTTCTCAATAGCACCGGATTTTGCACCGAGTGTTCTTGACATGACGATCGGGCTGCCAGCAGCCAGGGCGTCTTTACACGGTGCACTATACAAGTTCTGGGTCTGGTTCCCGTCCTGAAACTTGAGGACCCTGTGAATAACTGAAGAGGTTTTCTCATGGAATTTGAAAGGATTGTCTGGAGGATTGGGGTTTTTCACAGTGAAGAGTTGAGGAGAGAGGAATTTGTTAGGCATTTGAGATGGTGGGACGGATTTTGTCAAGCAACTCTGGGGCACTCTGACTGTGTTTGGCTGACTACTTGAAAAAGACTGGGCTTTAACAGGAATGGTCATGCGATGGAAAGGGCCCTGGGTTTTAAGGTTCGACTGGGCTTTTAATTGACTGGTGCTCGCCTTGACGTTCATGGAGGGTTGGGTTAAAGTAACAGCAGTGTGAGATGTAACAGAAGATGATGTTGAACCAAACAACCGAGGCTTGTTGCCTACAGGAAAAGGCTGAGTTCTGAGGTCTTCTCTGCATAGCCTCATTCCTGGATTTTTACTTAGAATTCGATCCTTAGCAGTGAAGTCAGAGTTGCCGAGAGCTGAAGAACTGAAACTGATGTTGGCTGGGTGTCTGTCTTTGGAGGTATCCTTCGCTTCACAGTCCAGAGAAACAGAGTCACTTTTGGAAGAAATAAGACCTGGAAAAAACTGCAGATCCTCACTGGTAAAGTTATCTCCTGGACTGGGAGGGCCAAGGTACGGCGTCTCAGTGGTCCATGTATCGGACGGGCTGTGAGAGAGGGGACTGCTGAAAGGATCTGTGGGTGGATCCAGTGAACACAGATCTGATGGGGAAGATGGAAGTATGTTCTGTGGCTGATAATACCCCTCAAAGTTTAGACACTGAAAGTCCAGAATATCATCGCAGCAGTTTGTGAAGTTGGGCTCACCGGAAAGCATGTTATCTGCAGTTGTGAATGGAGGAGACTGGGACGGGGGCTGGATGACAGAATTAGAAGCACTGGAACATGCTGTTGGCTTTTCCAAAGTCTGTGATGAACACAAGCCCTCGGAAAGCCTGGAGAGACTGTTGTCAATTTGTTGGAGAGTGTGACTAAGACATGTGGTGGGTGTTTCTACAGGCCCACACTTCCGTGGTCTCTCCATTTTGTACCGCTGTTTCCTTCCTCCGCTGTTCATCTCTGCCCTTTCAGTGATTGCATCTGCAGCCGAGGATATAACTTCGGTTTTATTGTCATTAAGCGGGGAAGACAGAGACAGTGGCGACAGGGACAAGGAAAATGGTGGCGGTTCTGTTTTTAGGAGGGCTGAGTTGCTGTTCAGTCTCTGCGAAGGGAACTCTTCTTTGAGCTTGCTGAGATCAAGACATCCTTTCTTTTGTTTCCCTAAAATGTGACCCTTCATCTCTTTCTTAACTTTGGGCTCTACTTTGACTTCAGATTGTATGAGCTCCTCTTTGCTCTCCACCTCCCAAATATCCTCTGTCTTTCTGCGTAGTTTAATTACTGGTACTGGAAGACCATTTGCATCAAGTTCAGGCTGCAGTTTCTGTTGTGACCCAGTTCCAAACAAACAGCAATTCTGCACAAAACGATCTTCAATTTTTGTTTCTTGTCCTGCAGCTGGCATATCACTGTCATTTTTACAACCCTCCATTTTTTCTGGCACCACCTTGACTCCATCTAAAAAATCTTTATCAAGCTTCTCTTTCATTTCTACTTTGTTATTGGGGGTTTCACATGCATTTTCTACACCTTTATCTGATTTTGAATCTGAGGATGAATTTGGGTTTTTCTTTTCACATAACCTCTCACCTCGTCTTTTTAAACGATGCAACCTGTTCTTTGACCTTTTGCTAGCATGCACATGTGCCTGAGCTGCCTCCATCTCCATGTTTAAAATTGATACAGAATCCATGATGGCTTTAAAAGGGTCGCATGATGCCAAGTCGTCTCCCTTTTCTGTTTTTAATGCCATATTTTCCAAGCCTCCACCTTCCATCTCCCATACTCTCCCTCTCCTCCTCTTTAAACGAATCTTAAAATCGAGGCCCGGCTTTGTGTCCTCCAAATCACTTTGCTGGATTAACATTTCCACCTCGTCTTCCTTTTGAGATTTAATTGGAGTTGGACTGTTACCACACTTATGGATTTTAGCAGAATCCTCAGCTTGTTTGTCCTCTGCAAGCTTATTATTCTCTGGTGTTCGAGACTTATCAACATCATCCTCATCTCCCGTCTCTGATTTAAACTTTTGAACTTTCCTCAATAAATGACTTCGCTGAACTTCATTAGCTCGGGTCCGAAGCACGCGCTTAAATAGGTTTTGTTTTGTGCTCCTTTGGGGGTTTAACCTCTGGACTTCTGTTCTCCTACATCTGCCTTTGTGATCTCTGGTGTTACTTTCCCCTGAACACGTGGTCGTGCCCTGCCTCTGCTCTGCGGAAGAATCTAACTCTGTGGCTTTTTTAGAAGCTTGATCTGAAGCAGAGTCTATTTCAACAGAACTGTGAAATGTGCGTTTCTTCAGAGGTATGTTGGACTGTATGTGTGCCTGTGGATTGGTCTCTGGATGCAGATTAGTCATAGCTTTTGTGGAAATTAGTGACCTATGAGGTAGTGGGTTGAGGCAGGTAGCCGGTGGGTCATTTAGCCTCTGTGTTGACTGAAGCTGCAAACTGCCTTCACTCAACTCAATCTTCACTGTCGCTGGGATTTCTTTGCTCAGGGGTCCCTTGGTGTTTTGCTTAGCTTCTGCTTTTGTTTTCGCTGCTCTAGGCCTCATCTTCCGCCTCATAACCATACTCTGCACTGAGCAGTGGTACCTGCCCCCATTTATTTCAGTCAGCTCTTCTTCTCCCTGCATTGCTTTGCAGGCCGAGGTAGAAAACACTCTTCCTACAATATCTCTGTTAAATCTCTTGTCTATTAAGGGTTTATCTTTTCTTAAAATATCAGATAGCAGAACCTTCGCCGGCTTTATGATGATATCATCTCCAGGCCTACTTACTTGCCATTTACTCACGCTCCTAGTAATTTGTCCTGATAATTCAACAGCTTCCTCGACTTTATTGTCAACAAACTGTATGTTATTTTGGCCTCTGGTTCTTTCACTAGGCACTATTTTACATTCTGACTCTTTCACTTCTTCCAGGGCCTTGTTACTTTTACTATCCACTATTTTTTCTTTCTGCACTTCAATTTTGCTTTTTACATTGTTCACCTGACCCTCTGTTTCTTCTGACACAGTTTGCATTTCTATAACCTTGTCTTTTCTCCCTTTTTCAGTTTGGGATAAATCACTTTCAGATTCACTTGCTTGTCTCTTACTTAAATTTACTTTATCGGTAGCCTTAAAAAACATTTCCCTCACCCCTCTGTTACCTTCAGCTGTGCAGATGTCTGAAGTCCCTGCCAGCTTCTGCTGAGATCTGGACACTCTTCTTTCTGACTGTACGGTCAGGGGCGCTGGTTTGGGACACTGGCTCTGCCTGGACCTCCCTCTTAACTCCTTAACTCCCCCTCTCCTGTCCTCGGAGCTCTTTCCTGCTTCTACACTGTGTGGGATTGATAACCTTGTTAGACTGACGGTAAGGTATTGCTTCAGTAATATTAGTGGATTGTCTCCAGCTTTCTTTGCTCCGCTTGTGACGCTCTGACACGCCTCTAGCGTGGATGACGCTCTGGTGATTTGCTCAGCGGCTGGGTTTTGAGCCTTGTCGATGATGCACTTGTTGCTTTGACTCTCTTCCGTTTCTTCAGCCTTCTCTTGTTTTATTGCACTGCAGGTATTTTCATTTTCGACAGGGAGACAAACAGCTGTAGTGTTGGCTGTGTTACTGGACCCCGTTTGTTGCGTGAGCGTTGCTTGAACCATGCTTCTTGCTCTCGATGAGAACCTCTTGGGAACTGCCCGCCTTTCCACCACTTTGACAGATTTCCCATTAAGGCCTGCGCTGCTTGCGGCAGGTCTACTTTTCTGATGAACTGACATGGTGGAATTTAGAGTGAAAGGTTTCAGGTTTACCTCACTGCTGTTACTTTCTTCACCAGCTGAATTTACTTCACTCAGCCTGTTATCTTTCGGCTCCACTTCCTCGAGTTGTTGAAGCAAAGCCCTTTCTTTGCTTTTTGGATCCTTACAATTGAGTAAGAAATCCACTGAGTGGCGCCGTACTCTGATTCTAAGGTCCCTCAGAGTAAACTGGGACAAAAGTGTCCGACACTGTTTGGAGGATTTCAATGGGTGCTTTCCAGACCGTCTGTGCTTCTCTCGTCTCCACTTCTTTGTTTGACTAAACTTTCTGTTCTTCAAGGCATTTCTCCTCATCTGCTGGGTAAAGGAATTCCTTGAGGGGATGGCTATAAATGAAAGACAACAAAGAAGCGGGTTACACTGGATGCATCTCTATTGCTAATATGTATGTTTATCCAACATATGCAGTGCATGATAGCAGGCTCATTTAAACACTGAAAAGACATTCTTTTGTATTCAATTATCAAAACATCTCTTACACTAATAACAGTGGTTTGAAAATAAACGCCTAGCCATAGAAATGATCCGAGTATTGCAAAGATGTGACTGTAGAGAAACACTGTGATTTAGAAGACCAATTCATTAAACTGCTATCATTACTTTTCTATAGAGTGAGTCATTTACTGCACAGCAGATACCAAGATAGCCTTTGATACTAAATGTGCATGTGTTGCTCTGAATAGCTTTGCGCTCAAAGTGTTCAGGGTGTAGAAAGAGGACACAGACTGTGAATTACATAGAGACAGTTTTCAGCATATTTTCACTCAAGTCTATGCCCGAAACGCATCACAGCAACAGTGCAGCGTTTTTACAAATGGTATGATTCAGCCATATTTTCCATCGCAGTGAAATTAGGGTATATAGACACCAAATGTGAGTCACAACCAAGAGAAAACAAAACAGAAACTTTCAATCGTTAATCGAAAAAGAAACTAAAGTTGCATTACAAATTCAAACTTACAGTGAGGAAGTTTGTAGCAAAGGGAATGCTGCTTCCTGCAAATAAAATGTCCAAATACCACAGGAACAGCTCTCATGCTTGAAAAGATCCATTCAATTGCTCCTCAAAAAATGCAGATTTTTGCTGTGGTTATATAAGCATACACATGCTACGTATCTGGATAGAAAATGTTTTGTTTACGAGGCAAATTAAGGTGATTTCAGCTTCAACTTCTGAAATTTGGAGGCATATACATACACGACCACACAAATGTTTGCCCCCAAAAAAACCTGTGCCATCTCGTATTTGCAATTTTAATAAGTGAGAACTCGATAAAAGCTGCTCCATTATTTGTTTTCTTCTAACTGCATAGAAATCAGTCAGGGGGCATATTTGGAAACAAACACAGCAAAATTAAAAAAGAAAAAAGTATACTTACTCTTTCTAAATCAGAGTCAATAATATTAAATCAGCACACAGAATTCACTCTGCATTTTTGAGGTGTGGATTTGGGTCTCATAACGGTAAAGTAATCCGTGTGAGGAGCTGGCAGGTGCTGAAATCTAACTTTTACACCATATATTCAACAGATATTTTACAGACTTAATTTTGATGCATGGTAATAAAACTGTAATTCCAGTCAGGTTTGTTCAAAATTGGAACAGAGTGGTCCTTAATGAATAAGCAGTGTTGGTTACGGCTTTCAATTTGATGTTGCATTTAACAACCGCTGATGTGATGAGCAGAGCATAAAGCTTTTGGTATTACAAGCTGTTGCCACTATGTCTGTTTAAATGCATTGTACAGCTAATATTCCTGTTGGTGTCCAGTCACATTTGTGGCATTTAGAAAGACAGAAATTCAGATCTTCTGTTAGCTGAGTGTCTATACTTATGTTGTTACTTTCGTTTTAACAATACTTCAAAATGTCAATCCATCATTTCTTACAAATCAGTATTTTGAGAAAGTTTCTCATTGTAATAATAACCCTCCAGGTTTTTTTTATCACAAATATTTCACTGGTCAAAAAGGTTTCAATGAAATTTCAGAGAAAATCCAAAAGAGGTTACCTTTAAAGATACCTGAGTGTATTCCTGGTATTATCGGCCTTGCAGGAAAGTGACCCTTCTCTCTGTGATGACGGAGATATCTCTCTCTCAGACGGTACTTTTGCCCCACAGGGTCCTTTGTTTCTTCACATTCAGGCTGCTTCCCTTTGTGTTTGAAGTGGCCCTCTCCGTTCCTGCAGTAGTCAGTAAAAATCACAAAATTAAACTTAAGTTAAAATGTCCAAATCCACTTTTCTTCATATATATCTGATAAACAGAATCGGTTTTGAGCTAAAACAAAGCTGTGATAAAGACGATGTCTGATGAGATGATGGACACACCTCTCACAGGTGCAGCATTCACACATTTCATTTCCTTCCCCAAAAAAGCTGGCGCCATAGTAACACGTGATCTCCTCCCCAGGTGAGATGGGTCGAATCGCTTCAACACACGCAATATTCTTCTCCCCAGGGACGAACTGGGCGGGTGAAAAAGGAGAGAAAAAAAACAGCAAAAGACAAAGACAAAGGTTAGTTGGCCCCATAGGACATCATACATTAACACAGGCTGTTAGGAGTGTACATCTGTACCGAAAATATAACATTAAATATGCAAAATACACAGTAAATCTTGATACATCATGCAAATAAGATTTAAGCAGCAATCACAGTAATTAAAGAATAATCTCAATTGATCAGATCTCTTCATTGCATGTGATAAACTTTTTTTTTTACCTTGCAGTTTGGTTTGCAGTCTTCAACCCAGAAGGACAAACAAAGAGAGGAAAACACAGGGATAAAAGATTTCAGGTTATTAATTCAATCAGAGCGATAAAGGGACTCAATATTTTGTTGATCTGCTGGCTTGTACTGAATTCATTTTGTAAAAGGCTCAAAGGCTAAGCTGATTAACTCTATTAAAAGATCTTGTCAGAGACTGCCCTCTGAGTGGACGGAAGAATTAACTCAAATTTCACTGGACTTCTTGTGCACATTACAATTCAGTTCACACCCAGAACTGACACGAGGTCTGTGAAGAGGAAGCTGTTTGTTCAATGACTTCTACGACTGTAACGAGTGATTTCTGTTTAAAAGATGAGTCAGTTTTTCAATTGCTCTTGAATACGTTAAGATAACTTAGTATTAGCACCTCAGATACAGATAATGAGGAAATTAAAAATAATCATTGAAAACATTTTCTTTACTGGAATTTAAAACAAGTTCATATTTCAGTAAGTTACCATTTGGTTTTAGTTTGAAAGACAAACGATAATAATACTGTAGAAAATAAGTCACTCATGTTGACAGACCTGGCCGGCTTTGCACTCATGGGTGATTTTTCAACGATGGAAAATAACTCGAGAGGGTGGAGTATTTAATGTTCATCCTGGATTCTGATAAATGCATTAACTCAAGAACAGATTCCCTGTTTGTTACTGGTGATTCAGAAGTATGTGCAGTATGTAGTGGGAAGAGTGTGCACAAACTGTTGTTCATTCAGCTCCAAAGCACTTGTTCTAGGGTCAACATATTAAACTTTCATAATGTGCATGTGTATGCAGTGCTTACATACACAAAAAAAAAGTCATTTTACCACATAAATGGCAAAAAAGTGGATATACAACTCAAAGGTTTGGTTTCCCGTGAAAAAAAATCGTTCTTCCGAGTCTCTGGAAGTATCATAGTTGAAAGTATTGGCCTTTCATTGTGTATCAAACATTTCTAGAAAACAAATGACTAAGACTTGATTGTTGTGTAGTGGGACTGCATGTTACAAAGGATCCGTCAATCAGAGTGATGGCAGCTTCCAGCCTTGTGTTTCGAATGTTGGTATTTGGTTTCCAACCTTTCGCTGACATTTGGATCGCAGGCTGTGCCTTTAAAATTGTTCTCCTGGCAGGTGAAAATGTTCAGCTGATAAAACTTGCAGGCCAGCGCTCCATCAGCTACGAACATTTTGAAAATCTGTGTTCGTCTGTGTGCTGGGAATGTATGAGTCATGAATGCAAACAAACTCACCGTGGTTAATGAAAGCTGCGGGCCCGAGCCAGAGCTGAGCGCAGCGTTTGCGCGTGGAATACATCACACTGAAGTCATTGACGCCTGCCCTCAGCACAGCGCTGTCAGCGGGGCTCAGCTCCGCTATGCAGCCCAGCAGGACCTCCACCCGCTCTCCTGCAAACCTGAGGAGCAATAATTCAAAGATCACATATCTAAAACAAAAATACATTTAAAAAACACAGGAAATGCCACATCTATTGTTCGGCTCCATGTTACCTTGACAAAAATAACAACTGTGTTTGAAATCACATACTATTCATGCTAATTGCTAGTTCACACTACTTGACTTTAGCACTGATTACCCACTTGTCGACAAAAGCCCAAGTCAGAGGCAAATCAGTGCTGACTTGGCGCTTACCATGTGTGAACTGTTCACACTTTCAACATATCCTGCATGCTAAATATCTGGATGTAGCCAATGAGAGCGCCAGACACGGGTTGAGACAGAACATATTGAGCGCTGTGGTGATGGTGTGTGTGTGTGTGTGTGTGTTTG
>CAFUXE010000103.1:1126705-1137750 GCA_903364295.1 Serranus cabrilla | reverse complement strand
AGGTAGAAGAAAAACTATTGTAAACTAGAAAAGCACTCAGAGAAAAGTGGTTAATATGCATTTTCTTTCAGGCAAGAAAGTAACCTTTTAGATTGCTAATACATGCTCCAACTTATGTTTCCTGTTTGGAAAGTTTCTGCCACTTTTTTTAGAGATGTAAGGGCTGCTGGCTGGGTCAGACAGGGCCGTCAGTCAGGTGCAGTCACATTGTGCAGATCTTTCTTCAGTGTAAATGTTCTGCAGTTAATATTATACTTAATTGTTCCTTTAGTAGGCAGTGTGCCGTATGAGTCACAGTGTGAGAGTGATTGATTACCAGTGCCTCGTTGAGGTTATCTTTGCTCCGTTGGTCTCTGAGGAGTATCTGTCACAGGACTCTATCTTGACGCCGCTATCCAACAGGAAGGCACTGAGGTAGCGATACACCTGCAGACATCACAGATGGTTCAGATTATGTTCACACAATAAAGTGACACATTAGGGAAATCAGTGGCAGGTTTCTCTTTAGCCTGACACAGATACTTAAAGAGGGAAACTTCATGTCACATAGATTGTGTCTAGTTTAACTAGTAGTTCTTATAGATCTATACTGATTTGTAAACTTAAATATCAGCTTACATGTTGTCTCAGCAGCTCCTGTCGATGGCTCCCCAAAGCATTGAAGTAGTCACCAGCCGGTTCGCCCACTGTCAGCGCCTCAAACGTAGCATTGAAGTCATGCGTACGCTGAAAGCGCAACAGGGTCTCTTTGAGGTTACCCCAACGCCGGATCTCTGGTGGGGGACTAAAGAGGAGAGAAAAGCAGAAAACAGCACATAAGAAGAGCAGATGCAGTCACAGGACAAAGTCTAATCACAGTCTGTTAGTCTAAGGCGTGTCTGTGTAAAAGGGCTATTTTTAAATTCTCAATATTAAATATAGATTTCAGGAGACTGCATCACCATGTGTGCTTTAGATCATAAAAAAACAGGTTTTCTCTGCTCATATTTGTCCGTTACATCCTGATATGATTAAAAAAAAAAAAAAACTGCAGGGAGATGAGTAGAACAAAGAACACAGTGAGATTAGAGGCTTCAAAGCCTCAGCTCCAACACCTGATAACAAACTTTACAGATACATGTGATTTACAAGCCTGAGAAGGAAATGTTGGTGAACAAACTGCAGATAAGAGAATGAGAAAGAGCAGAGCACTACAATGCATTATAACAGTAGTACATCTGATTGCTCAATAAGAACAGACATGAAATAAATAAGTTGAACTGTACTTGTAAGTGGTGAAATAAAAAATAAAACATTAAAAGTACTGAGTATGTTTCTGTGAGTTGTTTGTTAGTGTGATTTTAAAAAAACATATTAAAAAACATATTAAAAAAAGAAATATATTATTAAATTTCTCATGGATTTAGATTTTTGTTTAGTGTTGCAATTTTAACATTTTGTATTACTTGATGCGTCTGGAGTACATGAGAGCACTAAAATACCCAAACTAGTCATCATTTAAACACAAAAACTGAAAACTTTAGATAAATGAAAATCACAGATATATTGTTAACACAATGATTACTAATGATTTGTTTATTTTCTCAGTACAATGATTTTGTTGTATTTGAGTTTTATAATTTGACAGAGAATCTCACCTGCCTGTCAGCTCCAACTTCCATTTATTTTAGAAAGGGAGACTTTTTACACAAACGTCCATTCAACATGTTTTATGTGTCAATTTAAAATAAAGTGTTTGTTCAACCAAAACAAAAAGCACTTTTATTCATTCAGGTCACTGAAAACATTGATAATAATTATGCATCCTGCTTTCACTTTTCTGTCTTCTTCAACTTTCAGCTTGATTGGCTGTGACCTGTAAGCTTGTAAGTCTCAGATTCTGAGCTTTTTTTTGTCTTCTAAAAAGCAACTAGCAACATATTTAGCAACTTATTCAGACCATAAGGGAATAAGCGATAAATATATTCATAGATTTTATATAGTAATGAATTCCCACACATGCTGCTCAGAGTAATCACACTCGAACTTGTGACTGTTTTCTTTTGCCAAAGGTGCGGGGGTCTCCCAATCCTTTTGCACTCGCCGCAGCAGTGGGAGTTAATATAATTCACACACTAAAGTTTCTTGTAAATAAATACTGATTTATAAATAGTTTTGCAAATTAATACATAGTGAGAGAAGGACCTGAATCCTGGTGCAGTTTCAGAGAAACTATGAAAGTTAAAGAAAAAAACAAAATAGTACAAAAATGTGTGTATATATTGTCAATTATAGATAGAAAGAAAGACATTTGGAATTGCTTGGTCAGACCTTTAAAGCTGTATCAGATCTGCCAAGAAAATAGCAGTCTGTGTATCTCTACTTCTGTGTCTGTATATAGGCACCTTATCTAGGTCTGGGTGTCATGACCATATGACACGCTGATACATGTTGCAGTAAACACAAATAGTCAGAACAGGAAAAGGGAAGAATAACACTGCACTGATGTGGAAACTCATTAATAAACAACTGTTTAAACACTGACTTGATCAGGAGGTTATTAGACTTCAGTATTGTGATTTGTTTAGGTTGACATGTGACAGCTTTACCTGATGTTCATTTTGTGGGTGCTGAAACCCAGCAGAGGGTCCAGCACCAAACCGGTGGCCAGGTCATCGGTCTCACACAGCTCCTTCACACTCATTCTAGTGCATCCGTCCATTGCCTCCCACCATCAGCATGCTGCAATCACAGGGTCAAAGTAACGCTGTGAGAACAACAACAAACCCCGATCATCTAGAAGTTGTGCATTTTAGCAGATCCGGTGTGCAAATGACAGCATAACGTCAGTTACTTGCACACTTGTGTTAAGTACGCTGACAACCCCATCATGCAACCATGTTTTAATTGCATTCATCTGTGTTTACAATAACCAGTACATGTTACGTGAGGAATGTGACTGAGCGGACATTAGCCTCCATAGCTTAGCATGTCAGCTTTCTGGGAAAATATGCGGGGTTATCAGCTGAGGAGTGAGGAAGCTAACACGGTAGCACTAGCGGTCTGCAGCTAACGAAACATGACTGCATCACATAATTGCAGCCGAACTGTGAAGCAATGCGCTCTCAGAGTGGTACGTGCTCCCAGAGAAGCTTTCTAAAACATACCCGGGAGTCTGTTGTAGTCAACGAAAGTATCGTCAGGTAGACAGTTTATCGCAAGCTGTCCGCTTGCTCTGGCTCCCGTCCGCCTAGCAGGGAAAGTTAGCCTAGCAATGCTAAAGGGCTAGCTCTCCACCGTCTTTCTGGCTAGCCCGGGCAGCTGCGGACGAAAATGGAGTCTCCTCGTCACTTCAGGAATTTGTCGGTCTCTTGACGACTGCGAGTCCCAGGCTTGAATTACAAAAGGAAAAAATGCACTACACACGACGACAAATTAGCATAAAAATAAGATATGCTATGTAGCTTAGCTGTACACAACGCTCATCTAGTAGCAAAAGTTGATGGGCAACGTCCACTGCAACCGAACTAGTATTGGCCACGCCCACCTGATGCACTATTCGCTGGAGTCAAGGTCAATTTTACAAACAGAGTGTTTTAAGCTCTGTGATTGGTCGAGGTACTTGTGGGTGGGGCCATGTGGTGTGGTTTACTATGTTGATAAAGAGCAGAGGTGAGTATTTTCTTCAGTGTAGTGGCCTCTATTTGGCTGCTGAAGGCATCTCCCTTAATCACTCACGCGAACAGCTTACAGTGCAGAGAGGGGATGCTGTCAGCGGGAGAAACACCAGAACCTACCGGCTACTACAGGGCAGAAACATAGTCGAGACTGTAAATCCGAAAAATGGCAACAATTCTTCGATTCCGATGTAGGTCAAAAATACACAAACGGACAAGCTCATTTTAATCTCATTTGTGAATTAAATACTTGACAAATAACTACTGAGGGTTTTTTTTCTTCACTCCTCTCACCCATTTTAATTTAACTTAAGTTTTGAAAATACACATTTTTAAAATTTTTGTTTTTTAATGGAAATTAATTTCTGTATTTATTTTGAATGTTGCTTGTTCAATACTACCAATGTTGCATATTCCATTCTCTAATATGAGAAAATCAGATATAATTTGTATATGTTACATAGGTTTTTGTGCTATGTAAATCATCTCTATGGACCTGACAAGGATGCATCATTTCAGGTCTCAATATGCCAATTGATTGATTAATTACAGAGAGTCAGAAATGTGCAACAGAGATCTCTGGGCCTCATGTCAGCTGTCCCTATCAAAGCAGACAACCCCCTGACAGTCTGGGAATCAGCCCTTTCTCACACATCCTGGGCACATTTAGAGTATGTCCACACGTACGTAATCAATCTTTTCCCTCTCCGTTTTGGGGGTCAAGCAAGGAAATCTGCTCTATGAATGTAGCTCCGACCATACAATCATTTAACTGCAGGGAGATGAGTAGAACAAAGAACAAAGTGAGATTAGAGGCTTCAAAGCCTCAGCTCCAACACCTGATAACGAACTTTACAGATACATGTGATTTACAAGCCTGAGAAGGAAATGCTGGTGAACAAACTGCAGATAAGAGAATGAGAAAGAGCAGAGCACTACAATACATTATAACAGTAGTACATCTAGTTGCTCAATAAGAACAGACATGAAATAAATAAGTTGAACTGTACTTGTAAGTGGTGAAATAAAAAATAAAACATTAAAAGTACTGAGTATGTTTCTGTGAGTTGTTTGTTAGTGTGATTTTGTTGCTGTCTCTTTTATTCTTATTCTTTTCTTTTATTATTGTGTGTTGTTTTGTCTTGAAAAATCAATAAACGTATTAGTAAGTGGTGAGTGACCCAGTATCTTGAATTAATGTTTCAGAGAGTTGCACAATGTATTACAATTTCCAGACTGTAATTAAAACTTATGCAACGAGCTGTTATAATACGCAGTTATCATGATGAATGACACATGCACAGCAGAAATGAAAACTAAAGAGCCAACCAGTGTTTTCTTTTTGATCATACAAACTGAATGCCACTCATAAATGGAAGGGAGGAGAAAGTCCTCATGTTGTGCATTTCTTCATTTCAGCGTAGTTTAAAACAAAAAAGCCTGTTTTACTGCTGTGTTTGCAGACTTATAAAGAAACTTTAAATAATCAAAAACATAAATGAGATGGGGTTGTTGTCTGTTTGTTTGTTTTATTAAATGGCCTAAACATTCAAGTGGAAATGATACAATGTTTTGGTCTGGGTTTTGTTTACATTTGACTTTAAAGGTTAAAATTTAACTTTTAAAAGCCACATTATCTCTCACACTGTTTGAAATGTGCATATCTCTGATGCCTGTTGCACATCCTCCTATCCTTAAATAACCATTTAACCTTTGGAATTCAGTGGGATTGTCCAGGTTGATCCTGACTCCCTTTAGAAAATAAACATAAAACTTTTGTTTCCTTGAATCTCCAGAATCAAGTTTATCTTAGTTTTTTTTAAATTATTTGTTTCATATGTTGTTTTGCCATGGAAAATCACTAAACTCAGAGAAGGAGAAGCTGTAAAATGGGATTTTGCCAGCAACTCGTACTGAGTGTTGGAATAATTTAGTGATGAAGCCCAACTGGAAAATAATCCAGAATTGTTCTACCGTTTATTTTTAAAAGCCTCAAGGCATTTGAGCTGCCATAGGGGACAATCTTCAAGGAGTTTAAGAGAAAAGCAAACATCACTTTATTTAGTTTTTTGGTCAAACCTTTCAGTGTCCTGGAATACTCGTTCTCCTGGCTCTCCTGACAGTCTGAAAACAAATTATTGTTCAGTAAATTTATCTACTCATTTATTTTAAAGTCTGTTCACAGCACACACACACACCTGTGTTCAGCCTTTTATTTTTTTCTCCTGTAGGAACTTTGCACGCGTGAGATTTGATGATCCTATCTGCTGAAGACTCGTGCAGGAGTCTGATTCATAAATCCACAGAAGATTTACGAGCTGACAGATGGTGACTTCACTGTAGAGAAAGTCAGGCTGCACTGTCATAAATCTGCAGGAACACAACTCTCAGACCCCTCGTGTCACTGTTGCATGTACGGCAAGTTTCTCTCCAGCAGGTGCTTCACTGGTGTCAAACTACACATAAATACGTCCTGTTTAAAGTGTATACACAGCATTTTATTACATGGTTTTGAGCTTGTGAAGACTGTTTTCTTCCTATTTTCATTTGTAATTTCAGATTTTTGTCATATAAATACATTAAACAGATTCAGAACTTTTGAATTCCTCCATGAAATTAAAAAGATCTTTTGGAGAATTTCTAGTTTATCTTCAGTTAAAAGCAGAAGTGATTTAGAGCACCTAATTTAGTGGCTGACCAAAATGGGTTTTTCAATTACACTGATATTATGAGAGTAGGACAGCCAATGACCGATATATATATACAAGGCTGATAAAATGTTGTTTCTGCATCTGATAAAATTCAGCAATTCAATAATAATGACAAATCAAACACAAAAATGGCTAAAGATAAATTAAAATTAATGAAATCTCTTATCGTCTGCTTTGTCTGGTTGCTTACTAAAATAAAAATATATAACAACATAATAGAGTTCCACAAGTAATCAAAAAAGGAAATAAAAAAACAAAAACTTATGAATGAAAAATGAAGTTTTTCAGTGTTCCTTGTTTCTGAGAGAGAATTAAAATGTGTAAACTTACATTGGAATAAATAAAAGTAAATAAACAATGTTAGTGTTATGACCTTTCGTGCTGTTGGTTCAGTTAAACAATTAATAAATTAATAATTGGCCTCTTGAGAGCAGGTATCAGCTGGTGACAGTCATCCCAAAATGGCATTAATCAGGCTGATTAATCTTTCCACCATTGTTTTATATGTTTGAATGCAGTTGTTTGGCCCTGAAGCCTTCTCACTGTACTCCCACCATGCTTCACATTTTTTATCCCAGCAGATGACGAATAACCAAAGATAAGCAAAGGGCAACAGATGAACACGGAAGCAAACCACGCTGTCCAACCTCAGCCACATTTTTAAAACAGAAGAGGAAGGAAGAGGGCGACAACATAGGCGGAGAAAGGCTTCTTTTCTTTTTTTCCTAAACCAGTTTTCAGTGAACTGGCTGACTGTCTCTTTTTCACTCTGTACAGTGTCTGTGTGCTGCCTGAGCCAGGTAACATCTAATAAATAAATAAGTAAATGCAAACACAGTGACAGAGAGGCCACCCATGCGACTGACTCATGCAGAACTGTTTGACAGACAGTAGAGGCAGCCTCCGCACAGCAACATGAGAGGAAAAATCTGCCTCCAGGCACAAGACTGTAAAAAATACTACACTCCCAGGGTCTCCTCTAACAGCTGATGCTTCTTCCTCTCTTCATTTAGTGCCTCTCACTGCAGTCAGGAGCATTTGGAAAGAAAACCAGACACAAATATACAAATTCTATGTTTTATTTCTACCTTGTAACAGAGACAATTTGTGATTGCTTTGAAAACAAATGAAATACAAATAAAAAATACTGTTAATTTCTGTTGTTTCTTTTCCTTACTTAATTATAATAATCTAATAATTTCATAGCTACCCAGCGACAGTGCATGGTGCAAAACATCCCTGATTGATTAAAAAATCCTACACTAATAAGCTTGCAGTATCTAGCGTTAAATTTGTCAGTAAAAACAATATGAACAAAAAAAGTCATTAAAGACCAGATTCTTAGAGGTAATAACAACAGTTAATATTGAGTAACAAAAAATAGTCAAGCAGAGGTTTGTACAGCTATGAAAATGGAAATGAAAGTGGTCTTTATGGACCATTTATTCAGAAGACAGATCTACAAGTTCCATAATGTTTCAGCACTATTTTATCTCTTTGCATTGTTGGAGACACAGACTCTGGTGGAGCTGGTCCCCACAGCTTCAAAGCGCTCAAGCCTTGTATTAACTTTTTATTATCCTAAAAGACTTCTGTACATTTTCTGATCTCTTTCTACTTCATGTGAACGCTATCCACAAAAGGTGGGCTTATTTCATTTACAAACAAAATGAGCTTCAAAGCAACAGATCTCTCTAAACATTGTTCTCCAATAAACCCAGCCAGTCGACCTCAACTCATTTCACTATATCCACCTTAAAGGGATACTATGCAGGAATTTTATTTAAAAACAAACAAACAGAATGTACAGTCAGACAAAAGAAATCCCTCTCAATCATCACTTGGTGTCGTATTGTGCAGAACCTTGCTGCCCTCTGTCTCTATTTTCTTCTCGTCATGCTCAGGTTGTTTTTAGGTGTCACCCTTTGGGCATGAAGCTCCAAAAATAGCGGACACAGCACCGTAAAAAAAAACAAATATAGCGAGGAAAGGCGCCAAGTGGACGAGGCTCGTTTCAAAACGAGTAAATCTGAGGTTTGTTTTCACTTCTGGGGTAAAGTTTGATGGTGTGTTTTATAAACAGTAACAGTTCCTGCATAGTGTGCCTTTAAAACATGAACAGAAAACTGAAAGTCATCTGACTTGTGAATATCCTGTGATAATGTTGTTTATTGATGTATTTTTCTTAATATATGAATATAAATATGATTTCCTCATACCGTTTATTTGAATTTAAATTTCACTTCCTGAGTTGATCTTACTGGACGTGAATTGAACATGAGCACACAATGAGGTCCAATGATGTTTTTTCTTCATGAACAATATCTGATGCAGTTAGTTGCACTGTGTGTGAATTGTTAGAAAGCACGCAGGATTCGGAATAAAGCTTACTGACATTGACTTAAAAAAGAAAAAAAGAAAACAAAAAGTTCTGAGGTACTGAGTTGAAAACCTCTTGCTGGAAGGAGAAAGGTGGAGCTGAAATCCAGCTTCCCCACCCTCTGCTTCAGTATGTACGCATGCACTGAGCTCCACTTGAACAATATTTACCGCCTCTGCACTGTGGAGCGCTGCGGTTACATGTGTTCATACTTGGACAGAGGGCTGAGGAATGAGGACAAACAGCAGACGATAAAACCAGACAGAGCAATTATGTAATGGAGGGGAAAGTGTGTTTGGATTATTAGAAATGGGCAGTGTGATACCCTGAAACACTGTAGAAAGAAATATTTCACCAGTTGCAACAGCCTGTGCTGGACTGCTTTCACTGGGGACACCCTGTATGCCAACTTAATGCACAGAGAAGAAATGCAGAATGGCCTATTTTGACGTTGTGTAATGCAGTAACAGCGATAGTTCCCATTTTATTCAAAAAAGCCAGAATGAAAAAGCAAAACGTGTCTTTTTGAGTATGAAGTCAGTCAGGATGACTGCTGTCTGGGGGTTCACAGTTGTTACGGGATCTGCGCTAATTCTTTTGAAAATTATTAGTTTCTGTCTATGGCTCTTTATGCTTATTTCAACTGCAAGCTGCTAAAAGAAAGCAACTGAGGATGATGACACAAGCAATGCAAGCACTTCCACATTCTTGCGATTATAATTTACACAGCACAATCTAAGAAGCGGTTAGTAAATGCTCTACAGTGGTAGCTGTTCACCTGATGTCGCAACCAAAACTCTAAACTAGTTTACTGGGAATTTGCTTGAGTATGTTAACAGTAAGACAATGAGTTTGTGCTCAGATTTCCCATCAAGTTTAAAGGACTGTCTGCTACGAAGTCAGAAACTGGCTCTATTATAAACACCATTTGCAGCTTACATGCTTCTCATTCAGTGTGGGTTTAGATTAAAATAAATCCCACTCTTTTGTTTTTATGACGGAGTTAACTGAAGTGGTCTTGATGAGAGCACTTTGAAATGGAAAGGTCAGAGCAGTGATTCACCACCTCATCTGCCTTTGTTAGTTTTTCGCCTTTGATTACAGAAAATTGTGGAAAACCTTAAAGCCACTTTCCTCTCAGTAGGCGTCTTGAGTGTGCTGCGTTCAAGTTCAATAGATGCCTGATAAATAGTGGGTATCTACTCGTGGAACATATCGACGGCACATGGTGATATCTTATTACATGAGAATTATCGAACATTGTGAGGCATTGAGCAACAGAGCCTTACACTTCCTGTTCCTAATAGAAATTCATCAACCAATCATAATCTTTAACAATCACTAGAAAAAATAGACATTTTGCATTGAAGTGACTCCTAATTAAATTTCTATCTTTGTGCTAAAAACAGGCAACATCTGTTCTGAGACCAGCTTTGGGTTGTCCTCTCCTACAGTCTCCAATCATCATCTTTGGCTAAATCACACTGATTCAACGTGAAACGCCCCTTTGTTTGAACCAATTATAAACTGGGCCAAAATGGCATTTTCCAGCTTCTATATTTTGGTGAGTCTCATGAATAAGACTTCTCTTATTGTCGAGTCAAGCTAGCACACTCAAAGACAAGCGCAGCCACTATGTATGCACGGCGAAGGTTGCTGACAAACATGACAAAGCAATGGCAAACACAAAGTGATCAGCATGATGGCAAAATTCAAATAAATGGTTATTTTTATTCATCTTCAACTTTCAGTGAACTAAAAAGAAACAATAAAAGTCAAACCATGACGGTTTCATGTATCTACAAAAAGAAAAAAGAAAAGAAAGAAATAATAGAAGCAAATCTATTTCACATCCATGACTGCGTTTTTAAATCATTGGTTTTCAAAAGGGAAAAGAAAAAATATTATCTTATTTTGAATCCCTTTCATTCAAGGATTCACTTGCACATATACCCACCTGTGCACCCAGTGTGTGTGGTATGTGCCGTTACCGTCTGACCGTGCAACTTGATCCCGTCCCCCCCGCCCCCTCCCACCCTCCCATCACACAGACATACACAGACCTCTGAAACAGGATGTACAAAAGCTTGTGTTTAGCATTAAACAGTGCAGGGCCTTAACATAAACAGCTAAGGCTCCTCTTTCTCCCTCCCACCCTCCCCTCCCCTCCTCCCATGCACCCAGGTCTGAAATTACATCACAGATGGGTAAGAACCCATCTCTACAAAATGACAGGAAAACAGAACAAAGGGTACAGGAGGAAGAAAAAAACATACATACAGAATACAGCAATTCCCT